>JAQNBH010000011.1:47697796-47874255 GCA_028752905.1 Cladorhizidae sp. MBARI D1340-BT2
TTAATGACTGTCTCAACGCAAATTGTAACAATGGCTCTTGTGTGGATGGCATAGCAAACTTCACCTGTTCCTGTTATCCAGGCTACACTGGGTCCAGTTGTGACACAGACATTGATGACTGTCTCAACTCAAACTGCAACAATGGCTCTTGTGTGGATGGCATAGCAAACTTCACCTGTTCCTGTTATCCAGGCTACACAGGGTCCAGTTGTGAGATGAATGTTGATGAGTGTGAAAAAATCACTTGTCTCAATGGAGGCTCTTGTGTAGATCAAGTCAACAACTACACATGCTTGTGTGCTGGTGGATTTGAAGGTCGTCGATGTGAAATTAATGTAGATGACTGCTTGGATATTAACTGTTTCAATGGGTCCTGCCAGGACATGGTGGATGACTTTTTATGTGTCTGTGAGATGGGCTACACTGGAATACTCTGTGAAAGTATGGTCAATGACTGTGTGGGCAGCCCTTGCATGAACAATGCCACCTGTATGGACATACTCAACAACTACACATGTCTTTGCTCAAGTGGATTCACTGGAAGATTCTGTGAAGTAGACATAGATGACTGCATGGGTGTAAACTGCACCAATGGAGGTACCTGTGAAGATAGCGTAGATACATACGAGTGCTCTTGTGCAGATGGCTACACAGGTAGATTATGTGAGACAGACATTAATGACTGTCTCAACGCAAATTGCAACAATGGCTCTTGTGTGGATGGAGTATCAAACTTCACCTGTTCCTGTTATCCAGGCTACACAGGGTCCAGTTGTGACACAGATATTAATGACTGTCTCAACGCAAATTGTAACAATGGCTCTTGTATGGATGGCATAGCAAACTTCACCTGTTCCTGTTATCCAGGCTACACTGGGTCCAGTTGTGAGATGAATGTTGATGAGTGTGAAAAAATCACTTGTCTCAATGGAGGCTCTTGTGTAGATCAAGTCAACAACTACACATGCTTGTGTGCTGGTGGATTTGAAGGTCGTCGATGTGAAATTAATGTAGATGACTGCTTGGATATTAACTGTTTCAATGGATCCTGCCAGGACATGGTGGATGACTTTTTATGTGTCTGTGAGATGGGCTACACTGGAATACTCTGTGAAAGTATGGTCAATGACTGTGTGGGCAGCCCTTGCATGAACAATGCCACCTGTATGGACATACTCAACAACTACACATGTCTTTGCTCAAGTGGATTCACTGGAAGGTTCTGTGAAGTAGACATAGATGACTGCATGGGTGTAAACTGCACCAATGGAGGTACCTGTGAAGATAGCGTAGATACATACGAGTGCTCTTGTGCAGATGGCTACACAGGTAGATTATGTGAGACAGACATTGATGACTGTCTCGATATAAACTGCAACAATGGCTCTTGTGTGGATGGCATAGCAAACTTTACCTGTTCCTGTTATCCAGGCTACACTGGGTCCAGTTGTGACACAGACATTGATGACTGTCTCAACTCAAACTGCAACAATGGCTCTTGTGTGGATGGCATAGCAAACTTCACCTGTTCCTGTTATCCAGGCTACACAGGGTCCAGTTGTGACACAGACATTAATGACTGTCTCAACGCAAATTGTAACAATGGCTCTTGTGTGGATGGCATAGCAAATTTCACCTGTTCCTGTTATCCAGGCTACACAGGGTCCAGTTGTGAGACAAACATTGATGACTGTCTCAACTCAAATTGCAACAATGGCTCTTGTGTGGATGGCATAGCAAACTTTACCTGTTCCTGTTATCCAGGCTACACAGGGTCCAGTTGTGACACAGACATTGATGACTGTCTCAACTCAAATTGCAACAATGGCTCTTGTGTGGATGGCATAGCAAACTTTACCTGTTCCTGTTATCCAGGCTACACAGGGTCCAGTTGTGAGACAAACATTGATGACTGTCTCAACTCAAATTGCAACAATGGCTCTTGTGTGGATGGCATATCAAACTTTACCTGTTCCTGTTATCCAGGCTACACAGGGTCCAGTTGTGACACAGACATTGATGACTGTCTCAACGCAAATTGTAACAATGGCTCTTGTGTGGATGGCATAGCAAACTTCACCTGTTCCTGTTATCCAGGCTACACAGGGTCCAGTTGTGAGATGAATGTTGATGAGTGTGAGAATATCACTTGTCTCAATGGAGGCTCTTGTGTAGATCAAGTCAACAACTACACGTGCTTGTGTGCTGGTGGATTTGAAGGTCGTCGATGTGAAATTAATGTAGATGACTGTTTGGATATTAACTGTTTCAATGGGTCCTGCCAAGATATGGTGGATGACTTTCTATGTGTCTGTGAGATGGGCTACACTGGAATATTCTGTGAAAGTATGGTCAATGACTGTGTGGGCAGCCCTTGCATGAACAATGCCACCTGTATGGACATACTCAACAACTACACATGTCTTTGCTCAAGTGGATTCACTGGAAGGTTCTGTGAAGTAGACATAGACGACTGTGTGGGTGTAAACTGCACCAATGGAGGTACCTGTGAAGATAGTGTAGATACATACGAGTGCTCCTGTGCAAATGGTTACACAGGTAGATTATGTGAGACAGACATTGATGACTGTCTCGATATAAACTGCAACAATGGCTCTTGTGTGGATGGCATATCAAACTTTACCTGTTCCTGTTATCCAGGCTACACAGGGTCCAGTTGTAACACAGACATTGATGACTGTCTCAACGCAAACTGCAACAATGGCTCTTGTGTGGATGGCATAGAAGGATTCACTTGTGTATGTGATGTGGGCTACACAGGTGTATATTGTGATGTCAATATTGATGACTGTTTCCAAGAAACATGTCAAAATGATGGAACTTGCATTGACTTTGTCAACTCTTTCCAATGTCTCTGTGCACCAGGCTACACTGGCACCACTTGTGGCAGTATTATTGACTTCTGTCAGAGTTCCCCGTGTTCCAATGAATCTACATGTGTTTCTTCAATGAACATATGTGTGTGTAATCCTCTCCACACTGGGATACTCTGCGAGATAGAAATAAATGCTTGCAATTCTGAACCTCCATGTCAGAATGATGGCTCATGTTCACCAGAGGTCTTCAACAATTTACCTTCTTTCTCATGTAAATGTAAAGTCCCTTATACTGGAGAATTATGTGACAAACTGGACAGGTGTCTAGAAGAACCATGTCAAAATGGTGGCAGTTGCCTAGTTAACAATACCGACACAAATGGCTACACATGCAGATGTGCTCTTGGGTTTGATGGAGACAATTGCACAGAAGGTTAGTATGTATGGCTATATTGTCATCTCACACACTTACTTTGTGTTCTAACTAACTTCTATCTATTGAGGTTTGCTGTGCTATCCATACATGAGCCTTTGTTGCATTTCCCCCTCTAGTGGTGGATATTGGAACTCTTTCCTTCAACACTACTTCATATATTGAGCTATCTGCTACCATGGATGTTGAAAACACCTACATCCAACTCGCCTTCAATCCTTCTTCTCCCAATGGATATTTGTTCTACTCCGGGAATCAAACCCAAAACGATGATTTCTTGTCTATCTCTCTAGTTGGGGGGATACTGGAGCTGAGATATGACCTGGGATCAGGCTTGGCTGATCCTCTTGAAAGCAACCCTCTGGATCTCAACATCTGGCACACTGTGTTGGTGATCAGACAGAACAGGACTGCGAGGATGACTGTAGATGGTATGCAGCATGGCCCAGTGGTCTCGGCTGGGACTTACTTCCAGCTCAATGTTCAGAGAAGGGTGAGTGTCGGTGGATTAGTGGATTTCAGTATCACATCCCCCCTGGCAAATCGTGAGGTTCTTGGATTCAGTGGCTGCATCACATCACTGGTGGTAAGCAACAGTATTACAATATGTTGAACTTGCATACAATTGAAGTTTTCCTATGTAATGTATTTGAAATGCTCCGACTCCCCATGGGTTACCTACCAAAGGGAATGAAGGAGAGAGAAGGGGGAAGGGGAGGGAAGAGATTAGCAGGGAGGCCTGGGGGCTGACCCAGGCAATCATGGTGGCTGGTGGGACCAACACAATGACCAGACAGTATAACACTGAATCCTGTCACATGTCATGCCACAAAGCTTTTATTAGTGTGCTTCTTCACTTTCTATCTGCATTATTAAATTGCTGTTGTATATAGAACAGCAAATATCAACCCCCCCCCCCCCCCAGTAACATACTATAACCACTAGATTTACCCTGGAACTAGAGCTCCATGCACTACAGTGGAATTATAACCAAAAGTCTGAGACTTGATGTAAATTTTTTTTAAATGGTGTAAAGAATTTGTAAAAAATGTCCATACAGTTGCTTTACCTCAATTTTTTCTGCAATATACAACTTCAAGAAAGATAGACAGAGTGGCACTGTCTCCCATCCTGTCCATGCTCACAACTCACAAATATATAAAGTGGAAGTTGTGTCTGCCAATACATAATAGAACAGAGCTGGAAAAATTCATCAGGTACAGTTTAAAACAGTGTCGGAAATGACAAAGAATTTCATGAAGTTACTTTCATGACTTTCATAGGATTAACTCATTACCTTGTTAGCCTATGAAATGGTAGGGGTTAAGTACACAGGAAAATGGAATGCTAAACCATTAAATGGCAGAACATGAAGCACAATCGATTAGCAAAGCTTGATTACCTTTATTACTACTAATATGGAATGCGGTGGTGCTCCTTGTATTAGTTTGACCCCTATTTTATTAGCAAAACATAATTACCTTTATTACTACTATTATTATATTGAGTCATCCATTCAGAAGACTGTCTGATGCATTGCAATGACTAATCTGCTTCTTTATTCAGCAAAACACCCAAAATTGTTAAGGTCATTAATTCCATGCACATGCTTAGTACAGCATAGACTTTCAACAAAACCAGTTGTGATGCATATATATGTCCTATGCAACAACAAAAGTATGACTACTCAAAAATTGATGAACTTCTTGTGCCATTTCTTTTTTGACTAGTCATTAAAACCTGTTCTGCCTTGTGTGAGTGTGTGTGTATGTGAGTGTGTATGCGTGTGTGTATGCGTAGTGTGTGTGTGTGTGTACGCTCCCATTTCACAACAACTTTCAATTATCCCTAGTGAACACTCAACCAAGTATACTGGGCAGGCCCAGTGCTACTTATATAAGCAGCTCTCTGTCAACTGTGAGGATTACATGGTCATAAGTCTGTCTTCTTTGAAATATGCTGGAGTGTGAGAACTGGTCCTGGTGCCCTGCAACATGGAATGGCAAATTCTGAACGGAAATGTACTAAGTGGAAGTATGTGTGTATGGCATTCTGTTAGGATTACTTGGAAGCAGCTACCCCTAAAGATGGGAAGCCTACCACATTAAGAGTGAGGTCATCAGGTAGTGTTTTCTGCAGGAATTCTCAGAGTACTGTGTATTCAGTATGCTCTCCACAATAGCACCTCTCCCCTACAATGACTATATACACTCATCAGTTATCCTTCCTATATATGCCAACCATGTAGCTATTCTCTTTGTCCATAGAGAGAGTAAGTAGGTATGTTGAGATTTATAATAACATTCAGCATCGTGACAAAAAATGGTGTATCCTACCTCCAGAGGTAGAACCTGTTGATGAATTCAGTAACTACGCCAGAATTAAACTCCAGCATCCTGTTAGTAACTATGGAACCAGTTCTCACTCACCTGAGCAGCCATTTTTCTATCTCAGACTTCAAGTCTGCTGCCATTTTCTTGATCTTTTGGGTGACTTATTCATATGGGTAAATATACGGTAAATACATGCATACATACATACATACTCCTCCATTTGTGGCAACTTTTCCATCCAACTCCCCAGTGAGGCTCGCTTCACTCACAAATAAAAGTTGTACAAAGCACAAATAGTGGGATATAGGCCATTGCCACAAAATTATACTTGCAAACAAAGCTAGTCTATTGGGTATAATATACACAGACCCACCATTTGAACCCACTTGGTATAACCACATTTTCCCATGCTGTACATGTATCCTACATAAGAACATGCCCATTCCAATCTTATTCTGGTGCTGTAAGTGCCATTTCCAGTAATTTAGTTTACTAGCATGTACCAAGCGCAATCGAGTTGGTTAAGACGCTTTTCCACCTCCTAGGAGCATTCACACAATCATCTTCTTGTGTGGGGACAGTAAGAACCATCAATGTTTCCCAACTTTTATGACCCTCCCATGCCACTGCAGCCTGGCCGACTTATATCATTTTCCCATTAATGTAATTTTCTTATAGGTTGACACAAGTGCTGTTGATATATTTAGCAGCGCCAACACGAGGGGTCAAGGAATCATGGAGTGTATGGTTCCATCCTGCGACAACAGTCCCTGTGCTAATTATGGGACATGTGTGATTGAAGCCAACAGCTTATTCTGCTATTGCCCATTAGGCTTCGAAGGAATCCTATGTGCAGAAAGTAAGATACTCAAGGGGGGAGTGTGTTAAATTCATAGTTTATTATGCTGCAACAATTTCTTGCTTCTAGCTTTGAACATATCTCTGCCTTACTTCAATGGAAGAACCAGCTTTCTCACCTACCCCACCCTAACAAATTCTTATTCAATGACATTTATCTCACTGGAGATCCGTCCTTCTGCTCCTGATGGACTTATTCTCCTCAACACTCAGCTGAATGGATCTGACTTCATTGCAATTGTTTTGCATAGAGGGAAGGTTGAGTTTTGGTATGATTTAGGTCAAGGAGCTGTCAATATAAGCAGCATGACATATCTGACTCTGAATGAGTGGCACACTATACAAGTAACGAGAAACTGGATGGATGGAGAATTGCAAGTGGACAGTGAAGCTCCAGTGATAGGCCACTCTCCTGGCTACCACATTTTCCTGCAGATCAGTAGTGAGCTCTACTTGGGAGCAGCACTGATGCCTGCCAACCTTCCAGCTCCACTGAGGGGTCTGAGCGGATATCAAGGCTGCGTAAGAGAGCTTCACACTAGCCGCTTCAGCACTGCAGTGGACCTGATAGCTGATGCCACCTATGGTCGAGGAGTTACACAGTGCTATAATCTTGAGATCTGTCGAAACTCCACCTGTCTTAATGGAGGCACGTGCATGAATGTAGAAGATTCTTTCCTCTGTGCATGTCCCCCAAGCTTCAGTGGACGCAACTGTGAGATTATTGATTGTCTGATTAACAATCCATGTCTGAATAATGGAGTGTATCAAGAAGAGTTAGTGGCAGAGACAAGTGTGATCAGATGTAACTGTAACTGCAGTGCTCCATTTACTGGCCAAAACTGTTCCGAGAGTAAGAATCAATGTGTCTATGCCACACACCTGTATAGCTTAGTTCATAAATTGTTTTCTTATAGGATCTGCTCTAACAGAAGCCTTTATATCATCCCCTGGATATCTTCAGTTTAACATCAGTAATATCCCACTTGACGTCAGAAGGTAACACTGTGGTATTTAACGCACACCTAGTCTTCTTATTCTCAAAAAAAAATCTGTATTTTTCTGCATAGTGTACGTGTAATGACCACAGTCACTTTGATGGTGAAAATAGCTAATTCTGATGCTGTGAATGGACTTTTGTTCTACATTGGAGCACAGGTATATAGGACATGTATATACATACACACACACATATATATAACTAACTCTCAGCTGACATAGTGTAATTGCAATGACTTTCTCAGTAATCAACTAAAATGTACTTACTCTGACGTTTCGGCTAGATGCTGTAGGAATTATTCTTAACGAAGGCTAGAACATCTAACCCAAACATTAAGTGTGGAAATTTAAGTTAATTATCAAGAAAGTCATTGTATGTATGTATGTATGTATATATATATAATATTATGGAGTGTTATAGGAGTTTTTATATTGGACCAACCTGCATTTCAAAATGTTAGACACCAAAATGGAAAAAAAATCTATCACTTGCTCTGTACTTTTAACAACCTAAATGCTTTTTATTGCTCCAAAATGCTTCCACTGTGCCTTGAAAATATTTTTTAACATAAAAAAATTGTATTTTCTTCTTCTTTCCCATGGGTAGCCATTGTTATAGGTCAGTTCATATGAAATGACTCCAATTCCTGAGAGTTTGTTGTGATACATCACTTTCTTCATAATCTGCAATGCAGAAACACTACAGTGCATAAAACCATGCAATAGATCTACCTTGATTACTTTGTCTGTAAATTAATCAGTGCATTTATCGCTGGATACGACATTAAAGCATTATGACGCGTTGCAACACTTCGCCTTGAATAGAATTCTTGTCTATTCGAGGGAGGGGTTGCAACATGTTGCAGTGCTAGCGAATGTATTTTTTTGTTCACAATATATAGATGTGCCATGTCGCACTGCCTTAGTGTTGGTGGCAACTGTGAATCAGCCTTTAGACCCAACCTCCTATTTGAACAGAAGAGCAGAAAATAACAAATAAATAACAAGGAAAAATATATGAACACTCCACATCAATATTGATCACTGCAAATAATCTACACTTCTTGCGACTTGTATATAATATATATGCAGAGTGTGTGTGCATGTGTGTGTGTGTGTGGTATATGTGGAATAAATACGACAAAAATAGTCGTGAAGAAAAGAAAGCTCACTTAGCTCCAGCCATATATATGTATGCCCATTTACCAATTAAACACGTAATAAAAATCCACGCATTAAACTTTTTTTTTTAAACATACACATAGCTGTGGTTTATATATTTTCCCCTTGCTACAATATATATTTTATAAAGGCAGTAATAGAGACTAGACCAACTACCATCTGACAACATAAATATACAGTTCAATTGCTCTTTATAACCACTCAGGAGTCTTCCAATTTACCATCATCCTGTTAAAGTGTGTTGGCCAAAATGTTGGTCAAATAATCGTTTCTATGCCTATGCAAAAATAAGTTTAATAGATAATGACTGATTTTATGCTCCAATATCATTATGTACAAGTAAAGTACTAGTCCTCTGTCCCTGCAGTGAGTGTTTTCTTTTCTTTTACAGGGTCAGAGTTTCACTGACTATATTCAGATAGGACTAAGCCAGGGCTACATTTTGTACAGGTGAGTAGTTGACCTGTTTGAAACTATCTTATGCAACATTCTTCTCACTGACACCAGGTTTGATTTGGGCAAAGGACTTGCCTCTAATATATATTCAAGAGAACCACTTGAAGTTGGAAGGCACTACACCATACACGTCGGAAGGTGAGCGGTGCTTCCATAAATAGCTTATTAGGAACTCTTCCACATTTGAATAGTGGTTCTGTGAACTCCAAGCTAGCTCTATAATTTGAAATTTCAACACAGAATTATTTGTAACCAGAAGCTAGCTAGGGAATTATAGTAGCACACCTGTGCAGCCATGGGAGCTTAATCTACATCAACGACTCCACTCATTCCAATATACTACATTATGTTGCAATGTTTGTAGGACTGGCAATCAAGGAGTTCTCAGTGTCAGTGGCCAAGCAGATGTGTTTGGTAACTCCACTCCACCAGACCGACGGCTAAACTTGCTCACAGATGACAGTTTTGTTCTGTACTTAGGTCAGTTCTGTGTTATAACATGTCTTTTTGCTTTTGCTGTTGTTATACTCTTATTTGGGTTATTGTGTCTGTCCTACTTTTAGCTTGTAGGTCATGAGATTATTGTTATTATTGTTGTTTGCTCAGGTGGTGAGCCTAACTCCGACTCTACGAGCGTGCAACGCATTTTGCCACATCACACTGGCTTCACCGGGTGTGTTTCACAAGTGTCACTGGGCACATTCACCTCTGCACTCACTCCGCTTGACCTAGCTACTGCAGAGTCCTCCAGACTGGTGTCTCACTGTCTCTCTTCATAACACCCAACAATAACTCACTGCAGTAGCAACTCCACCATTCTGTTACCAAATTAACATTAGACTATGATACATCCTGATAGATATAGAGAGTAGTATTTTATAATGTATAGACATGTATAGGGACACAATTCATCTGTCTCCTTTTTAGGAATTTTCTGCTTGATTTATTCTTACATTTGACTAGAGAACAAAGAAGCTGGGCCAGTGTTTTCCATGCCAGTGTTGATGCATATGAGCCATTTTTAATGGTAACGAGGTTCCTGTCGCTCTCACAGTCTCCCCACTTCTTAACTTTTGTATCTCACAAGGATAATGTGAAAATGTGAGATCGTTGATGCGCATGCGTGAAATGTGCAGCTGCGATAGCTTTATGCTGCGGCGAGACAGCTAACTCTGCAACAATATGGATTTGTCAGGGTCTACTCCCTCCTTGTATGCAGGGGTCTCTAGCCTTGCAACCCTGCACTCCGGGTCCTCCCTGGCAGGCCACGGAACAATTACAGACTCGGAATTAAGCAGCAATGACGTCGCCACAGTAAGGAAGGACCACCTAGGGACTGACGACGATGACAGTGAAGCCTATAGCCAAGTTAGTCTATAAGCGGAACAGCATTGCAGAATAATAAATATTAGAGACCGAATAAAAATATCCATGGTAACAAGTTTAATCTCACTGGGTAGACCCTTTACCAATCCTTCACTGTAATGAGTGTGGTCGGTCATGTCTTACTTTTGTTCTGCAGTCCTCCAGCTTCTCAAAGGTTGGCAGGTATTGTGTTCAAAAGCTGGACTGCAAGTTATGAGACTGAAAATTGATTATAATAACCATGATGAGATAAGCATGATAGCCTGCACGACTGACCACACCCTTTACAAATGCCCGCAAAAATAGGTAACGTTTGTGAGATAGTTTAAAAAAATCATGTGAGTGGGTGAAGGAGGAGGAAGGGGGAGGAGGGATACGGAGGAAACCTTTGTTATTGTGACTGTGCAGGTGGTGATGTGTGTGGTTCTGAGTGGTGGGAAGGTAGGTGTGGCCTACTACCAAGTGGAGACAGCTTTCCTGTACGTCATGCCTGATGTGGCTGAAGCTGAGGACCTGGGTTTGCTGCAACGAGGTGAGCTCCACAATCATGCTGTTTTATTTATGTATCCACAAGGAGGTTTCAAGAAGGAGATGGAAAAGCATTAATCATATTTACACTGTGCACCATCAAGTGACCCCCTGCCTTCTAGACAACAAAATCCCCCTGTCCTCCCTCTGCGTATAATAACTGTTATGAAACACCATGAACCACATGAGAGTGTCTGTTCATGTGCACTGCTTTGAAATTTCATGTTATAGTTTTGTCTGTGTCTTATAGTGACTTGCTAGTGGTCTGTAATTGTTGCTGTCTTGTAATTATTTGTTGCGTCCTGTAATGATCTGTTGTGTCCTGAAATTTTAGTTTCCTGCAATGACTTGATGGTATCGTCTTGTCAGTGTGGTATCAGTGTCATATAAGGACTTGTTGTGTCCTATAATGAAGCGTCATTGTCCTTTAATGACTTATTGGTGTCCTGTAATGACTTAATGTGTACCAATAATGAGTTGTTAGTGACCTGTAATGACTCGTTGGTGAACCAATAATGAGTTGTTAGCGACCTGTAATGATTTGTTGGTGACCTGTAATGACTTGTTGATGACAAATAATGAGTTGTTAGCGACCTGTAATGACTTGTTGGTGACCAATAATGAGTTGCTAGTGACCTGTAATGATTTGTTGATGACAAATGAGTTGTTAGTGACCTGTAATGACTTGTTGGTGACCAATACTGAGTTGTTAGCGACCTGTAATGAGTTGTCAATGACTGGCTGTGCATTTGTGTTTATGTAGTGTTAGGTCAGGTGGAGCCCTCTATCATTCTGGTCAGTTCAGTGGTGGACAGCAGTGTACAGCGGATGCTGACAGAATATGGTAAGTATGCCCATACGCTGGTCTCAGGAGTGTGTGGTGTGTGTATGATGGTCTCAGGAGTGTGTGGTGTGTGTATGCTGGTCTCAGGAGTGTGTGGTGTGTGTATGCTGGTCTCAGGAGTGTGTGGTGTGTGTATGATGGTCTCAGGAGTGTGTGGTGTGTGTATGATGGTCTCAGGAGTGTGTGGTGTGTGTATGCTGGTCTCAGGAGTGTGTGGTGTGTGTATGCTGGTCTCAGGAGTGTGTGGTGTGTGTATGCTGGTCTCAGGAGTGTGTGGTGTGTGTATGCTGGTCTCAGGAGTGTGTGGTGTGTGTATGATGGTCTCAGGAGTGTGTGGTGTGTGTATGCTGGTCTCAGGAGTGTGTGGTGTGTGTATGCTGGTCTCAGGAGTGTGTGGTGTGTGTATGATGGTCTCAGGAGTGTGTGGTGTGTGTATGCTGGTCTCAGGAGTGTGTGGTGTGTGTATGATGGTCTCAGGAGTGTGTGGTGTGTGTATGATGGTCTCAGGAGTGTGTGGTGTGTGTATGATGGTCTCAGGAGTGTGTGGTGTGTGTATGATGGTCTCAGGAGTGTGTGGTGTGTGTATGATGGTCTCAGGAGTGTGTGGTGTGTGTATGATGGTCTCAGGAGTGTGTGGTGTGTGTATGATGGTCTCAGGAGTGTGTGGTGTGTGTATGATGGTCTCAGGAGTGTGTGGTGTGTGTATGCTGGTCTCAGGAGTGTGTGGTGTGTGTATGATGGTCTCAGGAGTGTGTGGTGTGTGTATGATGGTCTCAGGAGTGTGTGGTGTGTGTATGCTGGTCTCAGGAGTGTGTGGTGTGTGTATGATGGTCTCAGGAGTGTGTGGTGTGTGTATGCTGGTCTCAGGAGTGTGTGGTGTGTGTATGCTGGTCTCAGGAGTGTGTGGTGTGTGTATGATGGTCTCAGGAGTGTGTGGTGTGTGTATGATGGTCTCAGGAGTGTGTGGTGTGTGTATGCTGGTCTCAGGAGTGTGTGGTGTGTGTATGCTGGTCTCAGGAGTGTGTGGTGTGTGTATGATGGTCTCAGGAGTGTGTGGTGTGTGTATGATGGTCTCAGGAGTGTGTGGTGTGTGTATGATGGTCTCAGGAGTGTGTGGTGTGTGTATGCTGGTCTCAGGAGTGTGTGGTGTGTGTATGCTGGTCTCAGGAGTGTGTGGTGTGTGTATGATGGTCTCAGGAGTGTGTGGTGTGTGTATGATGGTCTCAGGAGTGTGTGGTGTGTGTATGCTGGTCTCAGGAGTGTGTGGTGTGTGTATGCTGGTCTCAGGAGTGTGTGGTGTGTGTATGCTGGTCTCAGGAGTGTGTGGTGTGTGTATGATGGTCTCAGGAGTGTGTGGTGTGTGTATGCTGGTCTCAGGAGTGTGTGGTGTGTGTATGCTGGTCTCAGGAGTGTGTAGTGTGTGTATGATGGTCTCAGGAGTGTGTGGTGTGTGTATGCTGGTCTCAGGAGTGTGTGGTGTGTGTATGCTAGTCTCAGGAGTGTGTGGTGTGTGTATGATGGTCTCAGGAGTGTGTGGTGTGTGTATGCTGGTCTCAGGAGTGTGTGGTGTGTGTATGATGGTCTCAGGAGTGTGTGGTGTGTGTATGATGGTCTCAGGAGTGTGTGGTGTGTGTATGCTGGTCTCAGGAGTGTGTGGTGTGTGTATGATGGTCTCAGGAGTGTGTGGTGTGTGTATGATGGTCTCAGGAGTGTGTGGTGTGTGTATGATGGTCTCAGGAGTGTGTGGTGTGTGTATGATGGTCTCAGGAGTGTGTGGTGTGTGTATGCTGGTCTCAGGAGTGTGTGGTGTGTGTATGATGGTCTCAGGAGTGTGTGGTGTGTGTATGCTGGTCTCAGGAGTGTGTGGTGTGTGTATGCTGGTCTCAGGAGTGTGTGGTGTGTGTATGCTGGTCTCAGGAGTGTGTGGTGTGTGTATGATGGTCTCAGGAGTGTGTGGTGTGTGTATGCTGGTCTCAGGAGTGTGTGGTGTGTGTATGATAGTCTCAGGAGTGTGTGGTGTGTGTATGCTGGTCTCAGGAGTGTGTGGTGTGTCTATGCTGGTCTCAGGAGTGTGTGGTGTGTGTATGATGGTCTCAGGAGTGTGTGGTGTGTGTATGATGGTCTCAGGAGTGTGTGGTGTGTGTATGCTGGTCTCAGGAGTGTGTGGTGTGTGTATGCTGGTCTCAGGAGTGTGTGGTGTGTGTATGATGGTCTCAGGAGTGTGTGGTGTGTGTATGCTGGTCTCAGGAGTGTGTGGTGTGTGTATGATGGTCTCAGGAGTGTGTGGTGTGTGTATGCTGGTCTCAGGAGTGTGTGGTGTGTGTATGCTGGTCTCAGGAGTGTGTGGTGTGTGTATGCTGGTCTCAGGAGTGTGTGTGTGTGTATGCTGGTCTCAGGAGTGTGTGGTGTGTGTATGCTGGTCTCAGGAGTGTGTGGTGTGTGTATGATGGTCTCAGGAGTGTGTGGTGTGTGTATGCTGGTCTCAGGAGTGTGTGGTGTGTGTATGCTGGTCTCAGGAGTGTGTGGTGTGTGTATGATGGTCTCAGGAGTGTGTGGTGTGTGTATGATGGTCTCAGGAGTGTGTGGTGTGTGTATGCTGGTCTCAGGAGTGTGTGGTGTGTGTATGATGGTCTCAGGAGTGTGTGGTGTGTGTATGCTGGTCTCAGGAGTGTGTGGTGTGTGTATGATGGTCTCAGGAGTGTGTGGTGTGTGTATGATGATCTCAGGAGTGTGTGGTGTGTGTATGCTGGTCTCAGGAGTGTGTGGTGTGTGTATGCTGGTCTCAGGAGTGTGTGGTGTGTGTATGATGGTCTCAGGAGTGTGTGGTGTGTGTATGATGGTCTCAGGAGTGTGTGGTGTGTGTATGCTGGTCTCAGGAGTGTGTGGTGTGTGTATGATGGTCTCAGGAGTGTGTGGTGTGTGTATGATGGTCTCAGGAGTGTGTGGTGTGTGTATGCTGGTCTCAGGAGTGTGTGGTGTGTGTATGATAGTCTCAGGAGTGTGTGGTGTGTGTATGATGGTCTCAGGAGTGTGTGGTGTGTGTATGATGGTCTCAGGAGTGTGTGGTGTATGTATGCTGGTCTCAGGAGTGTGTGGTGTGTGTATGATGGTCTCAGGAGTGTGTGGTGTGTGTATGATGGTATTAGTCTCATGAGGATAGTAGCTGCTATATGAAGATGTCACAGCACTAAGTCCTATTTGTTCTGCACCCACACACACACAACACACACACACACACACACACACACACACAGCCACATAGCCACATGTCCAGTGATCGCAAATATATTGAGTGAAGGGGGGGAGGGGGGAAGGCTCTGACCTCATGTGGTTTGTTCATCTTTGCACACACTCATGTTATGAACATGATTTTATATACCAAAATGTAACTCATTCAATATGCTTTCTAAATGATATTTTTATTTTGCCATACATATTTTAGTTATGGAACTGCAGGTTGGAATGTGAAGCCAACCACCCCCACAAACTCAATTACGAGTGCTACAGTCCAGCCTGAGGGCTATAACAACTATGATTGACCACGTTACTGCAGCCAAAGTGGGAGCCTCAAGTGTGCGCGCTCTTGCGACGGGATTGATTTTCAGCACCCGCACTTGACTACTCTCATCACATCTTTGCCTGTAATGGAAAAACTCCCTCTGTAGAGGAGGGCTTCATCTTGCCACAAATACCAATTTCAACTGGTTAACACTTTCCTATTAGGAATGACTGCAGCCAGTTCAGGTGCTCAGATTTTGAGACCCCCACTTCGGCTGCTGGTAATTTTGGCACAGTTATACCTAAGCAACATTAAAAAAAGAGCACACAGAGAAATCTAATCATAGAGTGAAGCCTGCAGAATCTGTATTATAATTAGCTCCCCCTTCATATGAACTTTAGTCCACTTATAAAACATGTTAAAAAACAGAAAAAAACATTCCCAGTCTCTGTGCTTGATTGCTCAAATAACCACAGTTGTTAAACCCACTCAAGAACAGTTTATGTGAATGATGGACTTCACATTCCTACCTGCAATGCAAAAGAAACATATCATTAGAAGGCATATTGAATAGGCTACATTATAAACAAGACCATAGCAAGGACCATTTAAACTACATTGGGTCAGACCCTTCCCCCCCCCTCCCACTTGTTAGCTCATGCCCTGGCACACATAATGAAGTGAACACATCAAAGGATAGCAACAATGGCCAAACTTGTTCTTCAGCTCTGCAAGATTAGCTTTATACATCATACTTACACGGTGGAGAATGGAGAATGAGCGCTTCAACTTTTGTGGCTGTCTTTATCTCCACCTTATTTGTATTAGTGTGGGTTAGGCCATGGCTATGTTTTGAGGCTGTCTTTATCCCCACCTATTTGTATTAGTGTGGGTTAGGCCATGGCTATGTTTTGAGGCTGTCTTTATCCCCACCTATTTGTATTAGTGTGGGTTAGGCCATGGCTATGTTTTGAGGCTGTCTTTATCCCCACCTATTTGTATTAGTGTGGGTTAGGCCATGGCTATGTTTTGAGGCTGTCTTTATCCCCACCTATTTGTATTAGTGTGGGTTAGGCCATGGCTATGTTTTGAGGCTGTCTTTATCCCTACCTAGTGTGGGTTAGGCCATGGCTATGTTTTGAGGCCCCTACCTAGTGTGTGTTAGGCCATGGCTATGTTTTGAGGCCAGCGTCTTTATCCCTACCTATTTGTATTAGTGTGGGTTAGGCCATGGCCATGTTTTGAGGCTGTCTTTATCTCCACCTATTTGTGTTAGTGTGTGTTAGGCCATGGCTATGTTTTGAGGCTGTCTTTATCCCCACCTATTTGTATTAGTGTGGGTTAGTCCATGGCTATGTTTTGAGGCTGTCTTTATCCCCACCTATTTGTATTAGTGTGGGTTAGGCCATGGCCATGTTTTGAGGCTGTCTTTATCTCCACCTATTTGTATTAGTGTGGGTTAGGCCATGGCTATGTTTTGAGGCTGTCTTTATCCCCACCTATTTGTGTATTAGTGTGGGTTAGGCCATGGCCATGTTTTGAGGCTGTCTTTATCTCCACCTATTTGTATTAGTGTGGGTTAGGCCATGGCTATGTTTTGAGGCTGTCTTTATCCCCGCCTATTTGTATTAGTGTGGGTTAGGCCATGGCTATGTTTTGAGGCTGTCTTTATCCCCACCTATTTGTATTAGTGTGGGTTAGGCCATGGCTATGTTTTGAGGCTGTCTTTATCCCCACCTATTTGTATTAGTGTGGGTTAGGCCATGGCTATGTTTTGAGGCTGTCTTTATCCCCACCTATTTGTATTAGTGTGGGTTAGGCCATGGCTATGTTTTGAGGCTGTCTTTATCCCCACCTATTTGTATTAGTGTGGGTTAGGCCATGGCTATGTTTTGAGGCTGTCTTTATCCCTACCTAGTGTGGGTTAGGCCATGGCTATGTTTTGAGGCCCCTACCTAGTGTGTGTTAGGCCATGGCTATGTTTTGAGGCCAGCGTCTTTATCCCTACCTATTTGTATTAGTGTGGGTTAGGCCATGGCCATGTTTTGAGGCTGTCTTTATCTCCACCTAGTTGTGTTAGTGTGTGTTAGGCCATGGCTATGTTTTGAGGCTGTCTTTATCCCCACCTATTTGTATTAGTGTGTGTTAGGCCATGGCTATGTTTTGAGGCTGTCTTTATCCCCACCTATTTGTATTAGTGTGGGTTAGTCCATGGCTATGTTTTGAGGCTGTCTTTATCCCCACCTATTTGTATTAGTGTGGGTTAGGCCATGGCTATGTTTTGAGGCTGTCTTTATCCCCACCTATTTGTATTAGTGTGGGTTAGGCCATGGCTATGTTTTGAGGCTGTCTTTATCCCCACCTGTATTTGTATTAGTGTGGGTTAGGCCATGGCTATGTTTTGAGGCTGTCTTTATCCCTACCTAGTGTGGGTTAGGCCATGGCTATGTTTTGAGGCCCCTACCTAGTGTGTGTTAGGCCATGGCTATGTTTTGAGGCCAGCGTCTTTATCCCTACCTATTTGTATTAGTGTGGGTTAGGCCATGGCCATGTTTTGAGGCTGTCTTTATCTCCACCTATTTGTGTTAGTGTGTGTTAGGCCATGGCTATGTTTTGAGGCTGTCTTTATCCCCACCTATTTGTATTAGTGTGGGTTAGTCCATGGCTATGTTTTGAGGCTGTCTTTATCCCCACCTATTTGTATTAGTGTGGGTTAGGCCATGGCCATGTTTTGAGGCTGTCTTTATCTCCACCTATTTGTATTAGTGTGGGTTAGGCCATGGCTATGTTTTGAGGCTGTCTTTATCCCCACCTATTTGTGTATTAGTGTGGGTTAGGCCATGGCCATGTTTTGAGGCTGTCTTTATCTCCACCTATTTGTATTAGTGTGGGTTAGGCCATGGCTATGTTTTGAGGCTGTCTTTATCCCCGCCTATTTGTATTAGTGTGGGTTAGGCCATGGCTATGTTTTGAGGCTGTCTTTATCCCCACCTATTTGTATTAGTGTGGGTTAGGCCATGGCTATGTTTTGAGGCTGTCTTTATCCCCACCTATTTGTATTAGTGTGGGTTAGGCCATGGCTATGTTTTGAGGCTGTCTTTATCCCCACCTATTTGTATTAGTGTGGGTTAGTCCATGGCTATGTTTTGAGGCTGTCTTTATCCCCACTTATTTGTATTAGTGTGGGTTAGGCCATGGCTATGTTTTGAAGGGTGAGTTTTGGAAGATGATGAGCACCGATCATGATGTCTCTGAGCGGGTCTGCAATGGATGTTTAGACACACAGATATTGATGTGATCTGGTCTGGCTTGCCAGGTTATCCTTCCCAAATAACACATCTTGCAGTCACATGACTTAGCACATAACTTGCAGTCAAGGTTTTTCATTTACTTTGTTATTTTCATCAATATTAGCTACTTTAAAGCCTCCACGGCCAACTAGGCCCCTTCATCGGGTCTAATGATGTTGCCCTTGCTGGTCACATGACTGGTCATGTGACAACAACAGTACATATATTACTGTTAGGTCATAGCCTCAGTCCTGATTTGGTGTTGTCATGTGACCAGCAAGGTGTGCATCATTAGACCTGTTGAAGGGACCATGGTCTCGATAGCTTGTCTCTGAGCAAGAAGATTAGTCTTTAAAAGTAGCTAATATTGATGAGATTGATGGAGTCATGGAGTCCAGGTACATCCCATGCATTATTATTATTATTATCGTTGTTGTTGTTGTTGTTTTATTAATTGGTAGCATGATATCTTCATTTGGCTCTCCAATGTTTCGATTGGTAAAGGGTTTCCATTAATATAGTTCTCGAGACTAAACTCCATTAATTGCCACATTTGCCATAGTTATGTGTAAGTCCCTCTCCCCCAAAGCCCAAAGTTAACCTTCATTAATTTTTTAATTTTTATCAGTGTTTGCTTGAGTATTAACACACACTAAAGGCCCACAATGGCAGGATGGCAGGAGCTAGAGTTAGCTCTGCCCCACAATGGTAGGATGGCAGGAGCTAGAGTTAGCTCTGCCCCACAATGGCAGGATGGCAGGAGCTAGAGTTAGCTCTGCCCCACAATAGTAGGATGGCAGGAGCTAGAGTTAGCTCTTACCCACAATGGCAGGATGGCTGGGGCTAGAGTTAGCTCTGCCCCACAATGGCAGGATGGCAGGAGCTAGAGTTAGCTCTGCCCCACAATGGCAGGATGGCAGGAGCTAGAGTTAGCTCTGCCCCACAATGGCAGGATGGCTGGGGCTAGAGTTAGCTCTGCCCCACAATGGCAGGATGGCAGGGGCTAGAGTTAGCTCTGCCCCACAATAGCAGGATGGCGGGAGCTAGAGTTAGCTCTGCCCCACAATAGCAGGATGGCAGGAGCTAGAGTTAGCTCTACCCCACAATAGCAGGATGGCAGGAGCTAGAGTTAGCTCTGCCCCACAATAGCAGGATGGCAGGAGCTAGAGTTAGCTCTGCCCCACAATAGCAGGATGGCAGGAGCTAGAGTTGGCTCTGCCCCACAATGGCAGGATGGCAAGAGCTACTGTTAGATGGCAGGATGGCAGGAGCTAGAGTTAGCTCTGCCCCACAATGGCAGGATGGCAAGAGCTACTGTTAGATGGCAGGATGGCAGGAGCTAGAGTTAGCTCTGACCCTAGCACTGTGACCTGGCTTGGTACCATCGCCAACTCCATCTTGTTTCTTCTCCCTTGCACTAGCTTTCACCCTCCCAGCTCCTGACTTCTCTGCAGCACAGCTCATGCGCTTCTTTCCAGACATTTCACACGCACAAAGAAGATAAAAAGAACAACATTGCACTAGTAAGTGCGACATCAATGCTTCACTCGTGACCCCGCCCAGTGATTCATTTTAGCCACTGCGACTTATATTCTAGAAAAATTAACACATTTGGTGTATAAGTCTCACCTCTGGAGTGACGAGGAGTGGCCTGTACTCTGGCAAACACTGTTCATTCATGTCATGGCTTAGAGAGAGAATAACTGAAGTGATGCACGGAACATGTTATATTTTAAATGTAATTAACCCCTCTCTGTGTGTCTGTTTCAAGCTGATGGTGGTGATGGGGTTAATACCAGCACAGAGCACATGCCCAAGATAGAGATACTTCCCAGCTCGGATTTCAGTGAGTCCATTATTAGTATACAGCAGGTAGTTGTTTTAGTTAATGTGGACTCATTGCAGAGGGTGGAGGTGAGGAGAGTGAAGGGGTGGAGTGGGAAGGTGGTGTGGATGGAGGTGGAAAGATGAAGATAGGAAGGGTGATGGTGGGGAGGGTGGCATTAGGGAGGGTGGAGATGGGGAGAGTGGAGGTGGAGTGTGGTGGTGGTTGTGAGGGTGAAAGTGGGGGGGGGGATGGTAGGGTGGAGGTGTAGGGAAGATGAAGGTGGGGAAGGTGGTGTTGGGGATGTGAGGGTGGGGGAGGCAGGGAGAGGTTCAGAGGTGGGAGGGAGAAGTGGAGAGAGTGTGGTGGGAAGGGTGTGTGGTGAGGCAAGGGGGTGGGGGAATGGAGAGGAATTTTCTCCATACCATGGGACAAATTCAAATTTGCATGTCAACATTAAAAAAAATCTGATAATAATTTTTTTAAATCTACCACTACATACATACACTCCCACACCCACTCACACCCACTACACACATACACCCCCACACCCACCCACACCCACACACGTGCGTACACACTAGAAGCTGCAATAAGTCGCTGTGTTTGGCCTAGCTTTGTGTGAGCTTTGCTATTGGCACTATTGATGTGTACAGTGTGCTTACCTTAAATCAGTCATCGAGTCATGTGACGAGTCATGTGATATCCTTTGTCACTACTAACCAATGACAACCCTTCCTTATAGAGTACGAGCAGTGCAAACGTCGTGTCATCTCCCGGGCTTTCCCCGGGGTGAGCCAGAAGTGGGTGGGGCATTGGGAAGGGCTAAGTGATGAGCAGCACCTAGTGCAAGTGTCATCTCTGCTACCACTAGAGAGTGTGAACATGGTGCGTGCGCTAGGGGTGCTGCTCAAGTACGTGGACAAGCGGAGACTTGGGGTTGAGCTAGAGGACAATGCCGTGCGTGTACCCATTCTGGCACTTCGACACTTTTCACTGTGAGAAAATGATTCCTGCATTGCATAGCCAGTGTCCATTGTTATGGAGCCAACTCTGTGGTGTGTGTGTGCTAGGGAGAATCTGATGCAGCTGGATGAGAGCTCGTACTGGTGAGATCAGAAGCCGGTTCACTATATTGTATTCATGAGTTTCATGCAAGCTCCTCCCACTCCCCCCTCCCTTGGTAACATTGCAAGTATACAGATGCAGGGGAAATATGTTTCTGCACCAGATACTGCACATTACAGCACACAGGGCAGGCGTGTATTGTGAACCTGCTGGACTGGTTTTACAATACTTCACCTGCTGGACTGGTTCTACAATACTTCACCTTCCTTCCTCTTTCTGTCCTTTACTTCCACTCTCTCTCTGTCCCTTCCTTCCTCTCTCTGTCCCTTCCACTCTCACTTTGTCCCTTCCTTACTCTCTCTCTCTATATATATCCTTTCCTCTCTCTCTCTCTGTCCCTTCCTCTCTCTCTCTCTGTCCCTTCCTCTCTCTCTCTCCCATCCCTTCCTCTCTCTCTCTCTCCTTTCCTTCCTCTCCCTGTCCCTTCCTCTCTCTCTCTCTCTCTCCTTTCCTCTCTCTCCCATCCCTTCCTCTCTGTCGTGTTTCTAGTGCTCTACAGATATTTCAGAAAGAGACACACCCTTCAGTGTACAAGTCAGGAAAAGGCAGTACCAAAGAAGGACTCTCTCTTTTTGGTCAGTTTTTTTAGTGTGGCGGTGTGTTGGAGGTGACAGTGTGTGCATGTGTGTGCACGTGTGTGTGTGTGATGTGTGTGTGTGTTCATGCACATGTGTGTGTATGTGTTAACTGTGTTGTTGGTACAGGTATCGCCAACAAGACAAGGTCCCCTCTGGGTAAGCGTCTCTTCAAGCTGTGGTTCATGCGACCTCTGTGTGATGCTGCCACCTTGCATGAGCGGCAGGAGGCTGTGGCCTTCCTGTCTTCCCCGCGGCATGAGGAGGTTTCGGCAGCTCTCCATGACTGCATCAGACACATCAAGAACATACCGGTCAGTCTGTGGACTCCATGTGGCCGGGATGGATGTGCAGACATGTGCTGTGTAGTGTGTAATGTCTGCTACTTCTGCCGCTCTCCCATGTCACCTTTCTCCTCTTCTTTACTTCCTCCCTTTTACCTTGCTCCTCTCTCTCTCTCCCTTTCTCACTCACTCCTTCTTCTCTTCCTCACCCCCCATCTGCCTTTCTTTTACTCCCTCCTCCCTCTCCTCTCCCCCCTCTCCCCCTTCCTCTGCCTGCTCTGTCTTACTCCTCCCCTTCCTCTCTTTCCTTCCCCCTCCTCTTCCTCTTCCCTCTCCTCTCCCTCCTCCATCTTCTCCCTCCTCCATCTTCTCCCCCTCCTCTCTCTCTTTTCCTTTCTTCCATCCTCCTCTCCTGCTTGCCACCCTCCTCTCCTCTCCCTCCTCCATCTTCTCCCTCCTCCATCTTCTCCCCCTCCTCTCTCTCTTTTCCTTTCTTCCATCCTCCTCTCCTGCTTGCCACCCTCCTCTCCTCTCCTCTCCCTTCTACTCTCCCTCCCTTCTCCTTTCTCCTCTCTCTCCCTCCCTCTCCCATCAGCGTATTCTGGTGCGCATGACCAAGTCCCATGCTACAGTGAATGACTGGAAGGCTCTCTATAAGACGGCCTATAATGGTGTCCTGGTGGGTGACCTCTGCCACTCCCTCCCTCAAGACATCAGCATCTTCCACCGGGTAAAAAGCCAGCATTTGATATCACATAAAGGGATATTAGTTTCAAATTCATAGTGTTCGCAATTAGAGCATATCCATAAATACATACGTACAGTAGGTAGCACAAAGAGCAGCGGATCAGGGTGTGGCTTCCACTAGGTATATGCTACACAAGCCACAAAGATTTATCCCAGCCCGCAAAATCTTCAGTTAGTGAATGCCTGTGAATACATACCCACCTACGCATATTATACACATATATATACATTTAATATATGCTTTACAGTATAACAAAAGCAACCCACAAGCTAGAAGGAACCACTCACATTTGTCCATCCTCTAGCTAGAAGGAACCATTCACATGTGTCCATCCTCTAGCTAGAAGGAACCACTCACATGTGTCCCTCTAGCTAGAAGGAACCACTCACATGTGTCCCTCTAGCTAGAAGGAACCACTCACATGTGTCCCTCTAGCTAGAAGGAACCACTCACATGCCTCCATCCTCTAGCTAGAAGGAACCACTCACATGTGTCCATCCTCTAGCTAGAAGGAACCACTCACATGTGTCCATCCTCTAGCTAGAAGGAACCACTCACATGTGTCCATCCTCTAGCTAGAAGGAACCACTCACATGTGTCCCTCTAGTTAGAAGGAACCACTCACATGTGTCCCTCTAGCTAGAAGGAACCACTCGCATGTGTCCATCCTCTAGCTAGAAGGAACCACTCACATGTGTCCATCCTCTAGCTAGAAGGAACCACTCACATGTGTCCATCCTCTAGCTAGAAGGAACCACTCACATGTGTCCATCCTCTAGCTAGAAGGAACCACTCACATGTGTCCATCCTCTAGCTAGAAGGAACCACTCACATGTGTCCATCCTCTAGCTAGAAGGAACCACTCACATGTGTCCATCCTCTAGCTAGAAGGAACCACTCACATGTGTCCATCCTCTAGCTAGAAGGAACCACTCACATGTGTCCATCCTCTAGCTAGAAGGAACCACTCACATGTGTCCATCCTCTAGCTAGAAGGAACCACTCACATGTGTCCCTCTAGCTAGAAGGAACCACTCACAAGCATCCTTTATGTGTCTACACAGCATCTCACTCATTACAGCTAAAGCACATGATTAAAGGATTCTTATGATGTTGTGTGTGTGTGTGTGTGTGTGTGTGTGATTTTGTACAGGTGGGGGAGGGACTGTCATCTGAACTGCACAGAATTGCTTCCCTCATTGACAGTGTTGTAAGTCTGCTTATAACCCGTAGGAACAGTGGGGAGCTCGTAGCTTCAGTCAGCGAGAATGAGTTAATAATACTAAGCATACATTCAACATGCAGTGCCCATGTATGGATGTAACTAATAGCAACAAATGCAAGGTGTTGAGTGGCAAAGAAGGTTTAGATTTAAATCCTTGTATTGTTAAATTGTCCTAGCAGTAGCTTAGCTGAACGCCTAATACAGTATTGATCTGCACATGATTGATGTCATCATGATGATGTAATGCTTGGACTGTGATGTGGATAAGTAGCCAAGAATTGCATGTATTTATCTGTTACGTAGAGATTCTCAACTGGTCCCATCAGAGTTCGCAGGTTTCACCCAGGGCTTGGGTGTAACCCGGGTTTAACCTGGGTTGGGTTAAATACCTTTTACCTGGGTTTTACCCAGGTGTTACTCAAACATGGATACAACCCAGGATAAAATAATAGACACAATAGATTTATTATAAACTGTGAAGATATTACAAGAAATTAACTCTGTAATCAGGAAGTAAGACTTTCAATAAATGGCAACTGTAAAGAACTAGACAAAAACAGGAGCTGTGTTTCACTCAGCATTTATTTACCAAGTGACATGTCTACTAGAGTATATATTTTTTATTTAATGATTTATTTAAATATTTAAACAAGATTCATGGGATTAAAGTCCAATTGATATGCAAGTTAATAGTCAATCTCCTGAGGTCTTCGTAGGAGCCTGTGGCAGAAGACGAGTTTCTGGGCTTTCTAATTTTTGTAATTGCAGTACACTTACTAAACTGTAAGCAGTGAATGATGACCTGTGGTATGTGCTTGCCTTTTAAATAGCCCTGGTGTTCACCACCACCCAGACACTTGTGGCTCTGGGACAGGGCTGTGACAGGGCTACAAATAAGTGTTTTATATCACTGGGTAATACCTGGGTAAAACCCGGGTAAAATAGGGGTAAAAACTGGGCGAAATATCTAAAACACAGGTTTTATCCACTGGTTTAAATAGGTTTTATTTTACACGGGTAAAATGCAAACACTGGGTCCCATGCCCTGCAACATTATGGGATTGCAAATTCTGAAACAGACATATGCATGTGGTAGTAGCATGCTGTGGTAGGAGTTTTGTTAGGAGTACTTGGAAGCAGCTTCCCATGAATACACTAAGAGTGTGCTCAACAGGAGATGCTTTCTCCAATCCCGAGTAGTAAAGTGAAGCCATGCAGAAGCTGACAAGAACTTGTTCAAGTGATAGTGTGCACTCTGCAATGTTGAGTGTGTTCAGTATGCTCTCTAGCATTTGCATTGGCAATCATTCGTCCATTGACCAGTTATCTTTCCTACATATATGTATATATGCCAACTATGCAGCCAGTTCTCTCTGACCATAGAGAGCAGCAACACGTGTGTTGACCTCACCAAGATTGATAATAGTTTCTATTTCTAACAAAAATCCCACCCCGATAGCTAGAGCATGTTGATAAATAAAGTTGTTATTTCAGAATCAAACTCCAGCATGCTTGCCTGTCAGCTCTCAACCACGTAGCTCATGCTCGCTTGCCTGTCAGCTCTCAACCACGTAGCTCATGCTCGCTTGCCTGTCAGCTCTCAACCACGTAGCTCATGCTCGCTTGTCTGTCAGCTCTCAACCACGAAGCTCATGCTCGCTTGCCTGGCAGCTCTCAACCACGTAGCTCATGCTCGCTTGCCTGGCAGCTCTCAACCACGTAGCTCATGCTCGCTTGCCTGTCAGCTCTCAACCACGTAGCTCATGCTCGCTTGTCTGTCAGCTCTCAACCACGAAGCTCATGCTCGCTTGCCTGGCAGCTCTCAACCACGTAGCTCATGCTCGCTTGCCTGGCAGCTCTCAACCACTTAGCTCATGCTCGCTTGCCTGGCAGCTCTCAACCACGTAGCTCATGCTTGCTTGCCTGTCAGCTCTCAACCACATAGCTCATGCTCGCTTGCCCTGTGCAGCCATTTTTATTTCCTCGAGCTAAGGGGGGGAGGGGGGAGACAGTTGCATTTTTTAATTCCCCCCCCCCCCCAAAACTTATGGTTACCACTTTAGAGCTCCGTAGATTCTGCAAACTTCATGGTATGGACTTGATATATAGCTGTCTCTCTGTGTGCTCTGTTTTGATACTAAAATATTTTTCATAGGTATAACTATAGGCAAGTTACTAGACCTAAAGTGGAGGGACCTCAAAACCTGAATGCTTGAAACCTCCACATAAATATGCTAAGTGCTAAAGATTTAAAATTAGCGCCAGTGGCTAGAGGAAGCCCTACTCTATGCAACAACTGTTTTCATTAGTCGTTAAAATGTAAGTACGTGGTCAAGCGCGCGGGTGGAAAATGAATTTTATGGATTTTTAACAAAATTCATTTTCCACCCACGCACTTGACCACATACATACATTTTAACGCCTAATGAAAACACTCATTGCTTGCTTTTGTTTTTTGTTTTTGCTGCTGTCTTTTTGTCGCCATTGTTTCGTTGTTGGAACTTTTAGTAGCTTGATTATATGAAACTATGTAATAATAAAAATACTCATTGCATAGAGTAGGGCTCCCTCAAGCCATGGGTGCTAATTTTAAATCTTTAGCACTTAGCAATCCGGTTATTTATGTGGAGGTTGCAGGCGTTCAGGTTTTTTGAGGGTCTCTCCACTTGTAGCTCCCTTAACTTGGCTATAGTTATACTTATGAAAAATATTTTAGTATCAACAGAGAGCACAAAGAGAGACCTATCTTTTGAGCTACATGTATATATCAAGTTCATAACATGAAGTTTACGGAATCTATGGAGTTAGTAACCACACCAAAAAAACCCCCAAAAAACAACCATGTGGGTCATTCCCCCCCAAAAAATGCAACTGTCTCCCCTTCAGCTGCTGCTGTTTTCCTTACGTTTCACTTCACCATGACAACCATTCCTGGCTCACATAGCCGCAGGGTGAATGTGCAGTGAATGGCCATTCCAAGTTTACCATCCGGCTCCCCACAAGGGCTTGCTTTGCTCGGCAACCAACTTCCAATCGCTATGGATTGCTTGAGTGTACACATGTTCCTGGACTAGCTAGTAGGAATAGAGAACAGTTGAAATGTTGCAGAGCAGAGCCTGGAGAGCGTCATGTGTGGATATCTTATAGATCTACAGATGTGTCTGGTCTTGTAATATAACGAAAGAAGGACTGACTTTCTATCAAGCAGGAGTCAGTCGGTGCTTAGCGGACGGGCAAGATGCAACATAAAGTAGGTACTTGACATACACACGTGTACATGCTCACACAAACCAACTTTTGCAGAATGCTGCCATCTCCTGGATAGTTGGTTTTTAACAACAGCATGGTTATAATCGCTGATCTAATAGAAATCTAATTATGACCACATTGTTTGTCACTATCCTGAGAATTAGGACTACTATCGTGGACACAGTGCATTTGTGTAGACGTTTCCTGTGTGATGTAAAGCAGTGTAACCATTCTTTACCGTATTATGCAGTCCATACTATTACAGGGTTCACACTAATGCAAGGTTACACTAATGCAAGGTCCACACTGATGCAGTCTGTTTTTCCATGGTGTTAATCACTGCAACTCTGAATTAGCCTCTTGGCTTGGTGCATGCTCAGCAGGGTAGTGAGTATTTCATGCACCTGAACCTGCAGGTTGATTTTGAGGAGTCCCAGGTGCAGCTCAGGTTCTGTGTCAAGCCTAATGTGGACACAGAGCTTGACCAGAGTAAGTCTGCAGCAAGAAATGGTGGCATTTTGTAGCTTACATATTTCTTGTTTCTCTTCTCCTCCACCTCTTCCTCCTCCACCTCTTCCTCCTCCTCCACCTCTTCCTCCTCCACCTCTTCCTCCTCCACCTCTTCCTCCTCCACCTCTTCCTCCTCCACCCTCTCCTTCTCCACCTCTTCCTCCTTCCTCCTCCACCTCTTCCTCCTCCACCCTCCTCCTCCTCCACCTCTTCCTCCTCCACCTCTTCCTCCTCCACCCTCTCCTTCTCCACCTCTTCCTCCTCCACTTCTTCCTCCTCCACCCTCCTTCTCCACCTCTTCCTCCTTCCTCCTCCACCTCTTCCTCCTCCACCCTCTCCTCCTCCACCCTCTCCTCCTCCACTTCTTCCTCCTCCACCCTCCTTCTCCACCTCTTCCTCCTCCACCTCTTCCTCCTCCACCCTCCTCCTCCTCCACCTCTTCCTCCTTCCTCCTCCACCCTCCTCCTCCACCTCTTCCTCCTCCACCTCTTCCTCCTCCACCTCTTCCTCCTCCACCTCTTCCTCCTCCACCTCTTCCTCCTCCACCTCTTCCTCCTCCACCTCTTCCTCCTCCACCTCTTCCTGCTCCTCCACCCTCTCCTCTCTCCCCCTCCTCTTCCATGTCTTGTTTATCCACCACCTAACCCTCTTCGAGCTGTCTTCAGAAAGGAGCCTGCTACATGGTCTTCCTGATCTTATGACTAGAGTAGCTGCTGAAGAACTTCACAAGATGAACTATCAGGTGTCAGAATGCAATGTGATCTACTACCCCCAGGTAATGTGCCATACTACCCCCAGGTAATGTGCCATACTACCCCCAGGTAATGTGCCATACTACCCCCAGGTAATGTGCCATACTACCCCCAGGTAATGTGCCATACTACCCCCAGGTAATGTGCCCCAGGTAATGTGCCATACTACCCCCAGGTAATGTGCCATAACCCCCAGGTAATGTGCCCTACTACCCCCAGGTAATGTGCCATACTTACCCCCAGGTAATGTGCCATACTACCCCCAGGTAATGTGCCATACTA
Organism: Cladorhizidae sp. MBARI D1340-BT2; assembly: GCA_028752905.1. Taxonomy (NCBI): domain Eukaryota; kingdom Metazoa; phylum Porifera; class Demospongiae; order Poecilosclerida; family Cladorhizidae; species Cladorhizidae sp. MBARI D1340-BT2. Next base: position 47,726,999 of record JAQNBH010000011.1, read on the forward strand.
CCCCCAGGTAATGTGCCATACTACCTCCAGGTAATGTGCCATACTACCCCCAGGTAATGTGCCATACTACCCCCAGGTAATGTGCCCCAGGTAATGTGCCATACTACCCCCAGGTAATGTGCCATAACCCCCAGGTAATGTGCCGTACTACCCCCAGGTAATGTGCCATACTTACCCCCAGGTAATGTGCCATACTACCCCCAGGTAATGTGCCATACTACCCCCAGGTAATGTGATATACCACTCCCAGGAAATGTGGTGGTATACCCAAGTGTTGGACAATGTCATGATAACTAATTAAGATGGGACTGTACATCAAACCAAGAAAGTTGTAGCACATAATTATTTGAAATCGATAACTAACCCCCCCCCCTCCTCCCTCCTTTTTATCTGTGCAGGTAATTTTGATATCAAATTGATTTGTCATGCTCTGTGCTTTCAAATGATATGTTGAATGTCTCTATTACTAGGCACATCTTCTTACAATACATCCAGCAACATCAAGGTCACTAAATTAAAAAAACTGGGGTTGTAACAGGTGGTTATCAAATGCCCAAATTTGGCCTGCAGGTTGTAAAGTGTGATATCCAGACCACAATTGATAACAGCTGCTCATTAAGCTTTTGCAGACACGCAAAGACCCCAGGTTCACCTCTATTTCACCATAATCAGGCAACATTTGCATTATCTGATTCATGCATATCATAGAGCACTAAAAGAGCTCTCAAATGACACAATTTTTTTTGTGAGCTGTGGCCAAGATGACTGCCATGCAACAAGAAAATTTGGGAAAATCGTGGTAATCATGTGTCAAAGTTAGGACAATGAGTTACCTCTTCGGTTAGCATTTGTTTCTCTTCCAAATTTTTAATCAGAGCAAGTGGAATTGCATGGACCATAGCTTTAAAATGAAGCATCCAATGCCTCTAGAACTTTGGAAATAGCTAGTAGATTATACAACAACATTTTGAAGTGGGAAGAAGGTAAAAAAAGGTGGGGGGAATTTATATTTTTTAGTTTTTGATGTACAGTCCTGCCTAATTAAGTAGGGACTTCAGGACGCTATTCAAAGTAAATCAGAAATTTTAGAAAAAGACTGTCCTTAATTTAGAACTCCATAATGTGAACATGTTTCATATGTAGCTACAAATCTGTGTTCTCTCTCTGGGCACTGGCACAAGTATGACCACACCAGACCTGTCAGATGTCCGCATTCCACATCTCTGTCCCGCTGGACCTGTCAGATGTCCCTTTTTTCTTCTTGTTGCTTTTAGTAGGAGAAGCCTGTGCTGAATGATGGTCTACCCTCACGGCCTGGCTAGTTGCCAGCTAGTAGAGGTAACAGGAGAAGTCTGTGCTGAATGATGGTCTACCCTCACGGCCTGACTAGTAGCCAGCTAGTAGAGGTAACAGGAGAAGCCTGTGCTGAATGATGGTCTACTCTCGTGGCCTGGCTAGAGCCAGCTAGTAGAGGTAACAGGAGAAGCCTGTGCTGAATGATGGTCTGCCACGCCAAAGGCACAGGCACCCAAATGCTAACAAAATTGTGAGGTCAATGGATTCAAAGTGGCCTACGTGGCAGTGAGTTTGCTAAGCATTGATGAAGCCAGTTGCATGACTCGGCTAGCTTTAAGCTTCACCTAATATCAATGATGTGTTATAAGTTAGAACTTGCAATGGTCCCGGGAAAAACCCGGGACCAACTGTGGATGGCAAAGTTTTTAGCTACATACAGTAAGACTGGCTAGGGCTGGGGCTCACACAACACTGGCTAGGGCTAGGGCTCACACATCACTGGCTAGGGCTAGGGCTCACACAACACTGGCTAGGGCTAGGGCTCACACATCACTGGCTAGGGCTAGGGCTCACACATCACTGGCTAGGGCTAGGGCTCACACAACACTGGCTAGGGCTAGGGCTCACACATCACTGGCTAGGGCTAGGGCTCACACAACACTGGCTAGGGCTGGGGCTCACACAACACTCGCTAGGGCTGGGGCTCACACAACACTGGCTAGGGCTAGGGCTCACACAACACTGGCTAGGGCTAGGGCTCACACAACACTGGCTAGGGCTAGGGCTCACACAACACTGGCTAGGGCTAGGGCTCACACATCACTGGCTAGGGCAAGGGCCCACACAACACTGGCTGGGGCTCACACAATACTGGCTAGGGCTGGGGCTCACACAACACTGGCTAGGGCTAGGGCTCACACAACACTGGCTAGGGCTAGGGCTCACACAACACTGGCTAGGGCTAGGGCTCACACAACACTGGCTAGAGCTAGGGCTCACACAACACTGGCTAGGGCTAGGGCTCACACAACACTGGCTAGAGCTAGGGCTCACACAACACTGGCTAGGGCTAGGGCTCACACAACACTGGCTAGGGCTAGGGCTCACACAACACTGGCTAGGGCTAGGGCTCACACAACACTGGCTAGGGCTAGGGCTCACACAACACTGGCTAGAGCTAGGGCTCACACAACACTGGCTAGGGCTAGGGCTCACACATCACTGGCTAGGGCTGGGGCTCACACATCACTGGCTAGGGCTGGGGCTCACACAACACTGGCTAGGGCAAGGAATAGGTTCTTGCCCACCTAACACTGGCTAGGCTAGGATGAGGAGGGCAGCAGCTTTGTAACTTTGGCAATGCCCCAGGCTGTGCACAGCCCCACTAGACCACCCTGTAGTAAGCCCATGAATACATACGTAGTGTGTGTTCCTCCTGCAGCTTGGATTCATCTCTGACGGAGCCTGTAGTAAACCCATGAATATATACGTAGTGTGTGTTCCTCCTGCAGCTTGGATTCATGCTTACTCTGACGGAGAAGGAGGCCGATGGCAAACAAGATTTTTTTGAGCAGCTTGACATGGAGTTGAAGGTACAGGGAATAGAGTATCTGTGCATGCAGAAGTGTGGAGTTGGTTGCCCGTGTGCAGTGCATTAATTACTTCTGTTTAGAAGGTGTTTAATATTCACAGTTTTCAGTCAGAATCCAACCTGATAAAAGGTCCTAGACAAGATGAAAATTCCACTCTACGCCTCACAATGTTCAAATATCTTCCCTGCCAATTTTAAATTTGTGCTCGTCACTCTCAATGCATATTTAGCACCTCAAAAATATCCCGTTTATGTTGTTATGACGCTTCCTCGTCATAGTTTCTCGCTGACGGCATATGTCATTTCAAGACGGAGCACACTAGAGGTATGATATGTACGTACTTGGTAGTGGTCTCACTATATACACGCGAGGTGTGATATGTACGTACTTGGTGTGGGCTCATTATATACACACTAGAGGTGTGATATGTACGTACTTGGTGTAGTGTCACTATATACACACTAGAGGTGTGATATGTACGTACTTGGTGTGGGCTCATTATATACACACTAGAGGTATGATATGTACGTACTTGGTGTGGTCTTACTATATACACACTAGAGGTGTGATATGTACGTACTTGGTAGTGGTGTCATTATATACACACAAGAGGTATGATATGTACGTACTTGGTGTGGTCTTACTATATACACACTAGAGGTGTGATATGTACGTACTTGGTAGTGGTGTCACTATATTATGCAATGGATGTTGATGTTGAAGCAATGGATGTTGATGTTGAAGCAATGGATGTTCATGTTGAAGCAATGGATGTTCATGTTGAAGCAATGGATGTTGATGTTGAAGCAATGGATGTTCATGTTGAAGCGATGGATGTTGATGTTGAAGCAATGGATGTTGGTGTTGAAGCAATGGATGTTCATGTTGAAGCGATGGATGTTGATGTTGAAGCAATGGATGTTGGTGTTGAAGCAATGGATGTTCATGTTGAAGCGATGGATGTTGATGTTGAAGCAATGGATGTTGGTGTTGAAGCAATGGATGTTCATGTTGAAGCGATGGATGTTGATGTTGAAGCAATGGATGTTGGTGTTGAAGCAATGGATGTTAATGTTAAAGCAATGGATGTTGATATTGAAGCAATGGATGTTGATGTTGAAGCAATGGATGTTGATGTTGAAGCAATGGATGTTCATGTTGAAGCAATGGATGTTCATGTTGAAGCGATGGATGTTGATGTTGAAGCAATGGATGTTGGTGTTGAAGCAGTGGATGAAATGTTAAAGCAATGGATGTTGGTGTTGAAGCAATGGATGTTGATGTTGAAGCAATGGATGTTCATGTTGAAGCGATGGATGTTGATGTTGGCAATGGATGTTGATGTTGAAGCAATGGATGTTAATGTTGAAGCAATGGATGTTGGTGTTGAAGCAGTGGATGTTGGTGTTGAAGCAATGGATGTTGGTGTTGAAGCAGTGGATGTTGGTGTTGAAGCAATGGATGTTGGTGTTGAAGCAGTGGATGTTGGTGTTGAAGCAACTGATGGTGACATTGACAGTCAATGTTCAAGTGCAGAAGACCTGGACCTGATTAAGCTTTCATCACATGATATGATGCAATCCCAAATGAAGCACATCAACATGACACGTTGCGACTGCCACTCGAATAGAACGAACTCAAGTGGTCTATTCGTGGTGTGATGCAATGTGATGCAATGTGATGCATTGCTTTTTCATGTCACAATAACCACTAAACTGACACGTCCCATTGTGATGCCAGTGGCCAGCATATTGTGGACCTGTCTTTAGTGAGTAGGCCATGATAGGAGTGTGATATGTGGACCTTGCACTAGTCTATGAACTCGCAGAAGGCACTGTGTTATTGGCCTCCTCATATATTAAGTGTTCAGTGTGAAGTGCACATGATAGAAGCAAAAAAGAATTCCACTACTCCATCTCCGGTCATCTCACAAGCCACGCATAGCAGTGTGTAAATCTACGTCTGGTGACTTGAGCTGGGTTTCCTGAGTGTAATTTAGCTCGTGTGTGCAACGTACTAAACCAACTCATGAGCCAAAGATGTAAACTCTGTTCTTTTAGTGGTCACTATTGCGAAGGAGAAGAGCTGGTACCCTTTGCAGGTTACAGATGGCCTGGAAGAGAGGCCTCCATCATTGAGCACACCACCATCTTATCAATAATACTTGTGATGGCCTAGTTTGTGGATGCCAAGCAGAGAGATCGGGACTGAGAAGCAGAAAGGGCCTGGTGGGAACAGTTGTTGAGGGGTAGAGGCAGTGAAACAGAGACGGGATGAGAAAGCCCCATACCACCGTCTGGTGTGAGTTTCCTCAGGAGGAACACCCCCATATTCCACGCACAAACCTCCAAAGTTCAGTCAAATGAGAGAGCAGAAATGATGCTGCAGCTCTCTTGGGTTGTCTAGCTAAGAGGTGCTGAGTGAGGGGAGCTGAGAAGAGCTATGAGGTACTGAGAAGATCTAAGAGTGGCTAAGAGGAGCTGAGAAGCTATGAGGAGCTAAGTGGAACTAAGAGCTAAGAAGAACTGAGAGGAGCTAAGAGGGGCTAAATAGAGCTATATAAGAGGAACTGAAAAGATCTAAGAGGATCTGAGAGGCTATGAGGAGCTAAATGGAGCTAAGAGGAGCTAAATAAAGAGGAACTGAGAAGATCCAAAAGGGGCTACGAGGAGAAAAGAGGAACTAAGAATGAGCCGAGAGCAAGGGAAACAAGCAGGTATGCACATGGATGGCAAATACTGAACCTGAAGATGATCACAATGGAAGTTGGCAAGCATCCTCCTTGCAGGAAGAGATCAGATTTTCAACAGTGTCGAGGTACTTCAGGATCAAGGAGGATAAGGAAGGATTTTTTTTCTTTTTTCCAGAAGGCTCTCCTGTCTTTCATGTCTGACTCACTGTTTCCATCTGATAACTCTCCTGCTGTGGCTGGGAGAAAGACAAATTTATATAACTTTATCTTCAAAATCCAGTGCAGTAACAGGCCACGTGATCATCGTAACTGAGTGATGGTCCACTTGGCAACTAACACAGGAGCTTCCTAGGTGCACACTCCACCATCAGTCAGCCCTCACCAAGTGCACCCCTCTCATATAACACTTGTACTCGACATCTGGTCAGATCCTTTGCCAGCATAACGACCTGTAAATGGTCGGCTATGCCAGACTGAAGGAGGAATAGGTACTAGATGTGCTTAATCTTAAAGTGTACGACATCAATACATTAGACCACATTAACTCTCACCCAACTTTCGGATGAGTGAAATATCTGGATATGTGAAGTATTTATTAGGTATAGAATCAAACATTGTTGTGTTCAGGAAAGAGTGGAGTGGAAGATGTTTTAACTTAGCAATAGCGTAGAAAATACACACTGAAGGAAAGGTCAGGCAAAGTCTTGATCTGAATCAGATAAGACTTGCAGCTGCACTAACAGACTACAGCTGGTTGCTGGTACATTACCATGCATAAGTGCTGTAGTAGTGGGTGTCCTCTGTACTGTACATAGACAGTGCCCAACTGTACTGTACATAGACAGCAACTGTACTGTACATAGACAGTGCCCAACTGTACTGTACATAGACAGTGCCCAACTGTACTGCACATAGACAGTGCCCAACTGTACTGTACATAGACAGTGTCCAACTGTACTGTACATAGACAGTGTCCAACTGTACTGTACATAGACAGTGCCCAACTGTACTGTACATAGACAGTGCCCAACTGTACTGTACATAGACAGTGCCCAACTGTACTGCACATAGACAGTGCCCAACTGTACTGTACATAGACAGTGTCCAACTGTACTGTACATAGACAGTGCCCAACTGTACTGTACATAGACAGTGCCCAACTGTACTGTACATAGACAGCAACTGTACTGTACATAGACAGTGCCCAACTGTACTGTACATAGACAGTGCCCAACTGTACTGTACATAGACAGTGTCCAACTGTACTGTACATAGACAACTGTACTGTACATAGACAGTGTCCAACTGTACTGTACATAGACAGTGCCCAACTGTACTGTACATAGACAGCAACTGTACTGTACATAGACAGTGCCCAACTGTACTGTACATAGACAGTGCCCAACTGTACTGTACATAGACAGTGTCCAACTGTACTGTACATAGACAACTGTACTGTACATAGACAGTGCCCAACTGTACTGTACATAGACAGTGTCCAACTGTACTGTACATAGACAACTGTACTGTACATAGACAGTGTCCAACTGTACTGTACATAGACAGTGTCCAACTGTACTGTACATAGACAGTGTCCAACTGTACTGTACATAGACAGTGCCCAACTGTACTGTACATAGACAGTGCCCAACTGTACTGTACATAGACAGCAACTGTACTGTACATAGACAGTGCCCAACTGTACTGTACATAGACAGTGCCCAACTGTACTGTACATAGACAGTGTCCAACTGTACTGTACATAGACAGTGTGCAACTGTACTGTACATAGACAGTGCCCAACTGTACTGTACATAGACAGTGCCCAACTGTACTGTACATAGACAGCAACTGTACTGTACATAGACAGCAACTGTACTGTACATAGACAGTGCCCAACTGTACTGTACATAGACAGCAACTGTACTGTACATAGACAGTGTCCAACTGTACTGTACATAGACAGTGCCCAACTGTACTGCACATAGACAGTGCCCAACTGTACTGTACATAGATGGCGTTTTGGTCATGTTCACACTGAACCTGCCTTCACATGCCAGTAACTCACAATGTTGATGCATAATCTCACAACAATCAGTTGCTTCATTTCAAACTATCTGAGGAATCATTCCATCTGTTGGATGCTGCTGCAGGTTAGTCAGGTAGAGGGTAGCAGTCTATGCTGAGCCATCTCCTCCAGCATGTCCTGTCTCTTGCTAAGGTGCTGCCCTATACGCCATCTACTGTTCCTAATGTAAATTCAGTGCGCATACGTGTACATCCAGGTCCATGCCAAATGCACCATTGCTGAAACTGCACACAGAGTTCTGCCTCATACATGTATGCAGAAGCACTGTGAAACCATTTCCTGGAGATCTGGAGCTCTGCAAATAGGCTCACCTTCTGACCAACCAAATTGCGGTGTCAGCATTCTGACACCAGTTCAGCTAAAGTTACGAGACGTAGTTCCCCTCCCCTCCCCTCCCCCAAATGTACCTTCTACCTCTGGCTGGCGAGACTGCTCCAGTGGCACATGGCAATGTAGTGGAGAAGGAACATGTTAAGGAACTCCCGAAAGAAATAGAATCCTATTTTAGCACCTGTCATGCTCCCCCACGGTTCACACACTAGCATCCATGTGCATAGCTGGGTGTCTCGTAGCCTCACCATGAGAGGGTGAAGGGAAATGGAGAAATGTGAGGGGGGAGGGGCACAGGGAAGGGGATATTTTGGAGCCGTATGACGAGGATTCACCGCTGTAACGTTACTTCTTGGCTCTACTATGGGAGCTCCCCCCACCCACCATATTATACATACTATGTAACATGTACATAGCCTCCAAGTAATATTGAAATGTTGTGTCGGTCTGTAGTCCATGCATGAGTGATGCTTGATTTTCACTTGTTAGATATTATTAATGGTGTGCGACCACATGTGCCAAACAGGAACTTCATTTGCCCCTCAATCCTGTACTCTGTAGGAAACTGGTTTACACTCCTGTCAATGTTATGTATAACCTACTCACTTTCTTCTTTTACCTTCCCCTCCCCATACTCTAACACACACACACACACATGCACATTCACACACGCACACACATGCACACACACAGAAATGGACAGCACTCTAGGTGATGCTCAGTTCGCAGTACTAGGTTTGTCTTCTATAAAGATATTGCTATCCCTTAGTAGTTCCCTCGTTATATGCCCCTTCTCCTCCCCATCTGCCGCTGCCCATCCCCCCCCCCCAACCCTTCCTCTCCTGCTTCCTTCATCGCCCGCTCTCTCCTCCTCCCTGCAATGCTTCCTGTTCTCCTTCAGACCATGAGACAGCTATTCTCTATCGCCTGCAGGATGTCCTCCTGGAGCAGAGTCAGACCCTCTTGGCGACGGTGGAGCTCACAGCTGAGCTAGACTGGTCAGACAGCAAGCCTGTAATGGTAGCATAGAGTTATCTACAGTACACCTCATGCGGCCAACTCTGTCAGTTTTTTAATGTTCACTTACAAATCTCTTGAGTGCCATGTTATTATTTTATGTGGGGATTTGAAAAACCTCATCGGCTTCTTTTTCGGTATTTGAAGCTCCCTCTAGCTATACAATATTAGATGACTCTCTGCTGCGTGCTTGCATGTCAATGCATGTATTCATGACTTGTGTGTGTGTGTGTGTGTGCTTTCAATGCATGTATTCATGACTTGACTGTGTGTGTGTGTGGGTGCATGTTTGTGTGTGTGTGTGTGTGTGTGCTTGCCTGTCAATGCATGTATTCATGACTTGACTGTATGTGTGTGTGTGCGTGTGCATGAATGTAGCTTGCTGTCATTGGCACAGTTTGCCAAGGAGCACTCCCTTGTGAGGCCAGAGTTTGTGGAGGAGAATGTCATCTTTGTGAAGAAAGGCAGGTGAGGAAGAGACTGATGGCTAAGCATAATTTGACATCTCACATAGTTTTTAAATTTTATATTTTGGAGGCAAAGAGGTGTGGTCATGCACATGCACAGGAATGTACATGAGAGGAGCATGCAGATGAATTCCCATGAGGCAAATAGGTGTGGCCATGCACATGCACAGGAATGTACATGAGAGGAGCATGCAGATGAATTCCCATGAGGCAAAGACGTGTGGCCATGCACATGCACAGGAATGTACATGAGAGGAGCATGCAGATGAATTCCCATGAGGCAAAGAGGTGTGGCCATGGACATGCACAGGAATGTACATGAGAGGAGCATGCAGATGAATTCCCATGAGGCAAAGAGGTGTGGCCATGCACATGCACAGGAATGTACATGAGAGGAGCATGCAGATGAATTCCCATGAGGCAAAGAGGTGTGGCCATGGACATGCACAGGAATGTACATGAGAGGAGCATGCAGATAAATTCCCAGCACAATACATGTGACTGTGTGTGGTCTAATGTTCACTGGATGTGGTGGCTAGTTATGCCATCACCCGACAACTCGCCTTTTGTCTGTATCATGAGGTTATGAAGCCACTCACTTTTGTCATCCTGCACTTCATCACCCTCTCATACACCCTTCCCCATGCACCCCCCCCCCCTCATACATCTTCTCTTCCCCCCTTCTTTCACCCACACACCCTCCCCCCTCCCCACACACTCACACCTCATGCTATGCCCCTCACACACCCTTCCACACTCCACCCTGCTCCCACTTCCCCTGCCATACACCCTCACTCCTCCCACTCCCCTCACCTTCCCTCTTCTCCAGACACCTCCTGCAGGAGTTATGTGTGAGTCCATTTGTGCCCAACGACAGCTGCTTCAGTGCGGAACACAGTCGCATGAAGATACTCACTGGACCCAATGCCAGTGGAAAGAGTGTTTACCTCAAACAGGCCAGTTCATGTCCCGACAAACCTCTCAAGTGCTTGCATCATGTACCTCAGCCAACCCCTCGCCTCATGGACCCCTCGCCTCACCCTGGTTTCCCTCGACCCCTCGCCTCACCCTGGTTTCCTCTTGTCTTCTTGCCTCTACTCCTGCCCAACTCGGCTTCTCTTCACCTTTGATTATCTTCATCTGCTCTCCCTTCCCTCCTCTCTCCCACACACCCTTCATCTCTCTTCCCTCCTCCTCATCTTCTCTCCCATTCTCTTGCTATTCTCTCTCCCCTCCCTCCTTCATCTCTTCTTCCCCTCCTCCTCCCCCCTCCTCTTTTGCTCCTCCCCCACCTCTCACCAATCCCCCCCCCCCCTCCCCTCCCTCACCACAGAATGGCTTGATAGTCTTTCTTGCTCACATTGGTAGCTTTGTGCCAGCTGAGAAGGCCAGAATGGGACTGGTGGAATCCATCTTCACTCGCATTCAGAGCAGGGAGACTGTCTCTGTGGGTCTCTCCACCTTTATGCTGGATCTCAACCAGGTCATCATGCTATGTAGGATGGAGGGTAGATTACTGGAATGTGCAACCTCAACCAAGTCATCATCTAGGGTGGAGGGTAGATTACTATACTCTGCTATCTCAATCAGGTCATCATACTAGGGTGGAGGGTAGATTACTATACTGTGCTATCTCAACCAAGTCATCATACTAGGGTGGAGGGTAGATTACTAGACTGCTATCTCAACCAAGTCATCATGCTAGGGTGGAGGTAGATTACTAGAATGCGCTATCTCAACCAGGTCATCACACTAGGGGTGGAGGGTAGATTACTAGACTGTGCTATCTCAACCAAGTCGTCATACTAGGGTGGAGGGTAGATTACTAGACTGCTATCTCAACCAAGTCATCATGCTAGGGTGGAGGTAGATTACTAGAATGCGCTATCTCAACCAGGTCATCACACTAGGGGTGGAGGGTAGATTACTAGACTGTGCTATCTCAACCAGGTCATCATGCTAGGGTGGAGGTAGATTACTAGAATGTGCTATCTCAACCAGGTCATCATGCTAGGGTGGAGGGTAGATTACTAGAAGGTGCTATCTCAACCAGGTCATCGTGTTAGGGTGGAGGGTAGATTACTAGAATGCGCTATATCAACCAGGTCATCATGCTAGGGTGGAGGGTAGATTACTAGAAGGTGCTATCTCAACCAGACATCATGCTAGGGTGGAGGGTAGATTACTAGAATGCGTGTTTTTCAGCCCATGTCGAAGTTAGATTACTAGAATGGACCCACTTGGATGGAAGCTCATTCTCATGCTATTATTCTTATTCTCGTTGTTATTGTGCAGGTCTCCAGAGCTGTTAACTTGTCTACCTCACGTTCACTAATTCTGTTGGATGAGTTTGGCAAGGGAACAGCCACTGTGAGTCATGTTCTGTGTTGTTGTTGTTGTTGTTGCACTGAGCATGGGCAAGAATCTGTGCCAGAATGCAGTACTAATAATGAATATGATGTAATGATTTAGCCAGGGAGGGGACTGTCTCCTCTACATCCACAGCTATGATATGATGTAATGATTTAGCCAGGGAGGGGACTGCATCCACAGCTATGATATGATGTAATGATTTAGCCAGGGAGGGGCTGTCTCCTCTACATCCACAGCTATGATATGATGTAATGATTTAGCCAGGGGGAGGACTGCCTCCTCTGCATCCACAGCTATGATATGATGTAATGATTTAGCCAGGGAGGGGACTGCCCCCTCTACATCCACAGCTATGATATGATGTAATGATTTAGCCAGGGAGGGCACTGCATCCACAGCTATGATATGATGTAATGATTTAGCCAGGGAGGGGACTGACTCCTCTACATCCACAGCTATGATATGATGTAATGATTTAGCCAGGGAGGGGACTGCCCCCTCTACATCCACAGCTATGATATGATGTAATGATTTAGCCAGGGAGGGGACTGCCCCCTCTACATCCACAGCTATGATATGATGTAATGATTTAGCCAGGGAGGGCACTGCATCCACAGCTATGATATGATGTAATGATTTAGCCAGGGAGGGGACTGCATCCACAGCTATGATATGATGTAATGATTTAGCCAGGGAGGGGACTGACTCCTCTACATCCACAGCTATGATATGATGTAATGATTTAGCCAGGGAGGGGACTGCCCCCTCTACATCCACAGCTATGATATGATGTAATGATTTAGCCAGGGAGGGGACTGCCCCCTCTACATCCACAGGTATGATATGATGTAATGATTTAGCCAGGGAGGGCACTGCATCCACAGCTATGATATGATGTAATGATTTAGCCAGGGAGGGGACTGACTCCTCTACATCCACAGCTATGATATGATGTAATGATTTAGCCAGGGAGGGGACTGCCCCCTCTACATCCACAGCTATGATATGATGTAATGATTTAGCCAGGGAGGGCACTGCATCCACAGCTATGATATGATGTAATGATTTAGCCAGGGAGGGCACTGCATCCACAGCTATGATATGATGTAATGATTTAGCCAGGGAGGGGACTGACTCCTCTACATCCACAGCTATGATATGATGTAATGATTTAGCCAGGGAGGGGACTGCCCCCTCTACATCCACAGCTATGATATGATGTAATGATTTAGGCAGGGAGGGACTGTCTCCTCTACATCCACAGCTATGATATGATGTAATGATTTAGCCAGGGAGGGGACTGCATCCACAGCTATGATATGATGTAATGATTTAGCCAGGGAGGGGACTGTCTCCTCTACATCCACAGCTATGATATGATGTAATGATTTAGCCAGGGAGGGGACTGTCTCCTCCACATCCACAGCTATGATATGATGTAATGATTTAGCCAGGGTGGGGACTGCCCCCTCTACATCCACAGCTATGATATGATGTAATGATTTAGCCAGGGAGGGGACTGCCCCCTCTACATCCACAGCTATGATATGATGTAATGATTTAGCCAGGGTGGGGACTGCCCCCTCTACATCCACAGCTATGATATGATGTAATGATTTAGCCAGGGAGGGGACTGCATCCACAGCTATGATATGATGTAATGATTTAGCCAGGGAGGGGACTGTCTCCTCTACACATACACAGCTATGATATGATGTAATTATTTAGCCAGGGAGGGGACTGCCCCCTCCACATACACATGATGTAATGATTTAGCCAGGGAGGGGACTGCATCCACAGCTATGATATGATGTAATGATTTAGCCAGGGAGGGACTGCCTCCTATTATTCCTTCGTGACATCTTTGGCTCAACTTCTGATTGGTCTTGCTCATACATACTGTAGGTGGATGGCCTGTCGCTGCTTGCTGGCTGTCTCCGGCACTTCCTGTCACGTGGGGAGGACTGTCCCAACATCCTTGTCTCCACCCACTTCCACTCCCTCACCAAACAGAACCTCATCTCTCACTCCTCTCTCGTGGAGTATCTGGTCAGCTGCATGCCAGCAATATTCACATCACAGCACATGCACACACCACAGGCACACATCACACCACAGACACACACCACCTCAGGCACATACCACACACCACAAACACACATCACCACAGTTACACACCTAACACACCACAAACACACCACAAACACATCACCAGTTACACACCTCACATACCACAGGCACACCTCACACACCAGGCACACCACACACCACAGGTACACACCATCACATGTACACACCTCACACACCACACACCACAAACACATCACCACAGTTACACACCACACACCACAAACACACCACAAACACATCACCACAGTTATACACCTCACATACCACAGGCACACCTCACACACCACAGGCACACACCACCACAGGTACACACCTCACACCACAGCCACACATCATACCCACTCTCCCCTCGTTCTCTTTTTTTCCTCCCCTCCCCCTCTCCTCTCCAATCACCCTCCTCTCTCATCTCCTCCCCCCTTTCTCCTTGTACTCTCCTAGACAATGGACTGTCTGCAAGATGGAGATGAGCTGGTTTTCCTTTACCAGTTGATAAAAGGTCAGACTAGTACAAGTTATGCCTGCCAGGTGGCGGCAGCTATGGGCCTCCCCCCTCGCGTGGTTGCCAGGGGAGCACAAGTCACTGACCTCATCAGTCGGAACAGACCGATCCCCCAGATGAATGCTCCGAGCATGGACAAGCAACAGAAAGTGTATGTGTTTTTACTTCATATTAACACTTCAAATCTATTATGTGCATGCTTGTGTGTGTGTGTGCATGCGTGTGTGTGGTGTGTGTGTGTGTGCATGTGTGTGCATGCGTGTGTGTGTATGTGTGAGTGTGTATGTGTGCATGTGTGTGTGTGTGTGTATGTGTGTGTGTGTGTGAGTGAGTGTGTGTGTGTGTGTGTTGGCACTGTTGAGACAGCTACTATATGTACATATACATTCACCACATACAGTGTCTTCAACGCACTTCCCTAACCAGACTCTGTACTGGTCGAGTCATTGAGAAGTTCTGAAATAGAGTTTTGTGATGCACCAGCTAAAGGGGTGGGTGCTGGTGGACTTGTGGGTTCATAAATCTCATTACACCAGTGTGGCAATGATCTTCTCAAGTGCCTGCCAACTTGAGGAAGATAAAGAACTGTGTGGCATATTGCATTGCCACCCTGGAGTTAGCGATATTCATGATATGCTAGCACATTGTCTCACACCCCCTCAGCTCCTGTCTCCATTTATAGAACAGTCTACGTCGGTCGGAAACCCTTTCCCAGCATAACAGTTGGTAAAGTATGGATATAACCCCGTACGTATCTCGTTGGAGGAATATCGAAGTTTACAGTGGAAATGCCATTTACTTAATATGTGACGTAATATGTGACGTTCGCTTAAACCCAGACCCTTGTCCCACCCATTTTCCCATGCTGGATTAGTCTTCACAGCTGCTGTCCTTCCCCCATGGGACTGTTATGTACAATAATCTGGAACACTTCATTGGCGATAAATTTTCATGCTTCTATTAACCTACGAAAATTATAGGAGCAAATTATAGGAGCAAATTATAGGAGCAAATAAGTAGGAAAAGTAGGCATGGTGATCTCGTTAGTTACTGCTCGTGCACACACACCAGGCAGAGCAGAGAAGAGGGCTAGCTCATATTAGTGCTGGAAATCTGGAAATCTCTCTCTCCTACACTGCTCATGCACACACAGCAGGCAGGGCAGAGAAGAGGGCTAGCTCATATTAGTGCTGGAAATCTCTCTCTCCTACACTGCTCATGCACACACACCAGGTGAGGTAGAGAAGAGAGCTAGCTCATATTAGTGCTGGAAATCTCTCTCTCCTACATTGCTCGTGCACACACACCAGGCAGCGCAGAGAAGAGAGCTGTAGCTCGTATTAGTGCTGGAAATCTCTCTCTCCTAAGGTGTTTGAAGCTCAGAGTAGTGAACACAGTTCTGACACTTTCCTAGGTAAGTGTCCCGTCATCTTCTTCACTGCCTCTACTCAGTGATCTCTCGGCTTAATACAGAGTAGGCTCTGTTTAAGCTTATCGGCCTGCTATCCGAAGGTGTATCAGCTGCCACGCCTCACCATTGTATTATTACAGTTCAAAGTTCATTTTTGTCGAATTGATATGTACACCTGTGCATTTTGTGGGCGTGGTTAGTTAAAATTTGCAGAAGTTCTTCTAGTTCTGAAGTAGCTTTCATCTCGTGAGCAAGACGTACTGAAGCTTGGACTTCCAGATCGCAGATGAGGTGTCCCTAGCAGCTCAAACAAGCGCACATTGATTAAAAAATGGAAGTTGGACTTTCCGTGGATGTTAGTTAGTTAAGGGGAAATGTTCGCTCTGCCAAAAACATAATTGCAGGCCTAAGAAGGTTGTCATCGGCCGAGCGACCTAGACAACTTGCCTTGCACAACTCGAACAAGGCAGAGCTTAGTGAAGCATGCTTAGAGTGAATGCCACATCAAGGCAGTTAGGTGGAGGCTAACTTGGGCTTGGGGGGATGATGCAGTGCCTAGGAGAGATTGTAGCTTAGCCCTCACTTTCCACCTACAGAGTCTCTTTCCCCCCTTTCCTCAAGATGTTTATGAAACCATTTCTTCCAGATAATTTGTAGAATATGTACGTCAGTCATTTATGTATTGCGTGATCCTCAACTGTCATAGCAACTTCTAGGGACCTTCTAGGGTTAAGTCTAGATCTAAGGCTAGGAATGTTCTAGGGCTAGGGCTTGGGGTATTCTAGGGTTAAGTCTAGATCTAAGGCTAGGAATGTTCTAGGGCTAGGGCTTGGGGTATTCTAGGGTTAAGTCTAGATCTAAGGCTAGGAATGTTCTAGGGCTAGGGCTTGGGGTATTCCAGGGTTAAGTTTAGATCTAAGGCTAGGAATGTTCTAGGGCTAGGCTTGGGGTATTCTAGGGTTAAGTCTAGATCTAAGGCTAGGAATGTTCTAGGGCTAGGGCTTGGGGTATTCCAGGGTTAGTCTAGATCTAAGGCTAGGAATGTTCTAGGGCTAGGGCTTGGGGTATTCTAGGGTTAAGTCTAGATCCTAGGAATGTTCTAGGGCTAGGGCTTGGGGTATTCTAGGGTTAAGTCTAGATCTAAGGCTAGGAATGTTCTAGGGCTAGGGCTAGGGGCATTCTAGGGTTAAGTCTAGATCTAAGGCTAGGAATGTTCTAGGGCTAGGCTTGGGATATTCCAGGGTAAGTCTAGATCTAAGGTTAGGAATGTTCTAGGGCTAGGGCTAGGGGCATTCTAGGGTTAAGTCTAGATCTAAGGCTAGGAATGTTCTAGGGCTAGGGCTTGGGGTATTCTAGGGTTAAGTCTAGATCTAAGGCTAGGAATGTTCTAGGGCTAGGGCTTGGGGTATTCCAGGGTAAGTCTAGATCTAAGGCTAGGAATGTTCTAGGGTTAGGGCTTGGGGTATTCTAGGGTTAAGTCTAGATCTAAGGCTAGGAATGTTCTAGGGCTAGGGCTTGGGGTATTCTAGGGTTAAGTCTAGATCTAAGGCTAGGAATGTTCTAGGGCTAGGGCTTGGGGTATTCCAGGGTAAGTCTAGATCTAAGGCTAGGAATGTTCTAGGGTTAGGGCTTGGGGTATTCCAGGGTTAGTCTAGATCTAAGGCTAGGAATGTTCTAGGACTAGGGCTTGGGGTATTCTAGGGTTAAGTCTAGATCTAAGGCTAGGAATGTTCTAGGACTAGGGCTTGGGGTATTCTAGGGTTAAGTCTAGATCTAAGGCTAGGAATGTTCTAGGGCTAGGGCTAGGGGCATTCTAGGGTTAAGTCTAGATCTAAGGCTAGGAATGTTCTAGGGCTAGGCTTGGGATATTCCAGGGTTAAGTCTAGATCTAAGGCTAGGAATGTTCTAGGGCTAGGCTTGGGGTATTCCAGGGTAAGTCTAGATCTAAGGCTAGGAATGTTCTAGGGCTAGGCTTGGGGTAGTCTAGATCTAAGGCTAGGAATGTTCTAGGACTAGGGCTTGGGGTATTCTAGGGTTAAGTATAGATCTAAGGCTAGGAATGTTCTAGGGAAAGGGCTTGGGGTATTCTAGGGTTAAGTCTAGATCTAAGGCTAGGAATGTTCTAGGGTTAGGGCTTGGGGTATTCCAGTGTAAGTCTAGATCTAAGGCTAGGAATGTTCTAGGGAAAGGGCTTGGGGTATTCTAGGGTTAAGTCTAGATCTAAGGCTAGGAATGTTCTAGGGTTAGGGCTTGGGGTATTCCAGTGTAAGTCTAGATCTAAGGCTAGGGGTGTTCTAGGGCTAAGTCTTAGATCTAAGGTTAGGTTGTTGTAAGACTTGGCTAGGGCCAGGGTCAAGTACTGGATAAAAGTTGCAATAGTGGCTACTTCAATTCAGGGAGTGCAATTTATAGTCAAGTCCAACAGGGTAACTATCCTGAAACTGCACTTTTGAGTTGTGTGTGTCTATAGCTACAGCCAGCAAGAAGCATATGAGCTTGTACACTGCTAGCTTCAAGCTGGCACTATTGAGTTGTGAGTGATTGCAGCCACAGCCAGCAAGAAGCATGCCACAAGCTTCAAGCTGCTGAAAAGAATGCAAATTGAGTTGTTCTTCTGTTGAGTTGTACCCGAGTTCTGGAGTGTCTCTGAGTGCAGGTATCTGCAGCTTAAGGATTTATTATCACATTGTTGTTGTTTTTCCATAAGAGATGCAACTTACATGGGAACCAACAAATACTATATAGGCAGTCTTGGGGCTGCGATGTGTCCAAGTGGACTTGCATCTCAGCAAATATGGTATAGTGGATCATTTTCCGGTTTTTTTCATTTCAGGTTTTACCTGTACTTCAAAATTATCTTGAGTACTCCAAAGGTAGAGAGTATGGGTGGGAAAGGAGAAGTGAACTACAGTGTATCACTCTGCATCTCCATTGTAACATGCATCAAGAGTTGCTTGGTGTTCTCCTCTATAAGTTCCCTCCCTTCTGTCGTTCAGAAGATTCTTGTATTGGGAGAAGCTTCTCTCCACAGCTGCTGACATCACAGGGAACCCATATATATGTAGCATCTCTAACAATAGAAGAAAGAATCGGAAGAGAAACTAGTCACCTCAGTAGTCGTAGAAAATACAAGTGGGGTTTGGCAACACATCTAGGGAGATCAGCCGGGGATGAGAAACCCTTGAGCAATGAAGGTAGTGGGTTTTGGAAAGCTTTCTAGGATAATTGGGGGGGGGGGGGGGGGGGGGGGGGGATGTCTGAATTGAAGCCTAAAGACAACACATAAGTTTAT
Source organism: Cladorhizidae sp. MBARI D1340-BT2 (assembly GCA_028752905.1). Lineage (NCBI taxonomy): Eukaryota > Metazoa > Porifera > Demospongiae > Poecilosclerida > Cladorhizidae > Cladorhizidae sp. MBARI D1340-BT2. The sequence goes on from JAQNBH010000011.1 coordinate 47,746,187, forward strand.
GTAGTAGTTATCTCTAACTGCTAATCAAAGCAGATAGAAACCACAGCTGCATCTGTGGCTGCCAGCCTTGCAAATAATTATCACTCAACCCTCCCATTCCCTGTGAATTCCTCCTTTGGTTGATCGTGATTCTCCCTGGTGGTATCCATGGTATATGCGAACCCTCACTAAAGACATGCTTGTGTTGTTCCAAGACAGAACAATGGATGTTTGATATGACTCCTATACAGTATGTGCTTAGCCAAGGACACATGTGCTTAGCCAGACCTCTACAAACTTGGTCTCCTCCACTCATGGGGCCAACAAACTACATGTCCCTTCTCCCAAACCTTGGGCAGAATATCTGAAGGAGGCTAGCATTACAATCATCACTCACTCAAAGTTGGCAACAAAACAAGACTATCCATCCTCCTTAAAATACATACATATTTTTAAATTAACTCAAAAATAGTCTAACAAGTGCCATGTATTTGTAGGTTGTGTTCCTTGTAGAGTATGTGTTGTATTCTGTGTGTTGCGTGCAGGTATGTTATCCTGGACAGTATGACACTCCACTTGTGAATGCAGCATTATTACAGAAATTGTGGTCATTCTTATGTATCATTAGATGTGGTTCTATCGTGAGCCACTTTCTATCGCTTGACTTGGACACTGCCAAAGACTCGGAGATTGAGGCTTTTCTAAGAGAGTATGTCTTACCAACCTCAGAGGGTGTGCTGTAATGATCATCGTCGTTGCCATCGTCATCATAACTACTCACCATCACCATATTATGTATAGGTCAGTGGCATGAATGTATTCTCCATCAAGAGATGTTTTAAAAGTGATAATATCCATGTCATCATAATCATAATCTTCATGTTTTTCATGATCATTATTCTCAATAATGTTAGTCATGAATGGGTTATCAACTTCATATTAAATGTGCACAGTCAACACTCGTGTATAATTGATGATGTCAGGTGAGAACATTTCTATACCACTAATGTCTTGGCCAAAATAATAATAATAATAATCTGCAAAGACCTCCAAAAGTTTGGTCTCATGAAGATCCCTTCTAAGCTTGAGCCAACAGGTCTGCAACAACAGATGGGAAGAGGCAAGATGGAATGACCATCAGCCGTAGTCTAGTGTAGTGTACGGTGGTCTAGTGTACGACTCTTAGTGGGGGGTGTCACCTGTGTGAGACTTGCTGCGTACTGCAGAGACCAAGCCGGGGGGGGGGGGGGGAGCGGGGGGCAGTGGCCATTCAAGGAGAGAACAAGGCCTCAAGTACCGTCACCGAGATTCTTTTCATGCCAATGGCAGTGGAGACGCGTGGTACTTTCATGCCGAAAAAACTGGTTCTTACGTGCGCTGGGTCATTGAGTGGACTTTGGAAGAGAAGGCTTACCAGTATCTTGTGCAAAGGATTTCGGTGGTGGAACGCGGCAATGCGGCAATGCTGCTTCAGTGCTGGATTCTCTGGGCAATGGTTTGGGGGACTTTTGAGACATTTTGGTTGTTGAGGTGATTGCAGTTGTTGATGTGTATTGTCAATCATTATACATGATAACAAACATTTTTGGTTTGTTTAGTCCTATATACCTTCAGCAGAATATTGTGCATGCCCCCTCTCAATTCTGGTGAATAGCCGAACTCCTTTCCTAAAAAAAGGGGGGGGGGGGGGGGGAGGAAGGCAACCTGGAAGATCGGTCCTCAAGTCCTCTCTCTCTCCTATGCATCAGAGCAGGCCCTCAAGATAAAAACTGTTGTTGGTTGTAATGGAAGTCTAAATGACGTCGTTTATACTGACCCCCACAGCTGTAGCTCGGCAATAATTATTCCTGATGAAGGCTGAGCATCGAAACGTCGTGTGAATGTTGATGTTTAAAGAAGGTGATGATTTAATTGCTTTGATATAGCACTAAGTAATGTTCCCTGCGCACGCCGAAAACCTAAATTTGGCGGGTACTTTCTCCTCGTACTTGCACGTTCTTCCGCTGTCCAACGAATTGTCACCTGTTGGCTACTTACCTACCTGAGAGAGCGCCGCAAAGATGTGGATCCAGGTGCTCAGTATGGATGGCTCCAAGCGTGTGCGCATTGATGACCTGAGCAAGCTCACTAAGATGGAGGAGTTGAGGGTTAGATTGGTGGAGCACTTCGATGCTGAACCCAGCCGCCAGCTTCTTTTTTATAGAGGAAAACAGGTAATTAGTTATTGGAAATGAGGCTTGTTTGTATACAGCATCCCTCTGATCTCTCACTGACCAGGAACCCAGCAAGACAAATGCTGATGCTAATTAGTCTCGCTGGGATCCTCCTATGACAATGGGCAGTAGCACTACCAGGAAGCTTCCCAGAACACATGTGGGCAGGGTTTACCTATGTGAACTTTGCAAGCATATTATCCCAAAACCAATGTATACCAACTTGTAACGTGTTTGTACAACCATTTACAAGTATAACTAGGGTTGCTAAGGGAAGCAGCTGTTAATTCCTGAAGTCATTCTGCCACGAGATTCAGGCCATGAGCCTTCATGCCCACACTAGTAGAAGGCAAAGATTCGAAATTAACTTTCTTTCTCTCTCTTGGTTTGGAGATGCCAGCTTCATAGCCCAAGAGCAGGCAGTTATTACATTTTAGCAGAACACATTTACTATGCTAGAGGAGTTCTCATCCTGTGCTGAATGGGGAGGGTTTAGTTATGCCAGACTAATAGCTAATGCCCTAGTTAGGTGTACCAGATCCTTTGCTGAATGGGGAGGGTTTAGTTATGCCAGACTAATAGCTAATGCCCTAGTCAGGTGTACCAGATCCTTTGCTGAATGGGGAGGGTTTAGTTATGCCAGACTAATAGCTAATGCCCTAGTCTGGTGTTCCAGATCCTGTGCTGAATGGGGAGGGTTTAGTTGTGCTCGACTAATAGCTAATGCCCCTAGTCAGGTGTACCAGATCCTGTGCTAAATGGGGAGGGTTTAGTTGTGCTCGACTAATAGCTAATGCCCCTAGTCAGGTGTACCAGATCCTGTGCTGAATGGGGAGGGTTTAGTTATGCCAGACTAATAGCTAATGCCCTAGTCTGGTCTCCAGATCCTGTGCTGAATGGGGAGGGTTTAGTTATGTCAGACTAATAGCTAATGCCCTTAGTCTGGTGTACCAGATCCTGTGCTGAATGGGGAGGGTTTAGTTGTGCTCGACTAATAGCTAATGCCCCTAGTCTGGTGTACCAGATCCTGTGCTGAATGGGGAGGGTTTAGTTATGTCAGACTAATAGCTAATGCCCTAGTCTGGTCTCCAGATCCTGTGCTGAATGGGGAGGGTTTAGTTATGCCAGACTAATAGCTAATGCCCCTAGTCAGGTGTACCAGATCCTGTGCTGAATGGGGAGGGTTTAGTTATGCCAGACTAATAGCTAATGCCCCTAGTCTAGGGAGGGTTTAGTTATGCCAGACTAATAGCTAATGCCCCTAGTCTGGTCTCCAGATCCTGTGCTGAATGGGGAGGGTTTAGTTATGCCTGACTAATAGCTAATGCCCTTAGTCTGGTGTACCAGATCCTTTGCTGAATGGGGAGGGTTGGATACGCCAGACTAATAACAATGTCCCTAGTTTTGTGTTCCTCCCCGCATGCAAATAGCCTTCAGAATGTTTGGGAGGCGGGGAAAGGAAGTTACTCTCCTCGGCGGACCCGAGTACTTGTACGGAATTAGAGAATAAGTGTCCCACCAGCTCGGCAATTGTTCCATTGGTTGGCCAAAACCCTATGACGAGGAAACTCAGCATTCTGGATGAGCTGTGTTCTGCCCCTTATGCATAGTTCAGACTTCTTCCCAGAGCATTAAGCATAGCGGTGCGCTAATCCTTCGAAATTAAAGGTATGGCAATGGCTACACCTTACTGTATTACAGGTCAAAGTTTCGTTTCTACAATTTTCTTGCTTCAGTCCTAGCGCTGTAGTAGCTCTTGTCTTGCGAGCCAGACATATTGAAGCGTGGCGTTCTTGTCTCGCGAGCCAGACATACTGGTGTGGAGTTCTTGTCTTGCGAGCCAGACATACTGAAGCGTGGAGTTCTTGTCTAGCCAGCAGACATACTGAAGCGTGGAGTTCTTGTCTCGCGAGCCAGACATACTGGTGTGGAGTTCTTGTCTAGCGAGCCAGACATACTGAAGCGTGGAGTTCTTGTCTAGCGAGCCAGACATACTGGTTTGGAGTTCTTGTCTAGCGAGCCAGGCATACTGAAGCGTGGAGTTCTTGTCTAGCGAGCCAGACATACTGAAGCGTGGAGTTCTTGTCTAGCGAGCCAGGCATACTGAAGCGTGGAGTTCTTGTCTAGCGAGCCAGACATACTGAAGCGTGGAGTTCTTGTCTAGCAAGCCAGACATACTGAAGCGTGGGGTTCTTGTCTTGCGAGCCAGACATACTGAAGCGTGGAGTTCTTGTCTTGCAAGCCAGACATACTGAAGCGTGGAGTTCTTGTCTAGCGAGCCAGACATACTGAAGCGTGGAGTTATGTCTAGCGAGCCAGACATACTGAAGCGTGGAGTTCTTGTCTAGCGAGCAGACATACTGAAGCGTGGAGTTCTTGTCTAGCGAGCCAGGCATACTGAAGCGTGGAGTTCTTGTCTAGCAAGCCAGACATACTGAAGCGTGGAGTTCTTGTCTAGCGAGCCAGGCATACTGAAGCGTGGAGTTCTTGTCTCGAGAGCCAGACATACTGAAGCGTGGAGTTCTTGTCTAGCGAGCCAGACATACTGAAGCGTGGAGTTCTTGTCTAGCGAGCCAGGCATACTGAAGCATGGAGTTCTTGTCTAGCGAGCCAGGCATACTGAAGCGTGGAGTTCTTGTCTAGCGAGCCAGGCATACTGAAGCGTGGAGTTCTTGTCTAGCGAGCCAGACATACTGAAGCGTGGAGTTCTTGTCTTGCGAGCCAGGCATACTGAAGCATGGAGTTCTTGTCTAGCGAGCCAGGCATACTGAAGCGTGGAGTTCTTGTCTAGCGAGCCAGGCATACTGAAGCGTGGAGTTCTTGTCTAGCGAGCCAGACATACTGAAGCGTGGAGTTCTTGTCTAGCAAGCCAGGCATACTGAAGCGTGGAGTTCATGTCTAGCGAGCCAGGCATACTGAAGCATGGAGTTCTTGTCTAGCGAGCCAGACATACTGAAGCGTGGAGTTCTTGTCTAGCGAGCCAGACATACTGAAGCGTGGAGTTCTTGTCTAGCGAGCCAGACATACTGAAGCGTGGAGTTCTTGTCTAGCGAGCCAGACATACTGGTGTGGCGTTCTTGTCTAGCGAGCCAGGCATACTGAAGCGTGGAGTTCTTGTCTAGCGAGCCAGACATACTGAAGCGTGGAGTTCTTGTCTAGCGAGCCAGACATACTGGTGTGGCGTTCTTGTCTAGCGAGCCAGGCATACTGAAGCGTGGAGTTCTTGTCTAGCGAGCCAGACATACTGAAGCGTGGAGTTCTTGTCTAGCGAGCCAGACATACTGAAGCGTGGAGTTCTTGTCTAGCGAGCCAGGCATACTGAAGCGTGGAGTTCTTGTCTAGCGAGCCAGACATACTGAAGCGTGGAGTTCTTGTCTAGCGAGCCAGACATACTGAAGCGTGGAGTTCTTGTCTAGCGAGCCAGACATACTGGTGTGGAGTTCTTGTCTAGCGAGCCAGGCATACTGAAGCGTGGAGTTCTTGTCTAGCGAGCCGACATACTGAAGCGTGGAGTTATGTCTAGCAAGCCAGACATACTGAAGCGTGGAGTTCTTGTCTAGCGAGCCGACATACTGAAGCGTGGAGTTATGTCTAGCAAGCCAGACATACTGAAGCGTGGAGTTCTTGTCTAGCGAGCCAGACATTGAAGCATGGAGTTCTTGTCTAGCAAGCCAGACATACTGAAGCGTGGAGTTCTTGTCTCGCGAGCCAGACATACTGAAGCGTGGAGTTCTTGTCTAGCAAGCCAGACATACTGGTGTGGAGTTCTTGTCTAGCGAGCCAGACATACTGAAGCGTGGAGTTCTTATCTAGCGAGCCAGACATACTGAAGCGTGGAGTTCTTGTCTAGTGAGCCAGACATACTGAAGCGTGGAGTTCTTGTCTAGCGAGCCAGGCATACTGGTGTGGAGTTCTTGTCTAGCGAGCCAGACATACTGAAGCGTGGAGTTCTTGTCTAGCGAGCCAGGCATACTGAAGCGTGGAGTTCTTGTCTAGCGAGCCAGACATACTGAAGCGTGGAGTTCTTGTCTAGCGAGCCAGACATACTGAAGCATGGAGCAGATAAGGTGTTCCTGCCAGCTCAAACAAGCACAGGAAGGCTGGCATTGATAAAAATTGGAAGTTGGACTCCGTGGCTGTTAAGAGTTGGAGGATGGGTAAGACATGGCGTGTTCGCTCTGAACCGCAGGCCTAAGAAGGTTGCCATCGGCCAGGCGACCTGGATCCACTTACCTTGTATGGCTTTAACAAGGCAGAGCTTAGTGAAGCATAAAGTGTCACATCATGGCAGTTAAGATGGAGGCTGACTTGGGCTCCTCCAAGCGTGATGGGGGATTGTAATGTGTAATGCCTCTATAAAGACTTGCTTCTTCCAAGAAGAAGGCCTTTGTAAGAGCTGTGAAGTATACGCACTTCCTAGCTCATGGAGTGTTTGTACATGGTACCATCTTTGTGCCTCTCATGGACTTATAGGCAAGTCTCTGCGAGTGTATTACCTGACATGCTCGAACCCCTAGGTGGAAATGCACACTAGACGGAGTTCTTCACACAGGAGATGGTGCAGTCCGAGGCCCTCAATTCTCACCTTTTCCTCTCTGTGTGTTGATGAAATCATTCTCTACCAGAATCATCATGTAACACTTCAACCATGAAGATTTTCCAAGGCAATTATATTCACTATTAAGGAGCATTCAGTATAATATGTAGAATGACACGTGCTGCTCATTAAATCATGCTATAGTAATACTGATTCATAGCTTTTTACACATAACGATTATTATGTCTAGTTCAGTATGTAAACCCATTAAGGGGGTCCAGCACCCAAGCCTGGCTAAAACGTTGTTGACTTTTGACTGCCCATTAAGGGGGAAAGAAGGCTGCGTATCGCGTAGTCTCATATAAAGTACCATATCTTTGCTCGCATTCACTCTAGTTTCCCAATTTATATATCAAATTATAGCTTGCAGTCTGTGCTTTCTAATGGTAAGTCTCTTTTGTCATTTAGTTTCGCCATAATTTTTTCCTGGCTCATTATAGGCTCTTCCAGTGCGGACCGTAAGCCGTTAAGTAAACCACGTTGCAGTAACGACCTTTGCGAGGCTCTTATTCGGTCTATTAGTCAATCATAATGAGCACTACAAACTGCGCGTCTTGAAATTTCGAAAAAAAGTATTTTTGTTGCATTTTCTGAACATAGCTTTATGACATCACGTTACATTTCCATCTATAGGTATTTTTTAGTAATCCTATCAAACAAAAACTCTCGCGCAAGTTGTAGAATATAAAATTTGCTTTCAAATGAAATATTTTTTTTTATGAAAGGATAAAAAATATTCAAGTTATCATTTGAACGGTTTTTCAAAAATCACTTCAGAGATATTGAGCCTTGAAGTCCAAGCAGTTTGTAATCACATCCCAGCTGCCCCTGCTTCACCAGAATACATCCCCTCATTACTAGAATTGTGTGTGTACAAACAAAATGTTGAAAGCAACCAATTGACTTTCACAGTCCTTTATTTTTTCAACAACAGCAGTATCCTACATCCTAACTACAACTTCAAAACCAACAATAATTATATATATATACATACACATAAATTAAAGACGCATCAGACTTGTTACGTTGCTTTGCTAATATTGAATTAGCAAACATAAACACGTCATCATTTGCAGGGCTCCCATGCCCAGGTCCATCCATCGTCGCCCTCCACACATGTCTTCCGACACCCTCCAGTAATCCCTGAAAAACAATAGAACACAAACAAAAGTCATCCTCCAGTAATTTCTAAGCTTGACAAAAATACACATAAACAAAAGTATCTTCCAGTAATCTTTGTTTGAAATCTCTGTTTGACAATAGAAAGCAAGACACAAACAAAATAAAAATGTTACAGGTCCCCCTTGCCAGGACCATACAATGCTCCGCCCTCCATTGAAACTCTGCTGCCTCTCGATGGCAAGCCCGACACTTGTTGCACTCCCGTTTATGTGCATTTGTATACCCATCACTAATTAATGTGTGTGTACCTAAGCTTCAGTCTCTCCACTGAACGTTAAAAAAGTTTTTGTGTTCCTACAACTTCCATAGAAACCGAAGAGCCTTCAAAATTGGCTTCACAATTTACCTTGTGACCCTCAAACCATTCTGTGTAACTTGCTTCTGTTTCATCTTCAGGTCTTCGCGCACAAGCTTGAAATTAGACATAAGATAATAATCTAAAACCTCTCCAGTGTCCCAAGACATCACCGCAACCAAGCCATAATTTGATTTGTGGTCCTGTCTAAGCCATGTGCCGTCAACAGTAATACTAACATCAATGATGTCTTCATGCCTAACCCTATAAAAATCATGTAACCTATGAGCGGCATCCAACATAATACTCTGTTACTGCATTTGCGTCACTCCCTTTTGACCTAGTATATTTTAAAAAAACAAGTGGAACTAAGAGGGGGCAACATATCCATGACTGCAGTGATGTCTTCCAGACCAGAATGACTAATTCCAGCAATGCGAGCACCCAGTACTGACTGGATGTTCAAAGAATGCTTCTACAGATACAGGGTTTGAGATGTCTCGAGTGTTACTACAATTTGAACAAAAAGTAAACCATGCCTGCCCTACGGGCTTCAGTTGCAAGGGAGCTCAGTTACCAACTTATTACACCTTTCTATGACCTCTCTAAGCTTATCTAAGTTTATTTATTATACGAGTACCCTTACCTAGTTCTCCAACACCACCCGAGTCCAAAGAGGTAGAGCAAGTAGATCCAGTAGCAACAGCCACAGAAGCAGCTGAACTATCCACGAGAGCCAACTTCTTCCTGGTCATAGTCACTTGTCATAGTCACCAATGGAACTGGCCTCTCTTCAGACATTTGCAATTGATTGCAAGGTAAGTGAAGGTTCACAGAAGGCGCTACCCCACCCACAGGATCCAAGAGACTCACTAACAAAGGAAAGGAAACAGCTAGTAACTTTTTAGTACGGAGATAAACATTAAAACTTGCCTTGCGCGGCTACTGTGACAGGCTCAACAACAGCCGCCTGTAGGGCTTTCTTTTTCTTGTCTTCACTCTTCTTGAATCCTTGGCCTTTCTGTTTAAAATGCTTCTCTGTTCTCTTCCCCATAACTCAACAGTGTAAAAGTTTCAAGTGAACCTTGACCTAAAAAAACGTGCTCATCTTAGCGGTTGCGCACTACCCCCCCACCTGGCCAATTCATTGCGCAAACGACTGGTAAGGGTCTCCATGAAATTGGCAACATTTTGATATATAAAAACTGTATTTTGGGTAGGCGATCATCGCCGCCCGCCCGATTGTAGCCAGGTAAGACTGGGAGAGAACCTCTTCCAATGTGAAGTGAAATGAAATGAAATGGAATAATAATGCACTGTATAAAAATGGCTATATCTTCTGATGCAAGTATTCACTTGCTCTGAAACTTGAAACTCAAACTCCAGACATTTTATGAACCCTTTTGGGCCCATAAAAAAAAATTTGAAAAAATATGTGTTTTCAGCCCTCTTCCCCCCTTAAGGGGGTCCAGCACCCAAGCCTGGCTAAAAACGTTGTTGACTTTTGACTGCCCATAACTTTTTAAAATAATTGTTTTGTGTAGATAATTTTATGCTCAAATTGTTGCTTGTTCTATGTGCTTTCCAATGATATATAAAATATCTCTAGAGGCATGTTTTGTCATGCAGAAACATCCAAGGCAGGACCCTCCTCCGTTTGGCAGACCCACACAACTCATTTAAAAAAATTAAAAGCTGTAAATTGGTTTGTAGCTTGTCATAGCTAACAGCTGTGATTGGAGCGAAACCAAATTGCAATAACTAAAGTGGTTGTTGAATGGGTGCAGTGTTTGATTACGTGCTAAAAATTTTTAGCGTGTAATCAAATACGGCATGTTGCCATTCAACAACCACTTTAGTTATTGCAATTTGGTTTCGCTCCAATCACAGCTGTTAGCTATGACAAGCTACAAACCAATTTACAGCTTTTGATTTTTTTTAATGAGTTGTGTGGGTCTGCCAACGGAGGAGGGTCCTGCCTTGGATGTTTCTGCATGCATCTTCTGACAAAACATGCCTCTAGAGATATTTTATATATCATTGGAAAGCACATAGAACAAGCAACAATTTGAGCATAAAATTATCTACACAAAACAATTTAAAAAAAGTTATGGGCAGTCAAAAGTCAACAACGTTTTTAGCCAGGCTTGGGTGCTGGACCCCCTTAATTAAAGATTATGAGAAAACAGACCATTATGGTTATTACTCTGCTACTCCACTGATGACTTGCCCATATTCCTTACAAAAAATTTGACAGAGAACATTGCTAGTTGACTTGGCCCTGGAGCCTGATTCTAGCACCTAGTCCTTCCCAGCCTAGGCCCTAACATAGCCATGAGGTGACTGCTGCTGGTGGGTGCCCTGGCCCTACCCTAGCCATGAGGTAACTGCTGCTGGTGGGTGCCCTGGCCCTACCCTAGCCATGAGTGACTGCTGCTGGTGGGTGCCCTGGCCCTACCCTAGCCATGGGTGATTGCTGCTGGTGGGTGCCCTGGCCCTACCCTAGCCATGAGGTAACTGCTGCTGGTGGGTGCCCTGGCCCTACCCTAGCCATGAGTGACTGCTGCTGGTGGGTGCCCTGGCCCTACCCTAGCCATGAGTGACTGCTGCTGGTGGGTTCCCTGGCCCTACCCTAGCCATGAGGTAACTGCTGCTGGTGGGTGCCCTGGCCCTACCCTAGCCATGAGTGACTGCTGCTGGTGGGTTCCCTGGCCCTACCCTAGCCATGAGGTAACTGCTGCTGGTGGGTTCCCTGGCCCTACCCGAGCCACGAGGTAATTTCTGCTGGTGGGTGCCCTGGCCCTACCCTAGCCTACCATGAGGTGACTGCTGCTGATGGGTGCCTAGTCCGCTGTCACTGAAAGCGAAGCTACTGACTGCCTAGGCTCAGCTTTGCAGGGGGCAGAGCTGGTATGCGCTAGGACTTGGGTGTCAGTGCTTAGGCTCTGCTTTGACAGGAATGTAGCACCCAGGCAGCTAAAAGTTAGTCCTTGCTCAAACACTCCTATTCAATTGCAATTAGTCTGCGAGTAATTCAGCATGACGAGGACACCTTTTGAAGCAATATCTGTGGACTGTGTTGCTTTTGTTTAACTTTTTTATCTGTGAAAATTGGAGTGAATTTTTAACAGGCCCCCTGGGCCTTAGTCACTAATGATCTGCACAAGTATGTAGTGACCCTATCTTTCTATGATGAACATAGCTGCAAATGGTTGAAGTTGTGTGTATTGCTAGTGGCAGCTCTTCTCCAGGAGAGAGAAGAAACCTAAGTTCTGACACCAAAGGAGCAAATAAGCAATGGAAGGGGGTGGCAGGTGGAATATCAGAGGCAAGCAACTTTAGCACAAACTGCAAGCTTTTCCCATAGTCTGTAGTAGGCAACAAGGTGAACACGTCATGCCAAGAGGCTCCTGAATATTCTAGGATTTCATGCACGATTTTTAGTGGGGGAAGGGGGAGTGAGAGGAAAATGTCGAGCTTGAATTTTTTTCTCACAGCCAGTTTTAGCGTCCTGTTGCTTGACCCTCTCTTTTTTTTCGTTTAAATTTTTTTCCTGTTTCATGAAAATACAAATTCCGTTTTGTGACCAATTTTAAACCCCCCCCCCCGTTTTCATATATTTATATATACAGAAAGAATGATAATATTTGCTACATGTATATTCTCAATGCACTCTCAGTTGACATAACAATAACCTTCTCAATAATCAACTTGAAATTATATTATCTCAACGTAGATGCTCTAGCCTTCATCAGGAATAATAAACTCTCAGTTGACAGAATAATAAACTCTCAGTTGACATTACAATAACCTTCTCAATAATCAACTTGAAATTATATTATCTCGACGTTTCCACTAGATGCTCTAGCCTTCATCAGGAATAATAAACTCTCAGTTGACATAATAACATTACAATAACCTTCTCAATAATCAACTTGAAATTATATTATCTCGATGTTTCCACTAGATGCTCTAGCCTTCATCAGGAATAATAAACTCTCAGTTGACGTAATAACATTACGTTTCCACTAGATGCTCTAGCCTTCAAAAACAAACGTTTACATAGTCGACTCAGGCTAGCTTAACTTCCAGTAAGCTTAACTCTCAGCTTTATAGATTCCTTCATAAACATGCACTCTGGGTGAATGATAGAGGGCTGCCTCAAACCAAGAGTTCCATCGTGTAGAACAGGTAATGGAGGTAGCTTGACCTCAGTTGCAGGAAGGTATTCATCCAGGTGCTTCAGGACGTGACTCTTCCTTCCAGGCTTCTTGTAGAAGGAAGATTTTACCATTGTAATGAGGTCTGCAGTATGCTCAAAGTAAGAATGAATGATGATGAGCTGCAAGGTTCACTATACGTGCCAGACACAGAACACGAGTAGCATTAGGAAAAACAACTGTCTTGGAAAGCTTTCATGCAATATGCTGCACTAGCTAAAACAAATGCAACTATCCGTTCAAACTGATGCCTACTCCACAGACACACTTGATGACAGCCTGGCTAAGTGTGTGGCAGTGTTCCATTTTGACCACTCATTTGAGATAAGATTTGTTTCACAGCACTGCTAATGCATTAAGAATACTGGGATCCCTTGCATCAGTTGTTTCACAGCACTGCTAATGCATTAAGAATACTGGGATCCCTTGCATCAGTTGTTTCACAGCACTGCTAATACATTAAGAATACTGGGATCCCTTGCATCAGTTGTTTCACAGCACTGCTAATACATTAAGAATACTGGGATCCCTTGCATCAGTTGTTTCACAGCACTGCTAATACATTAAGAATACTGGGATCCCTTGCATCAGTTGTTTCACAGCACTGCTAATACATTAAGAATACTGGGATCCCTTGCATCAGTTGTTTCACAGCACTGCTAATACATTAAGAATACTGGGATCCCTTGCATCAGTTGTTTCACAGCACTGCTAATACATTAAGAATACTGGGATCCCTTGCATCAGTTGTTTCACAGCACTGCTAATGCATTAAGAATACTGGGATCCCTTGCATCAGTTGTTTCACAGCACTGCTAATACATTAAGAATACTGGGATCCCTTGCATCAGTTGTTTCACAGCACTGCTAATACATTAAGAATACTGGGATCCCTTGCATCAGTTGTTTCACAGCACTGCTAATACATTAAGAATACTGGGATCCCTTGCATCAGTTGTTTCACAGCACTGCTAATACATTAAGAATACTGGGATCCCTTGCATCAGTTGTTTCACAGCACTGCTAATGCATTAAGAATACTGGGATCCCTTGCATCAGTTGTTTCACAGCACTGCTAATGCATTAAGAATACTGGGATCCCTTGCATCAGTTGTATCGTCAGCTATTATATTCGTAGGAGAATCTCCTAGCTTGAGTGCTTCAAAATGCTGATCATACAACCTTGGGACATGTGTCGAAGAAACTTGTCCTTCGGCAAAGCACCTGCTTGTTTGCAATGTTTTAGCAAGAAAGGCCTCATTTTTTTCAGTGCAATGTCAGCCATATAGAACTTGATGTAGTCCAAAATGAAGTCTTCTCTCAAGTCTTTAGACTTGATCATGCTACACCTGCTGTGTGTTGTCCACTCCTGGCTTTATCTCTGCTTCCATTCTGGAAATATGTTACTTAGACTTGAGATGATCCTTGATGGTATCATTCTACCAAGTCTGCTGCCAAATAAGACACCACCATCAGTGTACAAATCCCCTTTGAACTGTTTAGCTCTTGCTTCAAGAGTTATTTTAGGTAATGGGGCACCTCTTCATGGCTTCTTCCTACTTGGAGGACAGTCAAATTCAGCCAAAGCACCCCCAGGTTTTTGGGAGCATGCCATTTAGAATTCCTCTATTAGGAACCGCTCCTCATAACAACCGTAGATGGTTGCTCAGTCCTGAGGGTCTAATTCAGTACTATGTACATGGGTTGAACCACTCACTGCCTGCAGGGTTTCATTTAGAAAATTGTCCAAGGTGGGGCAACTGGAGGAATCTGGAATTCTAGGATAATGACCAGGACTAAGGCTAGGAGTATTCTAGGATAATGACCAGGACTAAGGCTATATAGGAGTATTCTAGGATAATGACCAGGGCTAAGGCTTAGGATAATGACCAGGACTAAGGCTAGGAGTATTCTAGGATAATGACCAGGGCTAAGGCTAGGAGTATTCTAGGATAATGACCAGGGCTAAGGCTATAGGATAATGACCAGGGAGTATTCTAGGATAATGACCAGGACTAAAGCTAGGAGTATTCTAGGATAATGACCAGGACTAAGGCTAGGAGTATTCTAGGATAATGACCAGGGCTAAGGCTAGGAGTATTCTAGGATAATGACCAGGGCTAAGGCTAGGAGTATTCTAGGGCTAAGGCTAGGAGTGTTCTAGGATAATGACTAGGAGTGTTCTAGGATAATGACCAGGACTAAGGCTAGGAGTATTCTAGGATAATAACCAGGACTAAGGCCAGGAGTGTTCTAGGATAATGACCAGGGCTAAGGCTAGGAGTATTCTAGGATAATGACCAGGACTAAGGCTAGGAGTATTCTAGGATAATGACCAGGACTAAGGCTAGGAGTATTCTAGGATAATGACCAGGGCTAAGGCTAGGAGTATTCTAGGATAATGACCAGGACTAAGGCTAGGAGTATTCTAGGATAATGACCAGGGCTAAGGCTAGGAGTATTCTAGGATAATGACCAGGGCTAAGGCTAGGAGTATTCTAGGATAATGACCAGGACTAAGGCTAGGAGTATTCTAGGATAATGACCAGGGCTAAGGCTAGGAGTATTCTAGGATAATGACCAGGACTAAGGCTAGGAGTATTCTAGGGCCAGAGGAAGGATGACGCTATGTAGCTAGGGTTAACGTTATTCATGGGATATTACAGGAACATTTGTGGCAGCACTGGAAGTCTCTCTTCTGGTACGGAGTGGTCCCAATCTTCAACCTACATACTTCAACCTGCCTCAACCCAGTGTGATGTTGGTCCAGTGTGTGTTCCCATAGAGCTATTGTCAACCTACTTCAACCTGCCTCCACCCAGTGTGGTGTTGGTCCAGTGTGTGTCCCATAGAGCTATTGTCAACCTGCCTCAACATGCCTCCACCCAGTGTGGTGTTGGTCCAGTGTGTGTCCCCATAGAGCTATTGTCAACCTACTTCAACCTGCCTCCACCCAGTGTGGTGTTGATCCAGTGTGTGTCCCCATAGAGCTATTGTCAACCTATATGTACATTACCCCAATCTGCCTCGGAGAATAACGCTGCCATTAGAGGTAACTGAATCATAGGAAAAGTCAATGAAGAATTGAAGCACAGAGATGACCTTCACCACATTAATTAACCTGATAGGCAGTACCAGGCTGGAGTCATTGCCGGTTGTGTTTTGGGCTCCTGGCTATTTGTGGTTGTTTATTAAGCAATTAGCTGGGAGTGGTGAGAGGTCGGAGTAATGGAATGGCCAGGGAGTGCTAGATGTGCACTGGCTTCACCGATTGGTTACCAGAAGTGCCGCGGATGCAAGAAAATTCAGACATTGTTCACAATAAATAGAATGAAGTGTCACACACTGGGTGTGCTTGCACATGCCTATACAGTAGACTGCTCTAGTGGTGTAAAATAATCATATAACGTAACTGCTGGTTTGAGAGGACGGTAGAAGCGATCAAAATGGAGACTGGAGAAATGGCTGACGATTGCAACAGTTGGCATGAACGGTCTCTTCCAAGGCCTTTATTGCTGTTCCTAGAAGCCCCTTTTCAGAGGAAGGCTGCACAGATACCCATGCTTGCCGGCTGGAACCAACGAGTCTTTACAATCTTGAGAAATGAGGCATTCTTGGTTGGATTCCTTTGCTCTGAGTTTCGTTCCGCTTGTAACCCCGGCAACTGTGAACAGTTGCTAAATAATGCACTTCCTTCCATTCTTCTGCCAAATTCTTTTAGATGGGATAAGAGCTACAGAGAAGGGAAGCCACTTGACCAGACAAGGGAGGAGCTTAGCTTCACCAGCCAGGAGAGGGAGGAGCTAGCCTCACCAGCCAGGAGAGGGAGGAGCTAGCTTCACCAGCCAGATGGAGGAGGAGTTAGTTTCATGAACCAGACGAGGGAGAACTTAATCTTGGGAGCCAGACAAAAAAAGGAGCCAGCAATGGCCTCTCAAGCACTCTTGTGTCTGACGTTACTTGCCTCATCTTCAATATTATTTGGACACCCTTCACGACAGAAGAGCTCCATTTTGTCAAAGATGAGAACTATTTTTGTGATGGGCATGTTGGGCATCCTTCGCATGCTGGGAGGTATTTTTGGAACTTAGTCAATTCGTATTGCTAGACGATTAACCTCCCTGCAGGAGCCATGCCCCTGCATTATTGATAGGTAATTAACCTCCCTGCAGGAGCCATGCCCCTGCATTATTGATAGGTAATTAACCTCCCATGCCCCTGTATTGTTGCTAGGTGATTAACCTCCCTGCAGGAGCCATGCCCCTCTAGGTGATTAATTTCCCTGTTTGCACGCATCTTGCAGCTGGAAGATACTAACACTTTATTCGACTATGACGTGGGCCTCAATGACGTCATTCAGCTCCAGGTCCGCACTGTCATGACCAAACCGCCTCCAGTCAGTTCCACCACCAATGGAACCAGTTCCGAACAACAGAATGGGACCAGTCAGAATGAAACTGCTGCAAGTTCCGGAACAGAAAACAGTGAAGAAGAAAGCATGGTAACTGTGGGTGTGACACGAGCGAATGTGGGTGTGATAGGAGTGAGTGTGAGGAGGTGTGAGTGTGATAGAGGTGATTGTGAGTGTGATAGGAGGAGTGTGGGTATGGCAAGAGTGGATGCAACATGAGTGTGTGTGTGACTAGAGGGAGTGTGGGTGCTATGATGGAGGTGGGATGAGTTGATGATGACGGGGACTAGTCAATGGCTAGAGCCACGACCACTCTTGCATTCTGTGTGGGCTGTCTGCCTAGTCAGAGCAGCGGTGCTAGTGTCGGCATAAAGGCTGGCGAGTGCTGCACTGCATTGTGAGCTGCACCAGTAGCACGACTCAATGCTGCGTTAATTCAGGTAAGGCTTCTTGATCGCCTTCCCGGGTGGATAATATGACATTATATCAATGAAATGGTGTGTGCAAAAGCCACTGTAAGTCCAGAATAGAGCATCCAAATCTTATGTAACTTGGAATCCACCTTTCCAGTATGTTGAAGCATAGTGAGATTTAAAAAAATTTAAATGCAAAATTTAAATGCAAAATTTAAATCTAAGCTAAAGGCGGGCTCACTGCACGAGGTAATGGGACGTGCAATGCTTCGGAATAGACTCTATTTCTGTGTTAAATTTTTTTATTTTGTTAATGGCATGCTGTGAGGGTTAACGACAGGTAATAATGTGTGGAGTTAATTTTGAGGGTTGATTTTGTGAGATATTATGAACCACGGAAGGCCATAGGAGAGGCAGACCTCAACATTGGCTAGCACCGTCACTATCCTTATGTTCAGTTCCTTCATTTGCAGTTATCATGTGTGCGAGTGTGCTGTGCGAGGAGGCGAGATGTGCGCTAGGTGTTTGTCGCAACATTCCGCATGTACATGCATTAATTTGTCGTTGTTGATGTTAGATTGGTGAAGAAGCTACAGCTAATGTCCACACTAATGGAAAGGACAGATCCACAGAAGATGCTCCCATCATTGGCCTCTACCGGGTACGTCCCCAAGCATAGTGCACGCCAACATCACCTCTAATCTTTGAACACTTTCTCTCCCTCATTACCGGACTATTCAAAATAGAGTTTTCTCGGCTTGTCCGCTTCGCCTGACTATTCAAAATAGAGCCCTTAGTTATAGTCTTTGTGTAGCGAGACTTGTTACCGAGGTGATGACATTTTTCTCTCGTCTCTGTGGTTTTCTTTTTCTAGATCGGTGAGAAAGTAGATGCTAGAGACAAGAGGATGGGGGCGTGGTTTGAAGCACAGGTCGTCAAGGTAACGGAGAAAGATACATCCATACCTAATGATCCTGGAAGCAGCAGCAATGGCATGAACTCTGAACCCGCCATTTACTACCACGTAACATTTGACGAGTAAGATATTGTACTCGTAATGTCGTGTGGTCGCATTATAGGATATCACATGACCCATTTTGTATATCATGTGAACCATTCTCTGTGCACATGTGATATCACATGTTCTTTGGTCATCTCTCACCTGACAGCTATAGAGACGAAGAAGTAGCAAGATTGACGTCTTCTGATATCCGGCCGCGAGCTCGTTATCGCCTGCAGTGGGACCAACTGGCTATTGATGGTCAGGTGATGGTGAACCATAACCTCGACCACCCCAAGCAGCGAGGGTTCTGGTACGATGCAATCATTACCCGTAAAGATGATGAGAAGAAAGAAATATTCGGCAAACTAGTGCTTGGGTGAGGGATGTGCTGGGTGTGTTGTTTAGGCATTGTTTGGGGTGGTGGTCAATCATTGTTTGGGTGTGGTAAATCATTGTTTGGGTGTGGTCATTGTTTGGAGGTGGTCAATCATTGTTTGGAGGGTGGTCAATCATTGTTTGGGTGTGGTCAAACATTGTTTGGGGGTGGTCAATCATTGTTTGGAGGGTGGTCAATCATTGTTTGGGTGTGGTCAATCATTGTTTGGGGGGGTCAATCCTTGTTTGGGAATGGTCAATCATTGTTTGTGGGGTGGTCAATGGGGGGGGTCGATCATTGTTTGGGTGTGTGGTCAATCATTGTTTGGGGGGTAGTCAATCATTGTTTGGGGGTGGTCAATCACTGTTTGGAGGGGTGGTCAATCACTGTTTGGGGTGTGGTCAATCATTGTTTGGGGGTGGTCAATCATTTATTTGGGGGTGGTCAATCATTGTTTGGAGGTGTGGTCAATCACTGTTTGGAGGGTGGTCAATCATTGTTTGGGGGTGGACAATCATTGTTTGGGGGGTGGGTCAATCATTGTTTGGGGGGTGGGTCAATCATTGTTTGGGGGGTGGTCAATCATTGTTTGGAGGGTGGTCAATCATTGTTTGGGGAATCATTGTTTGGGGGTGGTCAATCATTTGGGGGTGGTCAATCATTGTTTGGGGAATCATTGTTTGGGGGTGGTCAATCATTGTTTGGGTGTGTGGTCAATCATTGTTTGGGGGTGGTCAATCATTGTTTGGGGTGGTGGTCGATCATTGTTTGGGGGGGTGGTCAATCATTGTTTGGGGGGTGGTCAATCATTGTTTGGGGGTGGTCAATCATTGTTTGGGGTGTGGTCAATCATTGTTTGGGTCAATCATTGTTTGGGGGGTCAATCATTGTTTGGGGGTGGTCAATCATTGTTTGGGGGTGGTCAATCATTGTTTGGGTGTGTGGTCAATCATTGTTTGGGGGTGGTCAATCATTGTTTGGGGGGGTGGTCGATCATTGTTTGGGGGGGTGGTCAATCATTGTTTGGGGGGTGGTCAATCATTGTTTGGGGGTGGTCAATCATTGTTTGGGGTGTGGTCAATCATTGTTTGGGTCAATCATTGTTTGGGGGGTCAATCATTGTTTGGGGGTGGTCAATCATTGTTTGGGGTGTGGTCAATCATTGTTTGGGTCAATCATTGTTTGGGGGGTCAATCATTGTTTGGGTTGCGATCAATCATTGTTTGGGTTGCGATCAATCATTGTTTGGGGTGTGGTCAATCATTGTTTGTGGGGGGTCAATCATTGTTTGGGGTGTGGTCAATCATCGTTTGGGGTGTGGTCAATCATCGTTTGGGGTGTGGTCAATCATTGTTTGGGGGTGGTCAATCATTGTTTGGGGGTGGTCAATCATTGTTTGGGGGTGGTCAATCATTGTTTGGGGGTGGTCAATCATCGTTTGGGGGGTGGTCAATCATCGTTTTGGGGGTGGTCAATCATTGTTTGGAGGGTGGTCAATCATTGTTTGGGGAATCATTGTTTGGGGGTGGTCAATCATTGTTTGGGGGGTGGTCAATCATCGTTTGGGGGGTGGTCAATCATCGTTTGGGGGGTGGTCAATCATCGTTTGGGGGGTCAATCATCGTTTGGGGGGTGGTCAATCATCGTTTGGGGAGTGGTCAATCATCGTCTTGGGGGTGGTCAATCATCGTTTGGGGGGTGGTCAATCATCGTTTGGGGGGTGGTCAAGCATCGTTGGGGTGTGTGTGGTCAAGCAATTGTCAGGGTGGTGATCAAATATTGTCCCCCTGCTCTACCTGGCACCAATACTAGTGTTTGTGGGTAGTAATGGGATGTGTACGTTTCTTCCTTCAGATCATCCACTGATGCCTCGCAGGAAATCCGAGTCCAGTTTGTGGACGAGATATTCCGTATTGAAACCCGTAACGAGGCGGGGGAGGAACACAACGGAGAGGGTGTGGCCCGTATAAAGAAACCCGACTGCGATTGGTGCAAGGACAATCCTCGGAGGAAATGCAAGCACTGCGCGTGCAGCAGGTGCGGGGGCAAGGACAGTCCCGACAAGCAGATCCTGTGCGACGAGTGTGACCAAGCCTACCATCTGTGGTGCCTCGTTCCTCAGCTATCCTCGGTGCCCGAGACAGACGATTGGTGAGGAAGGAAGTGGGCGGTGGGAGGCAAGGATAGCTGGGGGTTCATGTAGGATTTTCAGTGAGGGGGGGGAGATGAGGTTGTGGGTTTGTAGAACCTCACTGAGTTCGGAGGAGTGGGAATAAATGTGGAAAGTAGTGCCCATGGTTGCTGATGTTCTGAAAGATTTTCATGGGAGAGATGTGGTTTATCAGAGAGTGGTTAGTCTCCAACAGCCTTGACTAACACTCTATATTACATGTAGGGTCTCGGACAGCCTTGACAGCATAGGTTCTCTAACAGCCACTAGCCAGAGTTCGCAGGTTTCACCCAGGGCTTGGGTGTAACCCGGGTTTAACCCGGGTTGGGTTAGATACCTTTTACCCGGGTTTTACCCAGGTTTTACTCAAACATGGATACAACCCAGGATAAAATAATAGACGCAATAGATTTATTATAAACTGTAAAGATATTATAAGAAATTAACTCTGTAATCAGGAAGTAAGACATTCAATAAATGGCAACTGTAAAGAACTAGACAAAAACAGGAGCTGTGTTTCACTCAGCATTTATTTACCAAGTGACAAGGTTGTCTACTAGAGTATATATATTTTATTTAATGATTTATTTAAATATTTATAAACAAGATTCACGGGATTAAAGTCCGATTGATATGCAAGTTAAACAGATTTAATAGTCAATCTCCTGAGGTCTTCGCAGGAGCCTGTGGCAGAAGATGAGTTTCTGGGCTTTCTCATTTTTGTAATTGCAGTACACTTACTAAACTGTAAGCAGTGAATGATGACCTGTGGTATTTGCTTGCCTTTTAAATAGCCCTGGTGTCCACCACCACCCAGACACTTGTGGCTCTGGGACAGGGCGCTACAAATAAGTGTTTTATATCACTGGCTGGGTAAAAAACCCGGGTAAAATAGGGGTAAAACCTGGGCGAAATACCTAAAACACAGGTTTTATCCACTAGGTTGGGTTAAATATGTTTTACCCGGGTAAAATGCAAACACTGCTTAAAGTAGCACTCTATATATCATGGTCTCTGACAGTCTCTTAAAGCCTTGACTAGCACTCTCTATATAGGGTCTTTGATGGTCTCTTAAAGCCTTGATTAGCACTCTCTATATGGGGTCTCTGACAGTCTCTTAAAGCCTTGACTCACTGGTTTGGAAGCCTCTTAGCAGACTGGCTATCTTTGGCAGCCTGGAATTTTCCCTGAGGTGTAATCTGGCAGACCAAAGAATCATAAAAAATGGTTCCTTTATTTATCTGCAGCACATAGTTGTGTTGCTATGTAGTGCAGTCAACACGAGAGCAGAACTCCTCTACCTGGTTGAGTGAAGGGCTGTTAGAGATGCTTTGCACAGTTGCACAATGTTCCCAACACGAGAGCAGAACTCCTCTACCTGGTTGAGTGAAGGGCTGTTAAGAGATGCTTTGCACAGTTGCACAATGTTCCCAACACGAGAGCAGAACTCCTACCTGGTTGAGTGAAGGGCTGTTAAGAGATGCTTTGCACAGTTGCACAATGTTCCCAACACGAGAGCAGAACTCCTCTACCTGGTTGAGTGAAGAGCTGTTAGAGATGCATTGCACAGTTGCACAATGTTCCCAACACGAGAGCAGAACTCCTCTACCTGGTTGAGTGAAGAGCTGTTAGAGATGCATTGCACAGTTGCACTATGTTCCCAACACGAGAGCAGAACTCCTCTACCTGGTTGAGTGAAGAGCTGTTAGAGATGCATTGC
The DNA here is from genome assembly GCA_028752905.1 of Cladorhizidae sp. MBARI D1340-BT2. NCBI lineage: Eukaryota > Metazoa > Porifera > Demospongiae > Poecilosclerida > Cladorhizidae > Cladorhizidae sp. MBARI D1340-BT2. The sequence goes on from JAQNBH010000011.1 coordinate 47,768,766, forward strand.
ACAGTTGCACAATGTTCCCAACACGAGAGCAGAACTCCTCTACCTGGTTGAGTGAGGGGCTGTTAAGAGATGCTTTGCACAGTTGCACAATGTTCCCAACACGAGAGCAGAACTCCTCTACCTGGTTGAGTGAAGGGCTGTTAGAGATGCATTGCACAGTTGCACAATGTTCCCAACACGAGAGCAGAACTCCTTTACCTGGTTGAGTGAAGGGCTGTTAGAGATGCATTGCACAGTTGCACAATGTTCCCAACACGAGAGCAGAACTCCTTTACCTGGTTGAGTGAAGGGCTGTTAGAGATGCTTTGCACAGTTGCACTATGTTCCCAGCACGAGAGCAGAACTCCTCTACCTGGTTGAGTGAAGGGCTGTTAAGAGATGCTTTGCACAGTTGCACAATGTTCCCAACACGAGAGCAGAACTCCTCTACCTGGTTGAGTGAAGGGCTGTTAAGAGATGCTTTGCACAGTTGCACAATGTTCCCAACACGAGAGCAGAACTCCTCTACCTGGTTGAGTGAAGGGCTGTTAGAGATGCATTGCACAGTTGCACAATGTTCCCAACACGAGAGCAGAACTCCTTTACCTGGTTGAGTGAAGGGCTGTTAGAGATGCTTTGCACAGTTGCACTATGTTCCCAGCACGAGAGCAGAACTCCTCTACCTGGTTGAGTGAAGGGCTGTTAGAGATGCTTTGCACAGTTGCACAATGTTCCCAACACGAGAGCAGAACTCCTCTACCTGGTTGAGTGAAGAGCTGTTAGAGATGCATTGCACTATGTTCCCAGCACGAGAGCAGAACTCCTCTACCTGGTTGAGTGAAGAGCTGTTAGAGATGCATTGCACAGTTGCACAATGTTCCCAGCACGAGAGCAGAACTCCTCTACCTGGTTGAGTGAAGAGCTGTTAGAGATGCATTGCACAGTTGCACTATGTTCCCAACACGAGAGCAGAACTCCTCTACCTGGTTGAGTGAAGAGCTGTTAGAGATGCATTGCATATGTAGTTGTACATGTTCTCAACACCACAAGGTTGACATGTTTCAATGTGTCATGGCAGGGAAGCTAGTCCACGTGGTATGTTATGTGTAGCAGTCCTAAGCAGTGATGTGTGATCAACTTCTGCAGAGAGTTGAGACTCCACGCCACCATCTTCATCCTGGAAGTGATGGAGAGTATGGACACGGGTCGTTCCCCTCAGTCCCGATCTTCTAACTGTCCCTCTCTCTCGTGTGTGTGTGTGTGCAGGTATTGTCCTGACTGCAAGACGGATAGCTCTGAAGTGATTGGAGCTGGAGAGAAGATGAGGTTGACAAAGAAGAAGGCAAGCATGATATCCAAGAAACGGCAGTCTAACAGAGACTGGGGCAAGGTGAGGAGGAGGGGGTGAACAGGGAGAGTCAGGAGTGGAGGACAGGGAGAGTCAGGGGTGGAGGACAGGGAGAGTCAGGGGTGGAGGACAGGGAGAGTCAGGGGTGGAGGACAGGGAGAGTCAGGGGTGGAGGACAGGGAGAGTCAGGGGTGGAGGACAGGGAGAGTCTGGAGTGGAGGACAGGGAGAGTCAGGAGTGGAGGACAGGGAGAGTCAGGGGTGGAGGACAGGGAGAGTCAGAGGTGGAGGACAGGGAGAGTCAGGGGAGGAGGACAGGGAGAGTCAGGGGTGGAGGACAGGGAGAGTCAGGAGTGGAGGACAGGGAGAGTCAGGAGTGGAGGACAGGGAGAGTCAGGGGTGGAGGACAGGGAGAGTCAGGGGCGGAGGACAGGGAGAGTCAGGGGCGGAGGACAGGGAGAGTCAGGGGCGGAGGACAGGGAGAGTAACGATTAATAGTGTATGTATGTCTGTGAAGAAGCAGAGTTGGTAAGGTGAGGTAGGAGGTGTTGGTGACTTCCTCCTCCTGCAGGGTATGGCTTGTGTGGGGCGAACTAAAATGTGCACGATCGTCCCATCCAACCATTTTGGGCCCATTCCTGGTGTACCAGTGGGCAGTCTCTGGAAGTTCAGGGTTCAAGTAAGCATCCGCTAGTTGGAGCAGGTTATGCACACATGAATCATCACCAGTCACTGAGCACACTACACCTCACACACACACACACATCATCAGCACCGCCTCAACCTCTCCCAGGACATGCCGGGATTCCCAGGGTGCTTGAGACTATCCGTGGGTCCAGGGCTAGGGGTATTCTAGGGCTAGGGCTGCCATTCCCAAGTATACATGTATAGTATTCTAGGCTAGGGGTTGGATATTCTCAGGCAAAGGATGTCCTGGTGTGTCTCAAACATCCTTGGACGACCTGGTTTGGTCTCAAGCGTCCCGGGATGTCCTGGCGTAGTCTCATGCACCCCATGATGTCCTGGTGTTGTCTCATACACCCCATGGTGTCCTGGTGTAGTCTCGTATACACCACATGATGTCCTGGTGTAGACTCATATACACCCCATGGTGTCCTGGTGTAGTCTCGTATACACCACATGATGTCCTGGTGTAGACTCATATACACCCCATGATGTCCTGGTGTAGTCTCATATACACCCCATGGTGTCCTGGTGTAGTCTCATATACACCCCATGATGTCCTGGTGTAGTCTCGTATACACCACATGATGTCCTGGTGTAGTCTCATATACACCCCATGGTGTCCTGGTGTAGTCTCATATACACCCCATGATGTCCTGGTGCAGTCTCGTATACACCACATGATGTCCTGGTTCAGTCTCATATACACCCCATGGTGTCCTGGTGTAGTCTCATATACACCCCATGATGTCCTGGTGCAGTCTCATATACACCCCATGATGTCCTGGTTCAGTCTCATATACACCCCATGATGTCCTGGTGTAGTCTCGTATACACCCCATGGTGTCCTGGTGTAGTCTCATACACCCCACGATGACCGGGTGTAGTCTCATATACACCCCATGATGTCCTGGTGTAGTCTCATATACACCCCATGATGTCCTGGTGTAGTCTCATACACCCCATGGTGTCCTGGTGTAGTCTCATACACCCCACGATGACCGGGTGTAGTCTCATATACACCCCATGATGTCCTGGTGTAGTCTCATATACACCCCATGATGTCCTGGTGTAGTCTCATATACACCCCAGGTCCTGGTGTAGTCTCGTATACACCCCACGATGACCGGGTGTAGTCCCATACACCCCACGATGTCCTGGTGTAGTCTCATATACACCCCATGATGTCCTGGTGTAGTCTCATATACACCCCATGATGTCCTGGTGTAGTCTCATACACCCCATGGTGTCCTGGTGTAGTCTCATACACCCCACGATGACCGGGTGTAGTCTCATATACACCCCATGGTGTCCTGGTGTAGTCTCATATACACCCCATGATGTCCTGGTTCAGTCTCATATACACCCCATGATGTCCTGGTGTAGTCTCGTATACACCCCATGGTGTCCTGGTGTAGTCCCATACACCCCATGATGTCCTGGTGTAGTCTCATGCACCCCATGATGTCCTGGTGTTGTCTCATACACCCCATGGTGTCCTGGTGTAGTCTCGTATACACCACATGATGTCCTGGTGTAGTCTCGTATACACCCCATGGTGTCCTGGTGTAGTCTCATATACACCCCAAGATGACCGGGTGTAGTCCATACACCCCATGATGCCCTGGTGTATTCTTGTATACACCTCATGATGTCCTGGTGTAGTCTCATATACACCCCATGATGTCCTGGTGTAGTCTCATATACACCCCATGATGTCCTGGTGTAGTCCCATACACCCCATGATGTCCTGGTGTAGTCTCGTATACACCCCATGATGTCCTGGTGTAGTCTCATGCACCCCATGATGTCCTGGTGTTGTCTCATACACCCCATGGTGTCCTGGTGTAGTCTCGTATACACCCCATGATGTCCTGGTGTTGTCTCATACACCTCATGATGTCCTGGTGTAGACTCATATACACCCCATGATGTCCTGGTGTAGTCTCGTATACACCCCATGATGTCCTGGTGTAGTCTCGTATACACCTCATGATGTCCTGGTGTAGTCTCGTATACACCCCATGATGTCCTGGTGCAGTCTCATATACACCCCATGATGTCCTGGTGTAGTCTCGTATACACCCCATGATGTCCTGGTGTAGTCTCATATACACCCCATGATGTCCTGGTTCAGTCTCATATACACCCCATGATGTCCTGGTGTAGTCTCGTATACACCCCATGGTGTCCTGGTGTAGTCCCATACACCCCATGATGCCCTGGTGTAGTCTCGTATACACCCCATGATGTCCTGGTGTAGTCTCATACACCCCATGGTGTCCTGGTGTAGTCTCATACACCCCACGATGACCGGGTGTAGTCTCATATACACCCCATGATGTCCTGGTGTAGTCTCATATACACCCCATGATGTCCTGGTGTAGTCTCATACACCCCATGGTGTCCTGGTGTAGTCTCATACACCCCACGATGACCGGGTGTAGTCTCATATACACCCCATGATGTCCTGGTGTAGTCTCATATACACCCCAGGTCCTGGTGTAGTCTCGTATACACCCCACGATGACCGGGTGTAGTCCCATACACCCCACGATGTCCTGGTGTAGTCTCATATACACCCCATGATGTCCTGGTGTAGTCTCGTATACACCCCATGATGTCCTGGTGTAGTCTCATATACACCCCATGGTGTCCTGGTGTAGTCTCGTATACACCCCACGATGACCGGGTGTAGTCCCATACACCCCATGATGTCCTGGTGTAGTCTCATACACACCTCATGATGTCCTGGTGTGGTCTCGTATACACCTCATGATGTCCTGGTGTAGTCTCGTATACACCTCATGATGTCCTGGTGTAGTCTCATATACACCCCATGATGTCCTGGTGTAGTCTCATATACACCCCATGATGTCCTGGTGTAGTCTCGTATACACCCCATGATGTCCTGGTGTAGTCTCATATACACCCCATGGTGTCCTGGTGTAGTCTCGTATACACCCCATGATGTCCTGGTGTAGTCTCATATACACCCCATGGTGTCCTGGTGTAGTCTCATATACACCCCATGATGTCCTGGTGTAGTCTCATATACACCTCATGATGTCCTGGTGTAGTCTCATACTCTCATATACACCCCAAGATGACCGGGTGTAGTCCCATACACCCCATGATGCCCTGGTGTAGTCTCGTATACACCTCATGATGTCCTGGTTCAGTCTCATATACACCCCATGATGTCCTGGTTCAGTCTCATATACACCCCATGATGTCCTGGTTCAGTCTCATATACACCCCATGGTGTCCTGGTGTAGTCCCATACACCCCATGATGCCCTGGTGTAGTCTCGTATACACCCCATGATGCCCTGGTGTAGTCTCGTATACACCCCATGGTGTCCTGGTGTAGTCTCGTATACACCCCATGATGTCCTGGTGTAGTCTCATATACACCCCATGATGTCCTGGTGTAGTCTCATATACACCTCATGATGTCCTGGTATAGTCTCATATACACCCCATGATGTCCTGGTATAGTCTCATATACACCCCATGATGCCCTGGTGTAGTCTCGTATACACCCCATGGTGTCCTGGTGTAGTCTCGTATACACCCCATGATGTCCTGGTGTAGTCTCATATACACCTCATGATGTCCGGGTGTAGTCTCGTATACACCCCATGATGTCCTGGTGTGGTCTCAAACATCCCAGGACGTCCTAGGAAAGGCTGTGTCATTTCCCAGACAACCATCTGAGCAAGTGTGACACTCTGGTTGAATACATGAGCACAACTTCCTCTCAATCTCAGTATGTAATGTTAGATCACGTGACTGTCACATGACCACCTAGGCAAGTGAAAGTGGAGTTCATCGTCCACATGTTGCTGGTATTCATGGGAGGGAGAGCGAGGGTGCTTATTCCATCGTTCTCTCCGGAGGGTATGACGATGATGTCGACGATGGGGGTGAGTTTACGTACTCTGGCAGCGGTGGTCGTGACCTTTCTGGGAACAAGAGGACAGCAAAGCAGTCCATGGACCAGAAGCTGACGGCCATGAACAGAGCTCTTGCTAGGAACTGCGACGCTGGCATTGATGATAAGAAAGGAGCAACAGGAAAGGATTGGAAAAATGGGAAGCCAGTCAGAGTGGTGAGTCACTAGGTGTGTGTGTGTGTGTGGGCTAGTCTGAGTGGTGAGTCACTAGGTGTGTGTGTGTGTGTGTGTGGGCTAGTCTGAGTGGTGAGTCACTAGGTGTGTGTGTGCTAGTCTGAGTGGTGAGTCACTAGGTGTGTGTGTGTGTGTGTGTGTGGGCTAGTCTGAGTGGAGAGTCACTAGGTGTGTGTGTGCTAGTGTGAGTGGTGAATGTGTGTGTGTGGGCCAGTGTGTGTGCTAGTGTGAGTGGTGAGTGTGTGTGGTAGTGTGAGTGTAGTAGGAACAGATACTTGAGGGAAGCACTTTCTACACAGGACTCCACACTGAACCTTGGTGCCTTGCCTCGGAGGATGTCATGGGTGTGCATTATAGGAATGCTATTGGTGTGGTTTATGTAAGGTATGCATGTGGCTAGATAAGGTCACGAAATGACTTGTGCTTTTGTGAGTGCAATTACCATACTGTTGTTATTTGCACGTGCAACGATCCACATGCATGTACACATGCATGTACATGTACACATGTAGGCCTTTCTATTGGAGTAGAAAAGAAATGTGTTTTTACTGCTGCATTGAGTGGATTTCGGAGGCAAACTTGAGCGTGCCTCCCATCTCTCCCTTTCTCTGTCCGTCTGTGTCGGTATTTTAACAAAAATGTGCACACACGCTGGCTGCAGCCCCAAGAGATGTGCACACACACGCTGGCTGCAGCCCCCAGAGATGTGCACACACGCTGGCTGCAGCCCCCAGAGATGTGCACACACGCTGGCTGCAGCCCCCAGAGATGTGCACACACGCTGGCTGCAGCCCCCAGAGATGTGCACACACGCTGGCTGCAGCCCCCAGAGATGTGCACACACGCTGGCTGCAGCCCCCAGAGATGTGCACACACGCTGGCTGCAGCCCCCAGAGATGTGCACACACGCTGGCTGCAGCCCCCAGAGATGTGCACACACACGCTGGCTGCAGCCCCCAGGGATGTGCACACACGCTGGCTGCAGCCCCAAGAGATGTGCACACACACGCTGGCTGCAGCCCCCAGGGATGTGCACACACGCTGGCTGCCTCATTGATCTTTCCGTCTCCTCAGGTCCGTAACCATAAGGGCAGCAAGATGTCGGAGTATGCACCTGAGGAAGGGAACAGGTACGACGGGATTTACAAGATTGTCAAGTACTGGCCTGAGAAGGGCAAGACTGGCTTCATCGTGTGGAAGTACCTCATACGCAGGGATGATCCCGTGAGTCGTGCGGGGCGCTGGATTATGTGATGCATAAGTCATGTGATTCAGCAGGCGAGGCATTGGTCATGTGATATGTACGGAATAAGTGCTGCATGTATAGGCAATGGGTTATATGATAGGTGATGTGTGTGGAGTAAGTGGGTCATGTGATGTGTACAGAATAGGTGAGGCATGTGATACATGTATGTGCGGAATAGGTGAGTCATGTGATATGTACAGAACAGATGGTGCATGTGATATGTGCGGAATAGGTGAGTCATGTGATATGTGCGGAATATGTGAGTCATGTGATATGTGCGGAATAGGTGGGTCATGTGATATATGGACTGTATGCTCCATTTTTTCACAGGTTCTGTTTTCATTCCGTGATATATTTCATAGGGTCACCCCATGAGGTGTATCTGATAGCTCGGAGGGACACCCTCATGAGGTGTATCTGATAGCTCAGGGGGACACCCTCATGCTCAGGGGGACACCCCCCAATGAGGTGTATCTGATAGCTCAGGGACACCCCCATGAGGTGATAGCTCAGGGGGACACACCCTCATGAGGCTCTCCTCTCTGTCTTTCTCTGTTCTGCAGTCTCCAGCGCCATGGACCAAGGGCGGGATCAAGATGGCAAAGAAACTCGGCCTCACCATGCAAGTGAGGATATAATGTTCCCATCCTTCTACAGTAGACATGACCTTCTCCTTCGCACCCCCTCACTCAAAAAACAATAGAGTTATGAAAATGCCTCAGTATTCCTGTAGTTATGGACTGGGCGTCCTTTGGACTATGGTGCACAAAACCAATGTGAAAATCCAGTACGTGTGTGAGGCTTATAGACTCGGCTGCCTTTGAACTTACCCACACATATCCAAGCTCAACCCATGATGTCCACGCTCCACATGCACGCACATTCCCGAGCTCCACCCTTGCATGTCCACGCTCCACACATGTGCACACATAATTAGAAACCTCTTGACTCCAGGGAGGAAGGCTTTCGACCCTCCAGCCATGCTCCCAACAGCCATTATGATCATTATGATCAAACTTGAGCCGGATAAAGTCGGCACTGAAGTACTATATTGTAGACTGGGGGATCTCTTGGATATCCTGACCTGCAGGCCAGATTCCCCTCGCGATGTCTTGCCCGCAGACACACCCTTAGCACTTCATTAGCGATCCTGGATGAAGGATCTAGAGGGGTGGGTGCTCGCTACGTGTGCCCAGCCTGATCCTAGATGAAGGATCTAGAGGGGTGGGTGCTCACTACGTGTGCCCAGCCTGATCCTAGATGAAGGATCTAGAGGGGTGGGTGCTCGCTACGTGTGCCCAGCCTGATCCTAGATGAAGGATCTAGAGGGGTGAGTGCTCGCTACGTGTACCCAGCCTGATCCTAGATGAAGGATCTAGAGGGGTGGTCCTAGATGAAGGATCTAGAGGGGTGGGTGCTCGCTACGTGTGCCCAGCCTGATCCTAGATGAAGGATCTAGAGGGGTGGTCCTAGATGAAGGATCTAGAGGGGGTGGGTGCTCGCTACGTGTGTCCAGCCTGATCCTAGATGAAGGATCTAGAGGGGTGAGTGCTCGCTACGTGTACCCAGCCTGATCCTAGATGAAGGATCTAGAGGGGTGGTCCTAGATGAAGGATCTAGAGGGGGTGGGTGCTCGCTACTTGTGCCCAGCCTGATCCTAGATGAAGGATCTAGAGGGGTGGGTGCTTGCTACGTGTACCCAGCCTGATCCTGGATGAAGGATCTAGAGGGGGTGGGTGCTCGCTACGTGTACCCAGCCTGATCCTAGATGAAGGATCTAGAGGCGTGGGTGCTCACTATGTGTGCCCAGCCTGATCCTAGATGAAGGATCTAGAGGCGTGGGTGCTCACTATGTGTGCCCAGTAGGTGAATGATCTAGAGGGGTGGGTGCTCACTACGTGGAGGGTGGTTGCTGTATATACTTCACAGTATTCCATTTTGAACTCTGGAGGGATTGGGGTAAATTATATCAAATCACTGCTAGTATACTATTGCAATTCTTTAGTATCCTGAGGGTTACTTGGAGTCGCAAGCTGCCAAGCAACAAGAAAAGGAAAGGGGAGAGGAGGAGGGCTGCGAGGAGGAGGGAGGGAAGAAGAAAGGGAAAAAAGGAAAGAAGAGAGGGAGGAGCTCAAGTAAGTGTGTGCAGTCACAGTGATGGAGGATGGTGTGTAGTGCACACTAGCTAGGGTGCTGTATATGTGTGGTACACACTAGCTAGGGTGCTATATGTGTGGTACACACTAGCTAGGGTGCTATATATGTGTGGTACACACTAGCTAGGGTGCTATATATGTGGTGCACACTAGCTAGGGTGCTATATATGTGTAGTGCGCACTAGCTAGGGTGCTATATATGTGTAGTGCACACTAGCTAGGGTGCTATATATGTGTAGTGCACACTAGCTAGGGTGCTATATATGTGTGGTACACACTAGCTAGGGTGCTATATATGTGTGGTACACACTAGCTAGGGTGCTATATATGTGTAGTGCACACTAGCTAGGGTGCTATATATGTGGTACACACTAGCTAGGGTGCTATATATGTGTGGTACACACTAGCTAGGGTGCTATATATGTAGTGCACACTAGCTAGGGTGCTATATATGTGTAGTGCGCACTAGCTAGGGTGCTATATATGTGTGGTACACACTAGCTAGGGTGCTATATATATGTGGTGCACACTAGCTAGGGTGCTATATATGTGTAGTACACACTAGCTAGGGTGCTATATATGTGTAGTGCACACTAGCTAGGGTGCTATATATGTCTAGTGCACACTAGCTAGGGTGCTATATATGTGTAGTGCACACTAGCTAGGGTGCTATATATGTGTGGTACACACTAGCTAGGGTGCTATATATGTGTGGTACACACTAGCTAGGGTGCTATATATGTGTAGTGCACACTAGCTAGGGTGCTATATATGTGTGGTACACACTAGCTAGAGTGCTATATATGTGTGGTACACACTAGCTAGGGTGCTATATATGTGTGGTACACACTAGCTAGGGTGCTATATATGTGTAGTGCACACTAGCTAGGGTGCTATATATGTGTGGTACACACTAGCTAGGGTGCTATATATGTGTGGTACACACTAGCTAGGGTGCTATATATGTGTAGTCCACACTAGCTAGGGTGCTATATATGTGTAGTGCACACTAGCTAGGGTGCTATATATGTGTAGTGCACACTAGCTAGGGTGCTATATATGTGTGGTACACACTAGCTAGGGTGCTATATGTGTGGTACACACTAGCTAGGGTGCTATATATGTGTGGTACACACTAGCTAGGGTGCTATATATGTGTGGTGCCCACTAGCTAGGGTGCTATATATGTGTGGTGCACACTAGCTAGGGTGCTATATATGTGTGGTACACACTAGCTAGGGTGCTATATATGTGTGGTGCCCACTAGCTAGGGTGCTATATATGTGTAGTGCACACTAGCTAGGGTGCTATATATGTGTGGTACACACTAGCTAGGGTGCTATATATGTGTGGTACACACTAGCTAGGGTGCTATATATGTGTAGTGCACACTAGCTAGGGTGCTATATATGTGTAGTGCACACTAGCTAGGGTGCTATATATGTGTGGTACACACTAGCTAGGGTGCTATATATGTGTGGTACACACTAGCTAGGGTGCTATATATGTGTGGTACACACTAGCTAGGGTGCTATATATGTGTGGTACACACTAGCTAGGGTGCTATATATGTGTAGTGCGCACTAGCTAGGGTGCTATATATGTGTAGTCCACACTAGCTAGGGTGCTATATATGTGTAGTGCGCACTAGCTAGGGTGCTATATATGTGTGTGGTGCACACTAGCTAGGGTGCTATATATGTGTAGTACACACTAGCTAGGGTGCTATATATATGTGGTACACACTAGCTAGGGTGCTATATATGTGGTACACACTAGCTAGGGTGCTATATATGTGTAGTCCACACTAGCTAGGGTGCTATATATGTGTAGTGCACACTAGCTAGGGTGCTATATATGTGTAGTCCACACTAGCTAGGGTGCTATATATGTGTGGTACACACTAGCTAGGGTGCTATATATGTGTGGTACACACTAGCTAGGGTGCTATATATGTGTGGTACACACTAGCCAGGGTGCTATATATGTGTAGTCCACACTAGCTAGGGTGCTATATATGTGTAGTGCACACTAGCTAGGGTGCTATATATGTGTAGTCCACACTAGCTAGGGTGCTATATATGTGTGGTACACACTAGCTAGGGTGCTATATATGTGTGGTACACACTAGCTAGGGTGCTATATATGTGTGGTACACACTAGCTAGGGTGCTATATATGTGTGGTACACACTAGCTAGGGTGCTATATATGTGTAGTGCACACTAGCTATGGTGCTATATATGTGTGGTACACACTAGCTAGGGTGCTATATATGTGTGGTACACACTAGCTAGGGTGCTATATATATGTGTGGTACACACTAGCTAGGGTGCTATATATGTGTAGTGCACACTAGCTAGGGTGCTATATATGTGTGGTACACACTAGCTAGGGTGCTATATATGTGTAGTGCACACTAGCTAGGGTGCTATATATGTGTGGTACACACTAGCTAGGGTGCTATATATGTGTAGTACACACTAGCTAGGGTGCTATATATGTGTAGTGCACACTAGCTAGGGTGCTATATATGTGTGGTACACACTAGCTAGGGTGCTATATATGTGTAGTCACACTAGCTAGGGTGCTATATATGTGTGGTACACACTAGCTAGGGTGCTATATATGTGTGGTACACACTAGCTAGGGTGCTATATATGTGTGGTATACACTAGCTAGGGTGCTATATATGTGTAGTGCACACTAGCTAGGGTGCTATATGTGTGGTGATGGAGGAGGATGTGTGGTACACACTAGCTAGGGTGCTATATATGTGTGGTACACACTAGCTAGGGTGCTATATATGTCACACTAATCCTTATTTGACGATTAACACCCAACAACTTGTGCACATGCTATTTGGTCTAAGTGAGGGCACACGCAACCTTCTCACTCTGCAGCTGCATATTGTGAACCAGCCTAAGAGTCACTTTACCTTCATTAATATTTACCTTGTGCGGTTCACCTTGTACGACCCTTTTCCTAATGAGACCCTTCTTGTAGGTATATTTGTGTAGTGAGACCCTTTACCTTGTGAGGTTCACCTATGACCCTCTCCCTAGTGAGATTCCTTTACCTTGTGAGGTTCACCTTGTAGGACCCTTTGCCTAGTGAGACCCTTTACTTTTATGCTATTAGAGTGCCTAGTATTTATTGGTAACAGTAGGTGCTTGTGCCCCGTAGCTGTTATTGAGAACTCCACCCCAAAGGCTAAGCAACCTCGGCTGGACTTGAATAAGGAGCAGAAGTCATTGATCAAGTCAGACAGTCTCAACAAAAAGTTATGGGATGGATTGATGGAAACCACGAAGTCCGAGGGAAAGGTGAGGAGGAGGATGGGCATGTGGGTGTATTGAGGTGGTGCCTGCTGTGATATGTCGCCCTGTGCTATAGGAGGGTCTGCTGTGTCGTATCCAGGATACCTTTGCATGCATCGTATGTCAGGAGCTGGTCTATCAGCCGGTCACTACCACGTGTGCTCACAACATCTGCAGAGTAAGCAATAGCCACTCCCATTAGCCACACCCATATCAAGACCTGATGTAATGTACACTTACTCATTCATGTAAAACTATAGTATGCTCTTATAGCTAACACTACATAGTATACTCTTATAGCTAACACTGCATAGTATACTCTTATAGCTAACACTACATAGTATACTCTTATAGCTAACACTACATAGTATACTCTTATAGCTAACACTACATAGTATACTCTTATAGCTAACACTGCATAGTATACTCTTATAGCTAACACTACATAGTATACTCTTATAGCTAACACTACATAGTATACTCTTATAGCTAACACTACATAGTATGCTCTTATAGCTAACACTACATAGTATACTCTTATAGCTAACACTACATAGTATACTCTTATAGCTAACACTACATAGTATGCTCTTATAGCTAACACTACATAGTATACTCTTATAGCTAACACTACATAGTACACTCTTATAGCTAACACTGCATAGTATACTCTTATAGCTAACACTACATAGTATGCTCTTATAGCTAACACTACATAGTATACTCTTATAGCTAACACTACATAGTATACTCTTATAGCTAACACTACATAGTATACTCTTATAGCTAACACTACATAGTATGCTCTTATAGCTAACACTACATAGTATGCTCGTATAGCTAACACTACATAGTATACTCTTATAGCTAACACTACATAGTATACTCTTATAGCTAACACTACATAGTATACTCTTATAGCTAACACTGCATAGTATACTCTTATAGCTAACACTACATAGTATACTCTTATAGCTAACACTACATAGTATACTCTTATAGCTAACACTACATAGTATACTCTTATAGCTAACACTACATAGTATGCTCTTATAGCTAACACTACATAGTATGCTCGTATAGCTAACACTACATAGTATACTCTTATAGCTAACACTACATAGTATACTCTTATAGCTAACACTACATAGTATACTCTTATAGCTAACACTACATAGTATACTCTTATAGCTAACACTACATAGTATACTCTTATAGCTAACACTACATAGTATACTCTTATAGCTAACACTACATAGTATACTCTTATAGCTAACACTGCATAGTATACTCTTATAGCTAACACTACATAGTATACTCTTATAGCTAACACTACATAGTATACTCTTATAGCTAACACTACATAGTATACTCTTATAGCTAACACTACATAGTATACTCTTATAGCTAACACTACATAGTATACTCTTATAGCTAACACTACATAGTATACTCTTATAGCTAACACTACATAGTATACTCTTATAGCTAACACTACATAGTATACTCTTATAGCTAACACTACATAGTATACTCTTATAGCTAACACTACATAGTATACTCTTATAGCTAACACTACATAGTATACTCTTATAGCTAACACTGCATAGTATACTCTTATAGCTAACACTACATAGTATACTCTTATAGCTAACACTACATAGTATGCTCTTATAGCTAACACTACATAGTATACTCTTATAGCTAACACTACATAGTACACTCTTATAGCTAACACTACATAGTATACTCTTATAGCTAACACTACATAGTATACTCTTATAGCTAACACTACATAGTATACTCTTATAGCTAACACTACATAGTATACTCTTATAGCTAACACTACATAGTATACTCTTATAGCTAACACTACATAGTATACTCTTATACCTAACACTACATAGTATGCTCTTATAGCTAACACTCAGCCTATTCTCTCCTCTTCTCCCACACCTCTCCTTCCCATCTACACCTACCTCCCCTCACACACACACACCTACCTCCCCTCACACACACACACCTGCCTCTCCTCACCCACACACACCTACCTCTCCTCCCACACCTCCTCTCATCACCCATCCACACCTACCTCTCTTCCACGCACATAGACGGACAGACTGGCACACCCAAATAAGAATGACACAGAGCAGTTGGGAGGATGGTGGTGAGAAGAACCATGCTATGGATGGCTAACTAGGCCACCTCCAGCATGAGTTGTCTGGTGGACTTTCAAATTTGGTCAGGATAGTATGTGTGGAGGAGGCTCTTGTGATCCGACCTCTATGACCTCTATGGTGACAAAGTCAGCCTTGCATCCATCCTGCTTGATGAAGAAGTTTTCTGGCCTTCTTCCTTCAAGCCTCTCTGTTCTCCTTGATAGTGTGCTTTTTCCAATGACAGGGTTACATGTACACTTGCAGGGACTGAGTTCCAATGCTGTCTTACGCAAGTCTAGAACGTGGACCAATTTCTGGGGGGATCCATGTGTACAGTAGCGGTCAAAAATAACATTGTTGGTTTTTCGAACAACGTATACTTATTACGTTTTGAAAGCATGTTCTGATCAAGCTCAAGTGAAAATAGAGCTGCTCAGATCGTCGATCAGATGGTCATTAAGATGCCCTGACAAAGACTGAAGTATTTGGGTTGAAATGTTGGCAACAACAAAAAAGCGGAAATCTTAAAATAATTTGCACTGAAGTAGCTACATAGCAACAAAATCTTAGCATTAAAGCTACACTGAAGTACCAGCAGGTAAACTGATGCTCAGACAAAAGGACTAGTTGAGCCAGTAAGACACAAAATTCTAAAAGTAACCTCCATCACATCTAGAGCAAGCACTGGGGACGGGGCTTACTTCTTTTATGAATAGTGTCCTTCAGATATTGTCTGAATATCATCAGTTCGACAGGCCAGCTCACTAAACTGACAAGCTGCTGCCTAAATAAAACTGGGGTCCCACCCATTACAAATGTGCACATATTGTATTTGTCACGTGTACAGATTGAGGTGAGATTAAACAACGGTGCATTGTAAGGCTCGTGACCCATTACAAATGTGCACATATTGTATTTGTCACGTGTACAGATCGAGGTGAGATTAAACAACGGTGCATTGTAAGGCTCGTGCGTAGCATTATCCACGCCTTCTTAAATGGCTGATCTTGCGTTGTTTTTTAAATGCTTGACAACCAGGGTTTCATTTAGAAAATTGTCCAAGGGGGGCAACTGGAGGAATCTGGATATTAAGGGGGGGGGATGGTTAAAGATGTGACAAAGTTTCTAATGAATTTTAAGAATACAATTTCCAAGGGGGGGGGGGGGGGGGGGGACAGTCGCCCCTGCCCCCCCTAAATGAAACCCTGTGAGCGTACACGTGCATGTACGTTGTAAAGAAATGCAATGTACAGTTATTTTTGACCGCTACTGTATTCCCCTCTCTCCCACAAAGCCTGCTTTTCTTTCCCTCCTCCACCATTACGTAAAAACACATGGCACCACGAGAGCTGTGCTTACGGTGGGCGAGTGAGAGGTGAGGCTGAGACCAGCTGGGATGAACTTACGAGGCGTGCTTGGTGTCATCTAGACACACAGGGTACCTGGACCGTCCCCACACACTGCAAGTGATTGCTAGTGCACTCTCGGCGGCTACCTTCGTGGAGAATCTTGGCCAGCTTGACTGGAGCCGAGTGAGATCATCAGATATGTGTGTCCAGTGGCTGGAAATGTCTGAGATTGTAGCATGGTTATTGGCAATTCAAAAATGGTGGCTGGGGCAGGCTGGTTGTCTGGTGAGTTGGATGTGACTGATGGCCTGAGATGAGTCTCCAGTTCACTAAATCGCTTAGCCCCTGGCTTCGCGTGACGATATGTTCTTTGCCTTTCTATTATGGAGGGTTTTATTGGAGAGATGATCTTCCTCTAGTAAATACTTCAACATTAGCCGAAAGGTGCATGTGCTGAGTGCTTGACCCCCCATGGGGGGCATGCCATGCTAAACACTACAGGCTAACACATTGCATGTGTACATCACTACTGTTCCCTATATGGGCATGGCGTGTACATCACCACTGTTCCCTATATGGGCATGGTGTGTACATCACTACTGTTCCCTATATGGGCATGGTGTGTACATCACTACTGTTCCCTATATGGGCATGGTGTGTACATCACTACTGTTCCCTATATGGGCATGGTGTGTACATCACTACTGTTCCCTATATGGACATGGTGTGTACATCACTACTGTTCCCTATATGGGCATGGTGTATGCATCACTATTGTTCCCTATATGGGCATGGTGTATGCATCACTACTGTTCCCTATATGGGCATGGTGTGTACATCACTACTGTTCCCTATATGGGCATGGTGTGTACATCATTACTGTTCCCTATATGGGCATGGTGTGTACATCACTACTGTTCCCTATATGGGCATGGTGTGTACATCACTACTGTTCCCTATATGGGCATGGTGTGTACATCACTACTGTTCCCTATATGGGCATGGTGTGTACATCACTACTGTTCCCTATATGGGCATGGTGTGTACATCACCACTGTTCCCTATATGGGCATGGTGTGTACATCACTACTGTTCCCTATATGGGCATGGTGTGTACATCACTACTGTTCCCTATATGGGCATGGTGTATGCATCACTACTGTTCCCTATATGGGCATGGTGTATGCATCACTATTGTTACCTATATAGGCATGGTGTATGCATAACTACTGTTCCCTATATGGGCATGGTGTATGCATCACTATTGTTCCCTATATGGGCATGGTGTGTACATCACTACTGTTCCCTATATGGGCATGGTGTGTGCATCACTACTGTTCCCTATATGGGCATGGTGTGTACATCACTACTGTTCCCTATATGGGCATGGTGTTTGCATCACTACTGTTCCCTATATGGGCATGGTGTGTACATCACTACTGTTCCCTATATGGGCATGGTGTGTACATCACTACTGTTCCCTATATGGGCATGGTGTGTGCATCACTACTGTTCCCTATATGGGCATGGTGTGTGCATCACTACTGTTCCCTATATGGGCATGGTGTGTACATCACTACTGTTCCCTATATGGGCATGGTGTGTGCATCACTACTGTTCCCTATATGGGCATGGTGTGTGCATCACTACTGTTCCCTATATGGGCATTGTGTGTACATCACTACTGTTCCCTATATGGGCATGGTGTGTACATCACTACTGTTCCCTATATGGGCATGGTGTATACATCACTACTGTTCCCTATATGGGCATGGTATGTACATCACTACTGTTCCCTATATGGGCATGGTTTGTACATCACTACTGTTCCCTATATGGGCATGGTGTGTACATCACTACTGTTCCCTATATGGGCATGGTGTGTGCATCACTACTGTTCCCTATATGGACATGGTGTGTACATCACTACTGTTCCCTATATGGGCATGGTGTGTACATCACTATTGTTCCCTATATGGGCATGGTGTGTGCATCACTACTGTTCCCTATATGGGCATGGTGTGTACATCACTACTGTTCCCTATATGGGCATGGTGTGTACATCACTACTGTTCCCTATATGGGCATGGTGTGTGAATCACTACTGTTCCCTATATGGGCATGGTGTGTGCATCACTACTGTTCCCTACATGGGCATCTATTGTTTTGAGTGTCTGCAGTTGCTCAGGTTATATCCATGTCTTTGTAGCCACCACAATATCTTTAGAAATGTATGCCTCTGATCACTGCAGTTATCTCTACTCTCTAGTGTTATGAACATGTGTGTAGTTTCAAACTAAGTTTCCATGTTCTTTGCCCAGATAACCTCGTCCAGTCATTGGCATGATTGCACTTGTCCAATAGAGGCACTTAACACGTACAGTAGCACATTAACTAGGTGCACTTAACTGGAAGGGATTTCTCAGTTGAAGTGTGGATTGAGAGTGAGCCGCAATGTGCCTTGGGGTGCGAAAGGACCAGCTATTGACAGTTAGTGCAAGAGTGTGAGCAAAAAGGAATGATGACCCACACCAGAGAGGGAGGGAGTATATAGTGACAAGCAGTTCTAAGTAGAACCAACAAGATACATATAATTTATACAGTACAGTCATGATATGCAGTAAAAACTATTTATTTATTAAAATTATTATCCTCTTTCCCCCCTCCCCTTTTTCCCTTTCATTAACCCTCCTTTCCTTTCATTAACCCTCCTTTCCTTTCATTAACCCTCCTTTCCTTTCATTAACCCTCCTTTCCTTTCATTAACCCTCCTTTCCTTTCATTGACCCTCCTTTCCTTTCATTAACCCTCCTTTCCTTTCATTAACCCTCCTTTCCTTTCATTAACCCTCCTTTCCTTTCATTGACCCTCCTTTCCTTTCATTGACCCTCCTTTCCTTTCATTAACCCTCCTTTCCTTTCATTAACCCTCCTTTCCTTTCATTAACCCTCCTTTCCTTTCATTAACCCTCCTTTCCTTTCATTAACCCTCCTTTCCTTTCATTAACCCTCCTTTCCTTTCATTAACCCTCCTTTCCTTTCATTAACCCTCCTTTCCTTTCATTAACCCTCCTTTCCTTTCATTAACCCTCCTTTCCTTTCATTAACCCTCCTTTCCTTTCATTAACCCGCCTTTCCTTTCATTAACCCGCCTTTCCTTTCATTAACCCGCCTTTCCTTTCATTAACCCGCCTTTCCTTTCATTAACCCGCCTTTCCTTTCATTAACCCGCCTTTCCTTTCATTAACCCACCTTTCCTTTCATTAACTTTCCTTTCATTAACCCTCCTTTCCTTTCATTAACTTTCCTTTCATTAACCCTCCTTTCCTTTCATTAACCCTCATTTCCTTTCCTTTCATTAACCCTCATTTCCTTTCCTTTCATTAACCCTCATTTCCTTTCCTTTCATTAACCCTCATTTCCTCCTTTCCACACCTTATTTTCTTCTCTCAACCTTCCTTCAACCTCCTCTTTCCACTTCTTTCCATGTTCTATATTTTCTGCAGAACTGCCTTTCTCGGTCCTTCGGTGCTGAAGTGTACACATGTCCGACCTGTCGGCATCCGCTGGGCAAGGAATACCTCCTCTCGGTCAATAAGCCACTCCAAGAAGCTCTCCTTGACCTGTTTCCTGGGTACAGTGGTGGAAGATGAATATTGTGGACAATAGTGTACTTGAAACTTTTGACAGTGCTACAATACACTGTTACATTGTGTAACATTGTGTAACCATGCAACTTTCATGTCGTCATTACCCTGTCACTTACTGAAAATATTTTACTTGATTTGTATCAAAGGGACGTCTTCAAATGTCGAATCTATCCATGAACTTTATGCATGGGTGACCTTTATGCACCGGTCACAGTTTTGAAGCTTGGAAGCTCAAATTTAGCAGGAAGGTGCACTTTTACACTGGGATAGCCATGGGCTATGTTATGTTAGGTAGCAATGAACTCTAGACTGGAAGCCATCGTCTGCAAAACAGTTGCAATGTCAACCATGGCATATACCTGCTGAATTTTCCCGACAAGCACACGAGTAACGCAACTTAGCAGCATTACCGAACTAAGCTAGGCACGTTAAGCCTCGCCCAATGCAAGCAGCTAGCTAGAGAGGCTGCTTCTTGTTAGACCTCACCTAGTGCAAGCAGCTAGCTAGAGAGGCTGCTTCTTGTTAGACCTCACCTAGTGCAAGCAGCTAGCTAGAGAGGCTGCTTCTTGTTAGACCTCACCTAATGGAAGCAGCTAGCTAGAGAGGCTGCTTCTTGTTAGACCTCACCTAGTGCAAGCAGCTAGCTAGAGAGGCTGCTTCTTGTTAGACCTCACCTAATGCAAGCAGCTATATAGCTAGAGAGGCTGCTTCTTGTTAGACCTCACCTAGTGCAAGCAGCTAGCTAGAGAGGCTGCTTCTTGTTAGACCTCACCTAGCTAGTTAGAGAGGCTGCTTCTTGTTAGACCTCACCTAATGCAAGCAGCTAGCTAGAGAGGCTGCTTCTTGTTAGACCTCACCTAGTGCAAGCAGCTAGCTAGAGAGGCTGCTTCTTGTTAGATCTCACCTAGTAGTCCGGCAGTCAGGGGGGTGGACCTTGCAATAGGGTACAACCAAAATTTTCTTACTGTTTTTAGTTATATATATAGGGTCCTCAGTACAAAACTGCATGATGACACTTTGTCATCATTGAGCAATTTTTTTAATGGCCGTTTTAATCCTCCTACCAGCAACTTTATAAAGGTTTATTTGTTTTTATGTATGATTTTCACATTATTTTTATATAGGAAGAGGGATGAAGAAAAATATACAGTGACCATACATGAGATGATAGCTGATGAGTTGAGGAACATTATGACCAAAATTTAGCTGCTTAGCAACAAACCATATTGTCGTGAATATCATTATAATAAACAGGAAGGTTTTTTAAAAAAAGCGTTCAACTTTAGGACAACAGTTTACCATTGCTGGTAGCTGATGATTTAATGGAGTTAGATGAAGGAGAAAGGTTGTAACTTGGTCTTAGAGAAATTGCTGTGAAATTCCCAGGAAAGGACATAATTATAGGGTATATATATATCCTTATTATAAAACTGCATGATGACACTTTGTCATCATTGAGTACAAATTGTAATGGCCATTTTTAATAATTGGTCTTTGTAACACACCATAATATTTTACCATGCAGGAATAAAAAAATAGCATCAATTGCTATTTGTAGCCTCTATATTGTATCCCCCACATTAGCTACATCAGGTTGATCAAGTGAATGTAGCTATTAAAAATGTTCCAATTTCAAGTTCATTTATGTGAAAGAGACATATACCTTAATTAACCTCTGTATCTTTTACTCCCCTTGGAAGGCGATATCATGGAGGTCCTTGGTTAGTAAACAAATCATGATTAAAATAAAACATTAAGGTGAACTTTTATATTGTTCAGTTTCATCAATTCCTCCATCAGAGTCACACTCCTATCATGTTGAGTATATGGATTGTTGCAACTGTCCTGGTCCATACACTTATAGAATGATGTGCAGGACAGACTTGCTTTCTTACATGAGCAGCTATTCCTGGAGCAGGCATTTTGGGCAACACAGCCACAGGCTACAACTTTCATAAGCGCTGGTGGGGCAACCTCAGAAACACCAGTAGATGGGGAGGGAATACCTTGTACAATATCCCATCCAAATTCACAGATATTCACATCAGGTGGCAGCATCTGGTCAGCTGCTTTCCATAGCATAACTTGCAGGTGGGCTCTCTTAATATGTTCATGCAATGCTGGATCAGTAGGTGGTAGGCACTTGATCTTTGGTGTATCTTTCCTACTGATGAAAATGGTATGACGCAGCTTGTTCATTGAATTTTCATGTTGCTTATCCTTGTAGAGGAGACTAACAAACCTGCACCCAGCATCAGAAATATTTGAATTCTGTTCCCCAAGGACCTCCAGTTGAAGCTCATGCTTCATCATGATCGACGCAGCAGATACTTTACCTTTGCCAAACAAATAACTCACAGTATCGCATCCCGTGAGGGCATGTATGGCTAACAGCTGACAGCACTTTTGCCAAGCTGCTTTGCAGTTGCATTGATGTCGATCACTTTGCCATTTGATTTTTTCATGGTCATTTGTGCAGTGGCTTGCCACTTCCAACAGAAGAAAACCAATAATACAAATATATCTGTGTCATCTGACACTACTTGCACATGTGTGCTAGTGATGAGGAACTTCACATAGCCGATGATGTTGCAGTCAGCTTCCTCATGTTGGGACACTGGGTTGATTTCTCCCACCATGTTCACATTGTGGCATTCATTTTCAGTACAGAACAACTTTATCAACTCCTTCTTGTTGTGGGTACTTGTCATGATGATTGAGTCCCTAGCAGGTAGAGCTGTCTCCAATGTGAGTGTCAGTGATGGGCAAACAGTCGCTCCTGTTCTCCTCATACGCTCATGCAATTTGATAGATCCCTCCACATATCTGTCAAAGACTACTATTACATCATGGCTCCTTTCCACTGCTCTAAGGATCTTCTGGAGATTCTTGACTGTTCCTACTTTGGGCCAAGTAATTTGGAACAACATTTGATTCCCATCCACTACATTCACCTCTGGCTCACTGATGTCCTTGCACCATACTGCAAGTTTATGCAGCAACTGGGATTTGCTGCTCTTCCTGAGATACCCATAGTCATCAAAGATGGCAGGTGGAACTGGTGCAAGCTCATAGCTCAGGATACTCTCCAGGGTAATGTCTCTCATTTGTGATTTAACTAGCAATCTCCCATATAATAATTCCATGTCATAGATAGTTTGGTCCCCTATCTTTGTTCCCTTCTTCATAGACTCCATGGTGACAACCTTAGAGTGGATAGACTTATAGAAACCTCCAGGTAGGGTTCTTCTGAATTCTGCTGCCATACATTCCCCGATTGCTAGTGCATCATGAACATTTACCTTGTCATCATCAGCAATGTGCCCATTGACAATGTTAAAGAGGGCATCTGCATTTGTCTGCTGCAGTTGGTGAGGGTACTTTGCTAGTTCCTGTTGGATTTTCTTCCTGTCTACTTTGTCTGCCTTCATTCTTTCTCTTCCTTCCTCTTTGTGTATGTTTGTCATAGCATCATACTCACCTTCATCATGATCATGAAACATTTCATCCATCACCTGTGAAACTGTATTACAGACATGATAGGAGAGAATCCATCCTGCAACCTGATCTGGAGATAGTGTCAGTCCAACAAGACCACCCTTTGCTTTGCCATGACGAATGTATGTCTGTTCACCAAACTGATCTGAGAATACAGCATTCCAACTTCCACTGCTGTGCCGACAAACATGATGACCCATGTAGAAGACTACAAGTGCCTCCTCATCCAGCTGTGCCTGGAACTCCATTAGGTGCCAAGTTATGTATCTGGCATAGTTCCAATGGCCAGCAGCAAAGAAATATGGCACCATTTTGGTAAGACAATATATATGCAGCACATAATTGCCTTCTCGCTCTGCTCTGACAAACATGTGTGCCAATGCAACTGGATAGATGAGGCAGTCTATCCAAAGGCGGCCTGTTTTTGATGACCTAACAGACCCAAGCTCTTCCTCTATGGCCTCATAGGTAGTTTTTCCTCTGAGGATACAATCTTGCAGAAGCCCAGTGACAACCATTCGGAGAACTCTCATTGCCTTTGGCCAGGCTTTTCCATTGAGCATGCTGCTCACACCTTTATAAGCAGCGTTCAATATTTCTTCAAGGCCAGAGCTCTTCATTAGCTTCCCTATGCATCCCAGGAATGACATTAGTGTGTGCATGCCTCCTGGTCTGACAAGGAGGTTTTTCCATCTTGTTGGGTTAGACCACTTTATCTGAATTGCTACTTTATAGAGCTGTAGATCAGCCACTAAGTGAATATATCTCTGACCATAAGCATGAACTCTTCAATGTACAGAATACTTGTGAGTACCGTATAATTATGTATCTGATGTATGTAGTTTACATGAATATCAAATAGAAAATAGACCTTGAATTTTGAATTTTGGGTGGACTTTAGGTGCTTGTAACTCTGAAAAGGTTATGCCTACACCTATAATTTTAGTGTCAAAAGAGAGCATAAAGCAAGGGAAACATTTTAAATACAATATTAAGTATTTCCTATGAAGCATGTGGATGTTATGGAAGTTTAAAGTAGACCACACCCATTTCCAAACCTAGTAATAATTATTATTCGGGTAAAGCCTTCCCTTTAAAGAGCTGCAGGGGAAAATGCTCAATGATGACAGGGTGTCATCATGCATTTTCTGATTCAGTACACCTTAAAGGTCTAAAAACTGTAAAAACATTTTGGTTGTACCCTATTGCAAGGTTCAGCCAAATTTGGCCCTCCTGCTGCCTGACTATAGTGCAAGCAGCTAGCTAGAGAGGCTGCTTCTTGTTAGACCTCACCTTGTGCAAGCAGCTAGCTAGAGAGGCTGTTTCTTGTTAGACCTCATCCAGCTAGCTAGAGAGGCTGCTTCTTGTTAGACCTCACCTTGTGCAAGCAGCTAGCTAGAGAGGCTGCATCTTGTTAGACCTCACCTAATGCAAGCAGCTGGCTATAGAGGCTGCTTCTTGTTAGACCTCACCTTGCAAGCAGCTAGCTAGAGAGGCTGCTTCTTGTTAGACCTCACCTAATGCAAGCAACTAGCTAGAGAGGCTGCTTCTTGTTAGACCTCACCTAGTGCAAGCAGCTAGCTAGAGAGGCTGCTTCTGTTAGACCTCACCTAATGCAAGCAGCTAGCTAGAGAGGCTGCTTCTTGTTAGACCTCACCTAGTGCAAGCAGCTAGCTAGAGAGGCTGCTTCTTGTTAGAGCTCACCTAGTGCAAGCAGCTGGCTACAGAGGCTGCTTCTTGTTAGACCTCACCTAATGCAAGCAGCTAGCTAGAGAGGCTGCTTCTTGTTAGACCTCACCAGCTAGCTAGAGAGGCTGCTTCTTGTTAGACCTCACCTAATGCAAGCAGCTAGCTAGAGAGGCTGCTTCTTGTTAGACCTCACCTAGTGCAAGGAGCTAGCTAGAGAGGCTGCTTCTTGTTAGACCTCACCTAATGCAAGCAGCTAGCTAGAGAGGCTGCTTCTTGTTAGACCTCACCTAGTGCAAGCAGCTAGCTAGAGAGGCTGCTTCTTGTTAGACCTCACCTAGTGCAAGCAGCTAGCTAGAGAGGCTGCTTCTTGTTAGACCTCACCTAGTGCAAGCAGCTAGCTAGAGAGGCTGCTTCTTGTTAGACCTCACCTAGTGCAAGCAGCTAGCTAGAGAGGCTGCTTCTTGTTAGGCCTCACCTAGTGCAAGCAGCTAGCTAGAGAGGCTGCTTCTTGTTAGACCTCACCTAGTGCAAGCAGCTAGCTAGAGAGGCTGCTTCTTGTTAGACCTCACGTAGTGCAAGCAGCTAGCTAGAGAGGCTGCTTGTTGTTAGACCTCACCTAGTGCAAGCAGTTATCTATAGAGGCTGCTTCTTGTTAGACCTCACCTAGTAGTGCAAGCAGCTAGCTAGAGAGGCTGCTTCTTGTTAGACCTCACCTAGTGCAAGCAGCTAGCTAGAGAGGCTGCTTCTTGTTAGACCTCACCTAGTGCAAGCAGCTAGCTAGAGAGGCTGCTTCTTGTTAGACCTCACCTAGTGCAAGCAGCTAGCTATAGAGGCTGCTTCTTGTTAGACTTCACCTAGTGCAAGCAGCTAGCTGCTTCTTGTTAGACCTCACCCAGTGCAAGCAGCTAGCTAGAGAGGCTGCTTCTTGTTAGACCTCACCTAATGCAAGCAGCTAGCTAGAGAGGTAGACCTCACCTAGCTAGCTAGAGAGGCTGCTTCTTGTTAGACCTCACCCAATGCAAGCAGCTAGCTAGAGAAGCTGCTTCTTGTTAGACCTCACCTAGTGCAAGCAGCTAGCTATAGAGGCTGCTTCTTGTTAGACCTCACCTTGTGCAAGCAGCTAGCTAGAGAGGCTGCTTCTTGTTAGACCTCACCTAATGCAAGCAGCTAGCTAGAGAGGCTGCTTCTTGTTAGACCTCACCTAATGCAAGCAGCTAGCTGTTTCTTGTTAGACCTCACCTAGTGCAAGCAGCTAGCTATAGAGGCTGCTTCTATGTGAGAAACACTGCAGTTGCTGAAATGGCGAGGATGCACAGACAATAGGTGGAGACTCAGGGAGGGGGGATGTGTCATAAAAAGGGAAGTAAGGTAATTGCCCCCCCCCCCCCTTCCCCCCCATTATTAACCACCTGCAATTGGTCGTGTATGCTATGCTTTCACTAAACTGTCAGTTTTCACAAAATGTTTCTGATGAAAAGCCACTATGAGATTTGCAAATTTATAGCATCTGGTATGCAGCTCACCCTTCAGTTTTCTCCAAACCCGCCAGCAGGGCTTCATTGGGGGTGGGGATGGGAACTGATGAATGTTTTTGCTACTTTTCCCTGGAATGACGTGATGTCTTCCAGAGTAATTTTTTCCCTTCCAGTTGTTCCTTCTAGGTTCTCATTTTTCATCCAAGAGCTCTATTACTCGGGTACAACTGCAGGGTACAACTGCATCATCCATCATGTAGAAGACAAGACTTGATATGGTGGACAAGTCCAAATGTTCTGTCTCGAGTGTTTTACTGAGTTTGGCCACTTGCAAAAGGGTGTAGTCAAGCTAGAACATCGCTGCAGTTGTTGTCTGCTTACTGAGAGCCATGGATGTTATCTCGAGTACTAATGATTGCAGAATAGTTACTTTTACTGCAGACACACTCCATGTGCCAACCAGCAAGTATCAGAAAGCTTGATAATCCCCAATTCTGGTATATCAAGTACACGCTGGATCTCTTTAAGGGATTCTGTTCTCTTTGGGGAACAATTTCCACCGAGCCGAGTGTTCTATTATCTCTAGAGTGGAATTAGCAGCTTGAACACAAGCCAACTGTAACAAGTGGCAGTACATGAGGTGGTGAGGGTCTTGATGTGAGTCTGAACTTAAAGCTTTCTTTCCTGAAAATGTACATTGCTCTGTCAAACACCCCAACAATTCTGCTCACTTGAAGGTTTTTCTGATTCAAACACAATTAGAGCTGGGCATCAGCATTTTGCAAGTGGATGATCTCCAGGAAATGCTCCACTGGAACACCACCTTCCTCCCAGTGACAGCAAAGGGGCAGCTCTTGCACACTTGAAATATCTGTACCCTCACCTGCCATGATGCTGTAACAGGACGCTTTATGAAGACACTTCAGCATCGATCCACCTGCCTAGCTATATATATGACATGTTTACAGCAGTCCCCCCTGCATTTTTCATGAAGTAATTGAGATTCTCGCCTCCACAAGACACTACTAAATTTTCAAACTTGGTAGTATGTGTTATGTAGTTACATGCGAGAAAGTGCGTGCAGCGAACAAGATTTTACAGCTGCTCTCCCTTCACTCTTTCCTGCCTTTCTACTTTGTGGAGCTGTTGAATGACTGCTCCATTCCTCTCTCAGAGCTCCTTCTGCTGCCAAAGCTGCCTGGACATGGGATTACTTTTTTTCATGGAATTTATTTTCTCAACAGATTTTTTACTCCAATTGGAAAATGGTTTTGTAACCACATGCCTCCTGTTTGCTGAAGTGACTTCCCAGATCTTCTGCAGACCTCCCTCACAATCCTCATCATATTCCTCATCATATTCCAGCCAAATAAAGTCTCTGTCCACTTCTTAGAGTAGTTCCTGCTGCTTGGGTGGCTCACGTGTTTCTTTGCAGATATAAGTTTACTGGCAGTGCTTCTTGGATTGACTAGGTTCTAAATCCAAATTCTCTACCTCCAAATCATCTCCACTACTGCTATATACATGTACTACTATTATGAGCTGATGCTACTGCTACTACTATGAGCTGATGCTACTGCTACTACTATGAGCTGATGCTACTACTACTATATATGAGCTGATGCTACTACTACTATGAGCTGATGCTACTGCTATTATAAGCTGATGCTACTACTACTATGAGCTGATGCTACTACTACTATGAGCTGATGCTACTGCTACTATGAGCTGATGCTACTGCTATTATAAGCTGATGCTACTACTACTATGAGCTGATGCTACTACTACTATGAGCTGGTGCTACTACTACTATAATATATGAGCTGATGCTACTACTACTATGAGCTGATGCTACTGCTATTATAAGCTGATGCTACTACTACTATGAGCTGATGCTACTACTACTATGAGCTGATGCTACTGCTATGAGCTGATGCTACTGCTATGAGCTGATGCTACTGCTATGAGCTGATGCTACTACTACTATGAGCTGATCAACTGCTACTATATATGAGCTGATGCTACTACTACTATAATATATGAGCTGATGCTACTACTACTATGAGCTGATGCTACTACTACTATGAGCTGATGCTACTACTACTATGAGCTGATGCTACTACTGCTATGCGCTGATGCTACTACTACTATGAGCTGATGCTACTACTACTATGAGCTGATGCTACTACTACTATGAGCTGTTGCTGCTACTACTATATATGAGCTGATGCTACTACTACTATGAGCTGATGCTACTACTACTATGAGCTGGTGCTACTACTACTATGAGCTGATGCTACTACTACTATGAGCTGATGCTACTACTACTATGAGCTGATGCTACTACTACTATGAGCTGATGCTACTACTGCTATGCGCTGATGCTACTACTACTATGAGCTGATGCTACTACTACTATGAGCTGATGCTACTACTACTATGAGCTGATGCTACTACTACTATGAGCTGTTGCTGCTACTACTATATATGAGCTGATGCTACTACTACTATGAGCTGATGCTACTACTACTATGAGCTGGTGCTACTACTACTATGAGCTGATGCTACTACTACTATGAGCTGATGCTACTACTACTATGAGCTGATGCTACTACTACTATGAGCTGGTGCTACTACTACTATGAGCTGATGCTACTACTACTATGAGCTGGTGCTACTACTACTATGAGCTGGTGCTACTACTACTATGAGCTGGTGATACTACTACTATGAGCTGATGCTACTGCTACTATGAGCTGATGCCACTACTACTATGAGCAGGTGCTACTACTACTATGAGCTGATGCTACTACTACTATGAGCTGATGCTACTACTACTATGAGCTGATGCTACTACTACTATGAGCTGGTGCTACTACTACTATGAGCTGATGCTACTACTACTATGAGCTGATGCTACTACTACTACTATGAGCTGATGCTATTACTACTATGAGCTGGTGCTACTACTACTATGAGCTGATGCTACTACTATGAGCTGATGCTACTACTGCTATGAGCTGGTGCTACTACTACTATGAGCTGATGCTACTACTACTATGAGCTGATGCTACTGCTGCTGTGAGCTGATGCTACTGCTGCTATGAGCTGGTGCTACTAGTTACTATGAGCTGGTGCTACTACTACTATGAGCTGATGCTACTACTACTATGAGCTGCTACTATGAGCTACTACTATGAGCTGATGCTACTGCTGCTATGAGCTGATGCTACTACTACTATGACCTTATGCTACTACTACTATGAGCTGATGCTACTACTACTACTATGAGCTGATGCTACTACTACTATGAGCTGATGCTACTACTACTATGAGCTGATGCTACTACTACTATGAGCTGATGCTACTACTACTATGAGCTGATGCTACTACTACTATGAGCTGATGCTACTACTACTATGAGCTGATGCTACTACTACTATGAGCTGATGCTACTACTACTATGAGCTGATGCTACTACTGCTATGAGCTGATGCTACTACTACTATGAGCTGGTGCTACTACTACTATGAGCTGATGCTACTACTACTATGACTACTGCTACTCTATGAGCTGATGCTACTACTACTATGAGCTGATGCTACTACTACTATGAGCTGATGCTACTACTACTATGAGCTGGTGCTACTACTACTACTATGAGCTGATGCTACTACTACTATGAGCTGGTGCTACTACTACTATGAGCTGATGCTACTGCTACTATGAGCTGATGCTACTACTACTATGAGCTGGTGCTACTACTACTATGAGCTGATGCTACTACTACTATGAGCTGATGCTACTACTACTATGAGCTGGTGCTACTACTACTATGAGCTGATGCTACTAGTACTATGAGCTGATGCTACTACTACTATGAGCTGATGCTACTACTACTATGAGCTGATGCTACTACTATGAGCTGATGCTACTACTACTATGAGCTGATGCTACTACTACTATGAGCTGATGCTACTACTACTATGAGCTGATGCTACTACTACTATGAGCTGGTGCTACTACTACTATGAGCTGATGCTACTACTACTATGAGCTGATGCTACTACTACTATGAGCTGATGCTACTACTACTATGAGCTGTTGCTACTACTACTATGAGCTGATGCTACTACTACTATGAGCTGATGCTACTACTACTATGAGCTGATGCTACTACTACTATGACTACTACTATGAGCTGATGCTACTACTACTATGAGCTGGTGCTACTACTACTATGACCTGGTGCTACTACTACTATGAGCTGATGCTACTGCTGCTATGAGCTGATGCTACTACTACTATGAGCTGATGCTACTACTACTATGAGCTGATGCTACTACTACTATGAGCTGATGCTACTACTACTATGAGCTGATGCTACTACTGCTATGAGCTGATGCTACTGCTACTATGAGCTGATGCTACTGCTGCTATGAACTGATGCTACTACTACTATGACCTGCTACTATGAGCTGATGCTACTACTACTATGAGCTGATGCTACTGCTGCTATGAGCTGATGCTACTACTACTATGAGCTGATGCTACTACTACTATGAGCTGATGCTACTACTACTATGAGCTGATGCTACTACTACTATGAGCTGATGCTACTACTACTATGAGCTGATGCTACTACTACTATGAGCTGATGCTACTACTACTATGAGCTGATGCTGCTACTACTATGAGCTGATGCTACTACTACTATGAGCTGATGCTACTACTACTATGAGCTGATGCTACTGCTACTATGAGCTGATGCTACTGCTGCTATGAGCTGATGCTACTACTACTATGAGCTGATGCTACTACTACTATGAGCTGGTGCTACTACTACTATGAGCTGATGCTACTACTACTATGAGCTGATGCTACTACTACTATGAGCTGTTGCTATGAGCTGATGCTACTACTACTATGAGCTGATGCTACTACTGCTATGAGCTGGTGCTACTACTACTATGAGCTGATACTACTACTACTATGAGCTGATGCTACTACTACTATGAGCTGATGCTACTACTACTATGAGCTGATGCTACTACTACTATGAGCTGATGCTACTACTACTATGAGCTGATGCTACTACTACTATGAGCTGGTGCTACTACTACTATGAGCTGATGCTACTACTACTATGAGCTGATGCTACTACTACTATGAGCTGGTGCTACTACTACTATGAGCTGGTGCTACTACTACTATGAGCTGATGCTACTACTACTATGAGCTGATGCTACTACTACTATGAGATGATACTACTACTACTATGAGCTGATGCTACTACTACTATGAGCTGATGCTACTACTACTATGAGCTGATGCTACTACTACTATGAGCTGATGCTACTACTACTATGAGCTGATGCTACTACTACTATGAGCTGATGCTACTACTACTATGAGCTGGTGCTACTACTACTATGAGCTGATGCTACTACTACTATGAGCTGATGCTACTACCACTATGAGCTGGTGCTACTACTACTATGAGCTGATGCTACTACTACTATGAGCTGATGCTACTACTACTATGAGCTGATGCTACTACTACTATGAGCTGATGCTACTACTACTATGAGCTGATGCTACTACTACTATGAGCTGATGCTACTACTACTATGAGCTGATGCTACTACTGCTATGAGCTGGTGCTACTACTACTATGAGCTGATGCTACAACTACTATGAGCTGATGCTACTACTACTATGAGCTGATATGCTGCAGATGATGTACTTCTGGCATGAAATAGAAATTATCTTTGAGAGCAAACACTTTGGCAGAATAAGTAAGTATGATGTAACTATCTGAGTTGCTACTTTTAGAACTCGGTCACCAAGACCAAGTTTAAGATGCTGACAATGCTGACAATGCAGAAAAAAGTGCACTACACTACTAAGTGGGTGTTAGTATCAGTACCAGTAAATGCGCTCACAGAGAGTCTAATTAATTTTATTTTGTTAAAAAAATTTATTAGGGGGGGGAGGGGGGCAATGTTGGGAGCCTTGGCCAAAATAAGCAGGTCCTTCGATTGCCTTTAAAATTTACTTCAGTGTTCAGGTCTTACCAAACTACCCAAGGCATGTTCATTACATCATACATGTGTGGCCGTCCTTGTGTCCTCACTGCATGTTCATTACATCATACATGTGAGGCCATCCTTGTGTCCTCACTGCATGTTCATTACATCATACATGTGAGGCCGTCCTTGTGTCCTCACCGCATGTTCATTACATCATACGTGTGTGGCCGTCCTTGTGTCCTCACTACATGTTCATTACATCATACATGTGTGGCCGTCCTTGTGTCCTCACTACATGTTCATTACATCATACATGTGAGGCCGTCCTTGTGTCCTCACTACATGTTCATTACATCATACATGTGTGGCCATCCTTGTCCTCCCTGCATGTCCATTACATCATACATGTGTGGCCGTCCTTGTATCCTCACTGCATGTTCATTACATCATACATGTGTGGCCGTCCTTGTGTCCTCACTGCATGTTCATTACATCATACATGTGTGGCCGTCCTTGTGTCCTCACTGCATGTTCATTACATCATACATGTGTGGCCGTCCTTGTGTCCTCACTGCATGTTCATTACATGTGTGGCCGTCCTTGTGTCCTCACTGCATGTCCATTACATCATACATGTGTGGCCATCCTTGTCCTCCCTGCATGTCCATTACATCATACATGTGTGGCCATCCTTGTCCTCCCTGCATGTTCATTACATCATACATGTGAGGCCGTCCTTGTGTCCTCACTGCATGTTTCATTACATCATACATGTGAGGCCGTCCTTGTGTCCTCACTGCATGTTCATTACATCATACATGTGTGGCCGTCCTTGTGTCCTCCCTGCATGTTCATTACATCATACATGTGAGGCCATCCTTGTGTCCTCACTGCATGTTCATTACATCATACATGTGTGGCCGTCCTTGTGTCCTCACTACATGTTCATTACATCATACATGTGTGGCCGTCCTTATCCTCACTACATGTTCATTACATCATACATGTGAGGCCGTCCTTGTGTCCTCACTGCATGTTCTTTACATCATACATGTGAGGCCGTCCTTGTGTCCTCACTGCATGTTCATTACATCATACATGTGTGGCCGTCCTTGTGTCCTCACTGCATGTTCATTACATCATACATGTGAGGCCGTCCTTGTGTCCTCACTGCATGTTCATTACATCATACATGTGAGGCCGTCCTTGTGTCCTCACCGCATGTTCATTACATCATACATGTGTGGCCGTCCTTGTGTCCTCACTGCATGTTCATTACATCATACATGTGTGGCCGTCCTTGTGCCCTCACTGCATGTTCATTACATCATACATGTGAGGCCGTCCTTGTGTCCTCACTGCATGTCCATTACATCATACATGTGTGGCCGTCCTTGTGTCCTCACTGCATGTTCATTACATCATACATGTGTGGCCGTCCTTGTGTCCTCACTGCATGTTCATTACATCATACATGTGTGGCCGTCCTTGTCTCCTCACTGCATGTTCATTACATCATACATGTGTGGCCGTCCTTGTGCCCTCACTGCATGTCATTACATCATACATGTGAGGCCGTCCTCGTGTCCTCACTGCATGTCATTACATCATACATGTGTGGCCGTCCTTGTGTCCTCACTACATGTTCATTACATCATACATGTTTGGCCGTCCTTGTGTCCTCACTGCATGTTCATTACATCATACATGTGAGGCCGTCCTTGTGTCCTCACTGCATGTTCATTACATCATACATGTGAGGCCGTCCTTGTGGCCTCACTGCATGTTCATTACATCATACATGTGAGGCCGTCCTTGTGTCCTCACTGCATGTTCATTACATCATACATGTGAGGCCGTCCTTGTGCCCTCACTACATGTTCATTACATCATACATGTGAGGCCGTCCTTGTGTCCTCACTGCATGTTCATTACATCATACATGTGAGGCCGTCCTTGTGTCCTCACTCACTGTATGTTCATTGCATCATACATGTGTGGCCATCCTTGTCCTAACTGCATGTTCATTACATCATACATGTGAGCCGTCCTTGTGTCCTCACTGTATGTTCATTACATCATACATGTGAGGCCGTCCTTGTGTCCTCACTGCATGTTCATTACATCATACATGTGAGGCCGTCCTTGTGTCCTCACTGCATGTTCATTACATCATACATGTGTGGCCGTCCTTGTGTCCTCACTGCATGTTCATTACATCATACATGTGAGGTCGTCCTTGTGTCCTCACTGCATGTTCATTACATCATACATGTGAGGCCGTCCTTGTGTCCTCACTGCATGTTCATTACATCATACATGTGTGGCCGTCCTTGTATCCTCACTGCATGTTCATTACATCATACATGTGTGGCCGTCCTTGTGTCCTCACTGCATGTTCATTACATCATACATGTGTGGCCGTCCTTGTGTCCTCACTGCATGTTCATTACATCATACATGTGAGGCCGTCCATGTGTCCTCACTGCATGTTCATTACATCATACATGTGAGGCCGTCCTTGTGTCCTCACTGCATGTTCATTACATCATACATGTGAGGCCGTCCTTGTGTCCTCACTGCATGTTCATTGCATCATACATGTTCACTGCTTGTTCATTACATCATACATGTGTGGCCGTCCTTGTGCCCTCCCTGCATGTTCATTACATCATACATGTGTGGCCGTTCTTGTGCCCTAGGCCAATGTCGTTATTTTCATGCACTGAAATGCAATTTTCACCAAGAGAACTGGACTCGAGTACATTTTGCTGCTAGATATCCGAGCATTCCAGGTCAAAGAAAACACATTTCAAGGTTATTTTTCTCCGTCAAGGACTCGCCACAAACACAATGAACACCTAAATAAAAGAAGAGCCCTCGTACATGTTTTGAGGTCTCGAAAACCAGCTCCTCTTTGCAGCAGCATATGTATTGTATCAATACCGCATGCGGAAGGAGATCCAACATAGCTGATTGTTTGATGTCAGGGGGAAGTGTCGGACAAGTTGACGTGTCATTACATTTGCTGATGTTGCAATGAAATTATTTATTATCATATTATTGTTGTTATTGGCTAGACTGACAATGGTGGAGTGATCCTATAGGAAGCAAGTATGGACTTAATGAAGGATTGCCAGTGGAACTGATATCCTGAAGAGAAAATAAACGTGCTGGGCGGTGATTTGTTACATGGCAACAATAGTGGACGGGTCAGAAGGATCAAAAGGTGTGAAGTGGTGAACAAGACTTGGTGTAGTTTAGCTTTGATCCATTGGAGAGATTTTGAAGTGTGAAGTAGAGGTAGTGAGTTCCATAAATGAGGTGGGCAGTTCAAGTAGAAATTTTTAATGATATACTTGAGGTGAGCAGATGCAGGTCGTTGTAGATTTTGTCGTCTTGTGTAATTAGCTGTAGGGGACTTCAAAGAGGCCAATAGAGAATAGAAAAATTCTGATGAAGGCTAGAGCATCTAGTTGAAACGTCGAGAGAATACAATATCAAGTTGATTACTGAGAAGGTTATTGTGATAGAACATTATGTCATTGACCTCCAAATATTTCATAAGAGGAAGATGCAGTTTTGTAAGCCTAACCTTATATATAGTTGTCGGTGTAAACATAGTTAGTAGCACGCCTTTGGATGGATTTTATCAACTTGATGTTCTTCACAAGATAGGGGCACCAAATCTGTGAACAGTAGGTCAGAAGAGGCCTCACTAGAAAGCTCTTCTTGACATGAATTGGTATGGCCTTACTGAAGGTTTGCCTGATTAAACTGAGGGCTTTGGCACTTGTAAACTTGTGATGATCGTCCCAAGAGAGGTTTCTTGTCAGAATTACCCCCAGTTCATGGTGGTTTTCCTGCACATAGTTCCATTGGGTTTCCATCATCTTTAAAGTTAGACCCAGAGTGTATGTTTCTCTTTAATCCATTGAAATGTAACTCCCAACTCGTTGATCAATTGTAGATCCAGTCAATGGTAGACTGAAGATACATGACATCTTATAACACTTAGTGTCGTCAGCAGATAGGGGAAGTTTACAGTTGAGGATGCATCAATGATGTCATTGATAAAAAGCAGAGGACCAAGTACACTCCCTTGGAGCACGCCTGAAACACGGCAACAAGGTGGATGAAGAGTGCACAATAGATAATGGCTAGTGAGTTAAGCTTTAAACCAGGCAAAGCCTAACAGAGTTTAGCAGGAGGTACATTGTCAAAAGCTTTTCACATATCTTAGTGGATTTTATCAGTAGAAACCGTCTTGTCTAATGATAACATCAAGAAAACAGAGTAGTTGCTGAACAGTGGAATTGCCTTTCCTAAAACCAAATTTGCAACTGAATAATTAATTAAATAAGCCTTTCAGTCCCAATGAGGCAATACACAACAGAGCGATTGGAACGAAAATTCTTGACAGAGGCTCTATTGTGAATAAAGGTTACGTTGTGTACCCACCCACCCCCCACCACTAGTGGGCACACTAAAATTTAGAGGGCTTGTGAGGTTTGGATCATCCACAAGCATCTGCTACTGATGACGTTGAATGCTTTAGCCTAATGTGACACAGCATTGGCCAAAACTTCACTGCTAAGAGTGCCAGATTTGGGTTTCCAGAAAGTGTCTGCTGAATTTTGTCAATGTCTAGAACCTATAACACTTCTACCCATATGTGCTTCTATGAGGGATTGCCTGGTTTTAGCGTGCTAACAAAAGAAGAGCCACCAAAATAGAACAACCTGTATCATTTACTTAGCAATCGAGGATTGTCAGCAAGACCTGCCTCTTGAATTGCCTCCATCACTTTCTGGCCCTTGCATGTTCATCATTCATATCATGCAGGGTTTCGTTTAGAAAATTGTCCAAGGGGGCATGATGTCAAGAACTTATCAAACATCAATAAGAATTTTTAATAATACAATTTCCAAGGGGGGGGGGGGGGGGGGGGCAAAAATGTTCCACGCCGCCCCCCCCCCCCCCCTCCAAATGAAACCCCGACTATCACCATGACTTAAC
The DNA here is from genome assembly GCA_028752905.1 of Cladorhizidae sp. MBARI D1340-BT2. Classification (NCBI taxonomy): domain Eukaryota; kingdom Metazoa; phylum Porifera; class Demospongiae; order Poecilosclerida; family Cladorhizidae; species Cladorhizidae sp. MBARI D1340-BT2. Next base: position 47,806,497 of record JAQNBH010000011.1, read on the forward strand.
AAACGAGTTTCAATCTTAAAATTAATGTTCAGTTCTGAGTATTATGTTTAGCGCATGCTTGCACAGCGACAGGCTGGAGGCCATCTTCCATTTACAGTAATGCCAATGCCAGTATAATAGAGTTACAAGAAACTTGACCATCCAACGTTCTCCATAGCTATAGCCAAACGACGACCTTTTACCATCCACAATGAACCCAATCGCCTAACGACTATTTACCAGTCATAAATTGAGCGGGCTTTACCCGGCAAAAGGGGGTTGAGCTCAAGTGGAGCGAAGAGGATGGCAAAGGTGCAGGTTACTAACGTGACAGTCCTGGACAACCCCACCGCTTTTAATAACCCCTTTCAGTTTGAAATCACTTTCGAGTGTCTAGAAAACTTGCCTACAGGTGACTGAGGGATGTTGTTATCTTCATGTAACAGGAAGTCGAGTATGGACGAAAATAATGTACCTTACTAGTAGCACCTTCCTTGCATCTTAAAGTTAGCGTGGGTATGGGAAGACAATTCCGTTGCTATGGTACTATGAAAGGATATGTTTTAAAGTATAATAGTGATGACAAGTTCTGTGTTTACTTTCAGATCTGGAATGGAAAATAATATATGTGGGATCTGCCTCTAGTGAATCACATGATCAGACTTTAGACTCTGTACTTGTCGGTCCAGTGCCTGCAGGAAGACACAAGTTTGTGTTCCAAGCGGATGCTCCAAATAGCACCAAGATCCCCCCGGAGGACGCAGTGGGAGTGACAGTAGTTCTCCTTACCTGCTCGTACAAAGCCTCCGAGTTTGTCCGGGTTGGATTTTATGTCAACAATGAGTATTGTGAGCCAGAAATGGCCGAGGAACCACCTCTCAAGCCTATATTTGAGAAGGTATGTTATTTTCTGGACGAGGTTCTGCAAATGTCCTTCATTTGTCTGGTGTTCATCTATACCTGTCGAGCTCTTTGTCAGCTTACTTCAACTTCCTCAATGTGTGTCCCCATAGAGCTATCGTCAACCTACTTGACCTGCCTCCACCCAGTGTGGTGTTGGTCCAGTGTGTGTCCCCATAGAGCTATCGTCAACCTACTTAACCTGCCTCCACCCAGTGTGGTGTTGGTCCAGTGTGTGTCCCCATAGAGCTATTGTCAACCTACTTCAACGCAGTGTGTCCAGTGTGTGTTTCCATAGAGCTTTTGTCAATCTACTTCAGCCTGCCTCAACCCAGTGTGGTGTTGGTCCAGTGTGTGTCCCCATAAGCTATCGTCAACCTACTTCTACCTGCCTCAACCCAGTGTAGTATTGGTCCAGTGTGTGTCTCCATAGAGCTATTGTCAACCTACTTCATCCTGCCTCCACCCAGTGTGGTGTTGGTCCAGTGTGTGTCCCCATAGAGCTATTGTCAACCTACTTCAACGCAGTGTGGTGTTGGTCCAGTGTGTGTCTCCATAGAGCTTTTGTCAATCTACTTCAGCCTGCCTCCACCCAGTGAGGTGTTGGTCCAGTGTGTGTCCCCATAGAGCTATTGTCAACCTACTTCAACCTGCCTCCACCCAGTGTGGTGTTGGTCCAGTGTGTGTACCCATAGAGCTAAATTGTCAACCTAGCCTCCACCCAGTGTGGTGTTGGTCCACTGTGTGTCTCCATAGAGCTTTTGTCAATCTACTTCAGCCTGCCTCCACCCAGTGAGGTGTTGGTCCAGTGTGTATCCCCATAAATCTATCGTCAACCTGCTTCAACCCATTGTGATGTTGGTCCAGTGTGTGTCCCCACAGAGCTATTGTCAACCTACTTCAACCTGCCTCAACCCAGTGTGTTGTTGGTCCAGTGTGTGTCCCCACAGAGCTATTGTCAACCTACTTCAACCTGCCTCAACCCAGTGTGTTGTTGGTCCAGTGTGTGTCCCCACAGAGCTATTGTCAACCTACTCCAACCTGCCTCAAACACATTGCAGATAATCATCAGATTCTAATTGGTGCTTACCGATAATTCATTCCTGTAAAGGCTGGTTACTAAGTGCATTATTTGGCACCTCTAGCTATCCCCTGCCTTCCTTCCGTCTGACACATACTCAATGCATTCCTAACCAATTGTCTACGAATTGTGCAAAACAAGTATTCTGGAACAATGGTGAATGCTAATACATGTAAATATTTATTTACCTGCCCCCTCTACCCCAAATTGGAAGAAGTTTGTAACAAACATCACTCAGGACACACCACTGCACTATAAACTTTGACCCTACCATCCCCTCTTCTAGCCTCAGTAGCTGTTGGTGTGCATCTTATGGAGCTTAGAGATAAACAAAATGGCGTGCACAGAGTACTTCACACACAGTGCCTGCAGTTGTGGTATGTTGAACCTGACAAAGAATCCCTAACAGTTTAAATGCGTGACCACACCCACACTCCTTAACGTTAGCCAGTAGTTGTAAGTGTCTCACTACTTCAGCTCTCCCAGTGAGGGCTCCTGTGACTGCCAGGGAGTGTCAGTAGTGCCTCACTGCTTCAGCTCTCCCAGTGAGGGCTCCTGTGACTGCCAGGGAGTGTCAGTAGTGTCTCACTACTTCAGCTCTCCCAGTGAGGGCTCCTGTGACTGCCAGGGAGTGTCAGTAGTGTCTCACTCCTTCAGCTCTCCCAGTGAGGGCTCCTGTGACTGCCAGGGAGTGTCAGTAGTGTCTCACTACTTCAGCTCTGCCAGTGAGGGCTCCTGTGACTGCCAGGGAGTGTCAGTAGTGTCTCACTACTTCAGCTCTCCCAGTGAGGGCTCCTGTGACTGCCAGGGAGTGTCAGTAGTGTCTCACTACTTCAGCTCTCCCAGTGAGGGCTCCTGTGACTGCCAGGGAGTGTCAGTAGTGCTTCACTCCTTCAGCTCTCCCAGTGAGGGCTCCTGTGACTGCCAGGAAGTGTCAGTAGTGTCTCACTACTTCAGCTCTCCCAGTGAGGGCTCCTGTGACTGCCAGGGAGTGTCAGTAGTGTCTCACTACTTCAGCTCTCCCAGTGAGGGCTCCTGTGACTGCCAGGGAGTGTCAGTAGTGTCTCACTACTTCAGCTCTCCCAGTGAGGGCTCCTGTGACTGCCAGGGAGTGTCAGTAGTGTCTCACTACTTCAGCTCTCCCAGTGAGGGCTCCTGTGACTGCCAGGGAGTGTCAGTAGTACCTGACTGCTTCAGCTCTCCCAGTGAGGGCTCCTGTGACTGCCAGGGAGTGTCAGTAGTGTCTCACTACTTCAGCTCTCCCAGTGAGGGCTCCTGTGACTGCCAGGGAGTGTCAGTAGTACCCGACTACTTCAGCTCTCCCAGTGAGGGCTCCTGTGACTGCCAGGGAGTGTCAGTAGTGTCTCACTACTTCAGCTCTCCCAGTGAGGGCTCCTGTGACTGCCAGGGAGTGTCAGAAGTACCTCACTGCTTGCACGGTCTCCCAGTGAGGGCTCCTGTGACTGCCAGGGAGTGTCAGTAGTGTCTCACTACTTCAGCTCTCCCAGTGAGGGCTCCTGTGACTGCCAGGGAGTGTCAGAAGTACCTCACTGCTTGCACGGTCTCCCAGTGAGGGCTCCTGTGACTGCCAGGGAGTGTCAGTAGTGTCTCACTACTTCAGCTCTCCCAGTGAGGGCTCCTGTGACTGCCAGGGAGTGTCAGTAGTCACTCACTACTTCAGCTCTCCCAGTGAGGGCTCCTGTGACTGCCAGGGAGTGTCAGTAGTTTCTCACTACTTCAGCTCTCCCAGTGAGGCTCCTGTGACTGCCAGGGAGTGTCAGTAGTGTCTCACTACTTCAGCTCTCCCAGTGAGGGCTCCTGTGACTGCCAGGGAGTGTCAGTAGTGTCTCACTACTTCAGCTCTCCCAGTGAGGGCTCCTGTGACTGCCAGGGAGTGTCAGTAGTGACTACTTCAGCTCTCCCAGTGAGGGCTCCTGTGACTGCCAGGGAGTGTCAGTAGTGTCTCACTACTTCAGCTCTCCCAGTGAGGGCTCCTGTGACTACCAGGGAGTGTCTGAAGTACCTCACTACTTCAGCTCTCCCAGTGAGGGCTCCTGTGACTGCCAGGGAGTGTCAGTAGTGTCTCACTACTTCAGCTCTCCCAGTGAGGGCTCCTATGACTACCAGGGAGTGTCAGTAGTACCTGACTGCTTCAGCTCTCCCAGTGAGGGCTCCTGTGGCTGCCAGGGAGTGTCATGTCATGTCATGTTCAGTCCACTGAATGTTGGCCAGCTTTCATTCCTCTAGCTAAAGGACCGTTTGTGTTCGGTCCAGTGGTGATGGACTATGCCTGGATCAACTGGTCCCAGTGATCCAGTACTCATAGGGTTCCAGTGATCCAGCACTCATAAGGTACCAGTGTTCCAGTATACTCATAGGGTTCCAATGATTCAGCACTCATAGGGTACCAGTGATCCAGTACTCATAGGGTACCAGTGATCCAGTACTCATAGGGTACCAGTGATCCAATACTCATAGGGTACCAGTGATCCATACTCATAGGGTTCCAGTGATCCAGTACTCATAGGGTACCAGTGATCCAGTACTCATAGGGTACCAGTGATCCAGTACTCATAGGGTACCAGTGTTCCAGTACTCATAGGGTACCAGTGATCCAGTATACTCATAGGGTTCCAATGATTCAGCACTCATAGGGTACCAGTGATCCAGTACTCATAGGGTTCCAGTGATCCAGTACTCATAGGGTACCAGTGATCCAGTGTACCAGTGTTCCAGTACTCATAGGGATCCAGTGATCCAGTACTCATAGGGTACCAGTGATCCAGTGTACCAGTGTTCCAGTACTCATAGGGATCCAGTGATCCAGTACTCATAGGGTACCAGTGATCCAGTACTCATAGGGTTCCAGTGATCCAGTACTCATAGGGTACCAGTGACATGGAGCAGGGTAGTGCGTTGTCCACACATGCATGGAGCAGGGTAGTGTGTTGTCCACACATGCATGGAGCAGGGTAGTGTGTTGTCCACACATGCATGGAGCAGGGTAGTGTGTTGTCCACACATGCATGGAGTAGGGTAGTGTGTTGTCCACACATGCATGGAGCAGGGTAGTGTGTTGTCCACACATGCATGGAGCAGGGTAGTGTGTTGTCCACACATGCATGGAGCAGGGTAGTGTGTTGTCCACACGTGTCAAGTTGTTTCCATTTGTCTTGGTCACACACTCTGTGTCCATTTTCTTTCTGCAGCTGCAGAGAAATATTCTGGCCACAAACCCACGCATCACAAAGTTTAAAATCAACTGGGACTGATCCTTCCTCACACACACACCACATTACAAGTAGCAAATCTGTCTTCTATTCCTCTCCACCAACCTTTCCTGTCATCTCTTTCCCTCTCAGCAGAACAACCTAAAGTGTCATCTCTTTGAATATGCACATCTCCATTATTATTGATATCATTAATCTGTGTAATGGAATTACACTTGTTAATTATCATTTCTTTTAATAATGAACATTTAATTAGAAGCATCACTCATTAATTGTCATTTCTTTTAATAATAATTAGAAGCAGCTTACACATGTGTATGTCGCAGTGTTCAATGTGTTATTAGCTGCGCTAGATTCCTGTCGTACTGCACGTGTGGTAGGATCTGAGCATAGAGGTCAAGCGTAACACCAAGTTAGGATCTTGTTAGAGAGTCAAGAACACTAAATAATGTAACTTGAATCAACTTGTAAATCCATCCAAAACGAAATGGAATGGAACTTGAATCAACTTTCAAATCCACCCAAATGAAATGGGAATGGAACTTGAATCAACTTGTTCATTCGGATTCGGAATGGAACTTGAACCAACTTTCAAATCCATCCAAATGAAATGGAATGGAACTTGAATCAACTTTCAAATCCATCCAAACGAAATGGAATGGAACTTCAATCAACTTGTAAATCTATCCGAATGAAATGGAATGGAACGTGAATCAACTTTCAAATCCATCCAAATGAAATGGAATGGAACTTGAATCAACTTGTAAATCCATCCAAATGAAATCGAATGGAACATCAACTTTCAAATCTATCCCAACAAAATGGAATTTGAATCGACTTTCAAATCCATCCTAACGAAATGGAATGGAACTTGAACCAACTTGTAAATCCATCGAAATGGAATGGAACTTGAATCAACTTTCAAATCCATCCAAAACAAAATGGAATGGAACTTGAATCAACTTTCAAATCCATCCAAAACAAAATGGAATAGAACTTGAATCAACTTTCAAATCCATCCAAATGGAATGGAACTTGAATCAACTTGTAAATCCATCCTAACGAAATGGAATGGAACTTGAATCAACTTTCAAATCCATCCAAAACAAAATGGAATGGAACTTGAATCAACTTGTAAATCCATTAGGAATGGGGCATGGAAAGGGGAGGGGGCATTTCTTTGTTTTACGAAGACTATTTTTAGACGGCTATCCCCCGCCACCTGGACATCACACGCCTTGCACCCTCACAACACATTTCAAGACGACTTTAGAATCCCACTAGCCGGAAAGGGTAGCACCTGCAGCAGGCTATATGCACCTCCTAGGTCTGTGTGACTGCCCATGAAGACAAAGAAACAGGTGGATAGAAAGGATCGAGAGAAATATTCGAGTGCCGACCATATATCTGCCCATGGCCATTTCAAAGTTTTTTTGTTTTTTTTGTGTGTGTGTGTGTGTGTGTGAGCATATACATGTAGTTCCCATGCCCTTCCCTTATTGAGTTACCCCCTCCCTGGGGTCTCTGCGTAAGTGGAATGAGCACCCATTGAAACAAGAACAGACAGAGACGGAGAGATATGATAAGTCAGCCACAACTACACATGACATCTGCATACACAACAACTGATGGAGAGAGCAATGATGGTGTGCACGAATCAGATTAAGTCCCGATAGTTGTCCTGACTCCACTCATCCTCGTCTAGCCCCTCCTCTTCTATATACACACGTGCTTGTGCTGCAACGTTAGCTTGCCGTTTCTTAGCTAGCTCTTCGGCTGAGAGAGTGCTAAGATCAAGGGGCAATGTCACTATCTTATACGGATACCTATGGAAGGAGAGGAAACAAGTTTGGTAACCACATACCACGAGACAAATACTTCACTTCAAAACAGCCGACTACATACAGTAACAGGGAAAAAATCATACAAGTACAAAACCTACTATATACTATACAGGGAAATAATTTGACTGGTGATACTTTGCGAAATATTGAAATTCGGTTAAAATAATGGGAGGGGGAGGGGAAGTTCACGGCTGTTAAATTGAAAGCGTACCTGTCCCAAATGTCCAACTTAGTTTGGTATCTTAGTGACTCTGGCTAGTGGGAGGATCCTGCTTCTTTGTAATAGCGATTCCTCAACAAAGCGATTAGCTGCACGTCCTGTAGAAGCTGCCGCTGCCCCAGGAACACCTTCAGGATGAGGACGAAATTTTTTTCACTTTCTAAAGCACAAGGACAGATACAGCGACTTCCACTCTAGCAAATATTAGCCACGCGTGCAATTGTTGATGATGTAATCATTATAAATATTGCGTGCGCATGAAAAATGTTCAATGATGAGCACTCGTGTAATTTCGTGACCGTTTCCGCCCGTCAAATTATTTCCCGTTACGGTACAAACAATTCTGCAATGCACATTCTTCTGTGAGTCGGACCCTCTGCGAAATTTATCCCCTGGAAAATATTCCGCTATAAGCAGAGAATTCTCGAGGGGATAAATATTCGCAGAGGGTGTGACTTGCGGAAGACTGACCCAGGAAATACCCGTGGGTGGTGAGCAACTCCATGTGGCTCTTCTACAAGCATATCCTTTAACTTTAATACTCACAAATGGAATTCTGTGAAACTTAAAGAACTCTCTACTCCGCACCACCTATGGCGGCATCACACACACTAATAAGGCCATCACTTCTTACCCTCACACACGTACCAATGGTTTACTGTGTAAGTAGAGCCATCTTGATTCACCATTAACACCTTGTACATCTTCGGGAAGACACGCTTGTGGTTGGGCATGGGTAAGGGCTTGCCGTCGGGCCCCAGTCCTGTCCTGACACGAGGCAATTTCATTAGTTCACATTATTAGCAGTGTAGCATGCTGTGTACCAGCCAGTGCAACACACAGCACTTGGCTAGAGAAAGTGTGTGTGTGTGTGTGTGTATCGTATAAACTGGTTTCATTTCCTCAGGTCCTCAGGTGCGCACTGATTCTGTAAATTCTTGTTTAATACTGTGTGGGTGGGTTTAAAATTTTTTTTATTCGGCTATTAATTCGGCGGCTAATAAATAAATTTAATTTAATTTAAAAAACAATAAAAAAGAGTTCTCTTCCCTCGGAGTAATGGCAGGCGCAGAAGAGGAGCTGACGGGAAAAAGGAAGAGCATTCTAATTATGTGCCTATCTAGAATGGTGACTCTAATTATGTGCCTATCTAGAATGGTGACTCTAATTATGTGCCTATCTAGAATGGTGAGTCTAATTATGTGCCATCTAGAATGGCGACTCTAATTATGTGCCTATATAGAACAGTGACTCTAATTATGTGCCTATCTAGAATGGTGAGTCTAATTATGTGCCTATCTAGAACAGTTAGAACAGTTGACTCTAATTATGTGCCATCTAGAATGGTGAGTCTAATTATGTGCCTATCTAGATGGCGACTCTAATTATGTGCCTATCTAGAACAGTGACTCTAATTATGTGCCTATCTAGAATGGCGAGTCTAATTATGTGCCTATCTAGAACAGCGACTCTAATTATGTGCCTATCTAGAATGGTGAGTCTAATTATGTGCCATCTAGAATGGTGACTCTAATTATGTGCCATCTAGAATGGCGACTCTAATTATGTGCCTATCTAGAACAGTGACTCTAATTATGTGCCTATCTAGAATGGTGAGTCTAATTATGTGCCTATCTAGAACAGTGACTCTAATTATGTGCCTATCTAGAATGGTTCTAGAATGGTGACTCTAATTATGTGCCTATCTAGTCTAATTATGTGCCATCTAGAGTGGTGACTCTAATTATGTGCCATCTAGAATGGTGACTCTAATTATGTGCCATCCTAGATGGCGACTCTAATTATGTGCCTATCTAGAACAGTGACTCTAATTATGTGCCATCTAGAATGGCGACTCTAATTATGTGCCTAACTAGAATGGTGGATCTAACTAGAATGGTGGACTCTAATTATGTTCCTATTTAGATTGGTGACTCTAATTATGTGCCATCTAGAATGGTGACTCTAATTATGTGCCTATCTAGAATGGTGACTCTAATTATGTGCCATCTAGAATTGTGACTCTAATGTACAAGATATACAAGATATGGTCCAGAAGCTGCTAAACTCCACCCAGTACAAGATATGGTTCAGAAGCTGCTAAGCTCCACCCAGTACAAGATACAGAAGCTGCTAAACTCCACCCAGTACAAGATATGGTTCAGAAGCTGCTAAGCTCCACCCAGTACAAGATGGTTCATGAAGCTGCTAAACTCCACCCTGTACAAGATATGGTTGCATGAAGCTGCTAAACTCCACCCAGTACAAAATGGTCGTGCGATATTTCAAGCTTTTTTACGCGAACGTAGTAGCAGTCAATACATTTTCTGTCAATAAAAGAAAGGAATTGATAATATTTCAGTAACATCAAAAGTTTTTTTGGCATGAAGCTGCTAAACTCCACCCAGTACAAGATGGTTCATGAAGCTGCTAAACTCCACCCAGTACAAAATATGGTTCAGAAGCTGCTAAGCTCCACCCAGTACAAGATGGTTCAGAAGCTGCTAAACTCCACCCAGTACAAGATGGTTCATGAAGCTGCTAAGCTCCACCCAGTACAAAATATGGTTCAGAAGCTGCTAAGCTCCACCCAGTACAAGATGGTTCAGAAGCTGCTAAACTCCACCCTGTACAAGATATGGTTCATGAAGCTGCTAAACTCCACCCAGTACAAGATGGTTCATGAAGCTGCTAAACTCCACCCAGCAAGATGGTTCATGAAGCTGCTAAACTCCACCCAGCAAGATGGTTCATGAAGCTGCTAAACTCCACCCAGTACATGAAGCTGCTAAGCTCCACCCAGTACAAGATGGTTCATGAAGCTGCTAAACTCCACCCAGTACAAGATGGTTCATGAAGCTGCTAAACTCCACCTAGTACAAGATATGGTTCATGAAGCTGCTAAGCTCCACCCAGTACAAGATGGTTCATGAAGCTGCTAAGCTCCAAGGCTTGTTCCTCCATTGCTTTGCCACTTGGAAAATACCTTGCTGGTGACCTCCATCTCCATTTAATTCACAGTAAGTTTGGCAAGGATCAACATGGTTTGAAGTTGCAAGACGTTGACCACAGGGATAAGCAAAACCAGAATGCGGTGTTACACATAACCAAGTTATGTCGCTATTATATTCCTGATACTAACGGACAATAACACTCTCAGTTGACACAGTAGATATGACTTTCTCGATGAAAAAATATATACTCACTCGACGTCTCGCCTAGATGCTCTAGCCTTCATCAGAACAATAGCTTTCCTGAATGCAACAAGATTGATAGCTGTTTGACCAGAACAAGTGAGGTCCTGTTGGAGAAAGCTTGACGGGCTGTATTTTGTACGTGCTATTGCCGGCAGCAGTTGGTCCTCCACTCACTGCACTTACCACTTACCACACTTACATGTTCACAGTAATTTATGCACACTCACTAACCATATTTTTAATGACACTGCATGACACCTTCTAACATGATGCTCATTGTTTAATGCCTCGGGTGTTAGACTCACAATCCTGGGGAGAAGTTTTCAGGACTGTTCGAAGCTCGACTAGTCGACTCTTTCCCACAGTCGTAGCCTTTGGAGTGCTTGGTCTTTAGCGAAGACTGCATCGACGATGCACATCCAGTTTCGCTCGGAAACAGAGAGCAAACTGGCATCAAGTACACACATAGTGGATCCCGCAATAACAAAGATGGTCATTACAATATTTAAAAGCCACTGTGGCTCGGAGTTATCAAATGATGAGATACAGCTGGTGCTGTTGGGAAAGCTATGGGTTGAGCAAAGAAAGTACTCAACCATCTTGGCATGGCTGGAGTCCTTTCAAGAGAACAATTATCGGGATGCTCCACCAATCCCTGGTAGGCAAGAAGTTAAAAATGCCAGTGACCAAGATGAAGAAGAACAGGTTCCGAGTAAAGAGTTGCTGGAAGAAGAAGGGATGCAAAGAAAGTCAACTGAAGAGTCCAGTGAGACTTCTGCTTTAAGCAGAGCAGGAGGAATTATTGGAAAAGACTTGAAGGACTTTAATAAGACCACCAACAAATGTCTTTTAGAAGACTCCCGGACAATCATGTTTGAGAACTTCTTAAAGGAACTGTTCAAGAATAAAGTCAGTAAATGGAAGTATTGTCCTTATATAGAAGCAGAGCACAATGGGCAGACTGTCTACGTTCATAAAACGCAAGCTGCTTGGCTTCTTCACAAGCATGAAATGGTGTCTTCAGATCATCTCTTTTGGGTGAGGATGAAACAGCCCTTCTTTAACGATGCGTGCCTGAAAAAGAACACTATCAGTTCTGCTGTTGCTAAATTTATTGAGGTCAAGTCAACCTTCTGTTTTTCAAGTGCCTATGAGTTGATGGAAAATCGGACGAGCATTGCAGTTGTCATTCTACTTTTAATGCAAGTCAGTATCACGGAATCTTGGTTTGAGTCATTATCACCGTCACAGTTAGAGTATTGTACTGTTACTAAAGGCTGTGACTCTGAGACCTGGACAAGGCATGGAGACATTATGCTGAGTAGTGTACTGTTACTAAAGACTGTGACCTGAGACCTGGACAAGGCATGGAGACATTATGCTGAGTAGTGTACTGTTACTAAAGGCTGTGACTCTGAGACCTGGACAAGGCATGGAGTCATTATGCTGAGTATTGTACTGTTACTAAAGGCTGTGACCTGAGACCTGGAGAAGGCATGGAGACATTATGTTGAGTAGTGTACTGTTACTAAAGGCTGTGACTCTGAGACCTGGACAAGGCATGGAGACATTATGCTGAGTAGTGTACTGTTACTAAAGGCTGTGACTCTGAGACCTGGACAAGGCATGGAGACATTATGCTGAGTATTGTACTGTTACTAAAGGCTGTGACTCTGAGACCCGGACAAGGCATGGAGACATTATGCTGAGTATTGTACTGTTACTAAAGGCTGTGACTCTGAGACCTGGACAAGGCATGGAGACATTATGCTGAGCAAAAGACATCGGCAGGAGGTGGTTGGTGGCAAAGAACTGTCTGCTTTACAAATCAATGCTTTCAGATTCAGTCAAAAGAACAGTATCCACAGATTTGGAGGGTTTGCAAAACACTCTTTTACCAAGAAAATACTTGGAGCATAGTCAGTTCAACTCAACTCTTCAAGCTATCCATGCAAGGCAACCACACTGAGCTCTGCTGCAAGTGAGCAGAAAGAAAGTTGCTATTAGGACTCACTTGCTTCACCAAGTACTGAGAGACTAGCAATGGAGGCTCAACTTCTACACGCCAAGGAAAAGTCTGTCAATATTCAAGTTATGAGTCTGCCAGACAGACTGGTGGTGTGGATTGCAGGGTCTATGCTATTGCAGTTATTAATACCTCACCACTTTTAATAGGGAGCCTAGCCATGGTGTACCTCAAGGGGCACTAAAAAAAATTTCATTTTTTTAAACTTACGGTTACAACTTTAAATAGAGCTCCGTAGATTCTGCAAACTTCATGGTATGGACTTGATATATAGCTCAAAAGATAGGTCTCTCTGTGTGCTCTCTTTTGATACTAAAATATGTTTCATAGGTATAACTATAGGCAAGTTACTAGACCCTAAAGTGGAGGGACCTCAAAAACCTGAATGCCTGCAACCTCCACATAAATAACTAAGTGCTAAAGATTTGAAATTGGTACCAGTGGCTAGGGCTTCTAGGCTTTTCATTAGGCGTTAAAATGTAAGTACGTGGTCAAGCGCGCGAGTGGAAAATGAATTTCGTTAAAAATCATTTTCCACCCGCCTCGTATTTTTGAGACACTAGAGCAGAAAGATTACTGCATTTCTGATTTCTGACTAAGAAACACACATGATTACTGAACAGAGTCTCCAAGTGGTGCAATGTAGAGTATGTTGTATCTGCAGTATGGCTGGTGATGGTAAGGTAATGGTATCTATGCTGTGACAGATGTCAGGAATGGTTCCGTGCTCACTGTGTACAAGCTCCGGCCCTGGGCTCTGCGGGATCATCTTGTAGAGTTTGCACCCTCGTCTCCTCGCAGTCAGAACTTACTTTGGTATTATTTCTCTCTAATTAACCTTATACCTCAGGGGGGAGGGGTTATCTCAAGTCACTCAATTTGAAATCCTTGTTTGAATTGAATTTTTTAAAATAAATACAGAGACCAGAGACCAAATATAAACAACAGGCCTGCTATAGAAAGTAGCAAGAGGGGTAGCAAGAGGGGTACAAGGAGAGAAGAAGTTTTATTTTTATTATTATTATTATTTTTAAGTCTTTGCATATCCAACAGCTTTATGTATATATATATCTAAGCTGAAGTGGTGAGAAATTGTTTAATCATTGCAGATGCATTTGAAATACTTTCAAAATGTCTTGCGATTCTCGTGTATTGATATGGTGCCTCCTACATACTTTGAAATCATTGGAAGTAAAATTGAAATCACATGGAAATCAAAATACTTGGAAATCTCGTAAATATTTTGGTGCCGTGACGGACCCTCACCTCATTGATATTATACATTTGTGTGATTGAAAGAACCAAAATTAGTTCAATAACATCTTCTCTAGCCACTTGACACCTCGTGCAACTTACTTTTCCATTCTCAAGAAAATTCTGTTGGTCTTTTTGTTAGAAAATGTGCAGGATGTGTGCACATGATGGAGGGATAGCCCTCGGGGCACACACAACCTGGAGGAAACAATGCACATGACATATACAGGTAACTAGCGACAGGCCTTGGATGGGCCACATGCTGGGGGGAAAGAAATTCTAGGGAGTGTGGCGAGGTTTTCTTGTGGGTGTTAAGTTCTGCTCTCTACTAGCTAGAATAATTGAAGTTCTGCTACGTATGGTTTATCCCCAACTGCACTGACTGGGTCAGAGGTAATGGCGTTGAAGCATGCAGTTACCTCAGGGAGTTCGAAGAATATATTACAGCACAAGCGTTCATCCTTTGACATCAGGTGCGGTAAAGCATCGTCAATGTCGTTGCGTTGCTGTAGTTCGTTAATTATTATTATTTTGTCAGTTACAGTAAATGTTTTGCGTGGATGAGGTTGCTCGGAAAATGAAACATAAAGATCGCAAACAGGGATTCTACACTGCATTGCTCCATTTAATCCTACCGTACGCAAATCTTTTCTTTTACTATCTCCGAGTCTTGTCCCTCAAAAAGTCCTCATTTATTAGTGCAGATGAGTTAACTGTTAACTACATGTTCCACCATTGCACTGATTAAAAAAATGTTGGGTCACTTGGGAGCATCATTAAAAATGCTGCACTCAATGAAAATGTAATCGAAGCCTGTGCATCATCTCCTTTCACTATCCTTTATGATGGTGGTAATGATCAAGATGTACGGAAATATTTCGCTATAATGGTAAGATTCTGGGATGAAAGTGCTATCTCACAATTCTTAGCAATGCCAGTTTGTAATGTGGCTACTGCACAAGCGATGTTTGATGCTTTATCAAAGGAAATTAGAATGTCATAAAATCCCATGGTCTAATGTGATTGTCTATACATCAGATACAGCTTCTGAAATGGTTGGGGGAAATAATTCTGTTCTGAGCAGAATTAAGGAAAAACAACCAAAACTATTCAGTCTTGGTTGTATATGCTACCACAGGCTTAAAAAAACTTCCAGTAGCCTTCTGATAGACATTAGTTATCACTTCAAATACTCTGCAAAAAGATGGGCTGAATATTCTGAAAAAGAAGCTGCAGTTATCAAACCTAAAATTTTTGAAGCACTGTACCACATGATGGCTAAGTTTGGAGCTGCATTAAGCGGCTTATTGACAAATGGCCTGCTCTTTATGCTTATTTTGATCTTGAAGCCAAAAGTACAGCAACCAATGAGCGTGTTCATCGAATTAACAAACTGTTAAAGGACCCATTGGTAAGCCACTTTGTATCATTCGCTTTAAAGCCTCTCAACAAGTTTACTGTTGCCTTGCAAACAAGTGCAAGTCATATTGGTTCACTTCAATCAGACATACGTGTTGTGCTTCAAGTAACTTTATCAAACCTGAAATTATAAACAATAGCGCTGGTTATCATGATATCACTAAGATCAAATATTTTGAGCAAGTTGAAAATGATGAATTTGGTATTGGTACATCTATATACAAGGCTTCTTTTGTACGAACTTGAAGATGAAGCTCCTGTGTTCGTGCTTTTTATGAAACAAGTGTCCAAAAAATGCTTGATAAGTTTCCTTTTGAAGATAAAGTCATCGAAGAACTAGCATTTCTTGACCTACGCAATCGCACAAAAATATCTACCAGTGGTTTCAATCTCGCAACTCGGTTTACATCATTTTCTACAGATGAGATGGATACACTCACTATTGAATTTCAAGATTTTCGAGCATGCTCTGATAGTCAACTTCCAACATTTAGTCCTAGTAAAGAAAACAGCAAGGCCACTGATTACTTTTGGGCTGCTATGTCTGAAGTGAAGTGTATATCTGACCATGAAAGACAGATTTGGTGTGCTTTCACAGCTTGCTAAAAGGGTCTTGGTACTTCCACATTCCAATGCTGATCCGGAAAGGCTTTTCAGCGGTTAGAAAAATTGTAACTGACCAAAGAGTGTCCTTGGATCCTTCAACAATTTGTGATTTACTCAGTAAAATCAACAACAGCAAACCTTGTTTTGACAGTAAGTTACTAACCATCTTCTTTCTGCTGATTTCCTTCGATCAGTAAAGACTGCAACTTGCAGAAGTTTAAGAAAAACTACCACGCAGTCTCAGTCAGAATAATTTGAGTCTGGCAGCGACTAACCTTGCATTTTTCATTACCTAGTAGCTAAGTATATAGTAGCTAGCTGGTATAAATTTTATGTAAATCTTTTGCTCAGTAGCAGTACACTGTTTGTGGGAGGGGGGTGTCCAGGGAAATGACTCATTGTCCAGGGAAAATTGGTGATATGTCCAGGGATTTAATCTGCCAAGGTTGGGAGGTCTGCACCCTCTCAAACCTCCTCCAAATGTATTCTAGCTCCCTCAATTCCATCCAGCTCATTCATTAATCCCTTCCATAAGCGGAAGAATATGAAGGGAAATAAGTCGTGATTTGTAGTCTGCGGAGAAGTCGTTTAGAATGAATTTAGATGCTGGACTTTTTCAAGCACTAGAATATCCTTGATTAGATGAGGTCTCCAGATCGGGGAGCAATACAATAGATGTGAGTGAACTATAAAGCTGTCTCTTAGCAGTTATGGAGTTGCAATTGAAGGTTTTTCTAATCATGCCAAGAGATCTATAGGTTTTGAGATAAGATGGTAATGCTTTGACCAAGTGAGGTCACTGGACATAATTACCCCAAGATCCTTATAATGATCAGAAGAAAAAATGGTTACACTATAGGTGGGTAGGGTGGAAGCAGGTTTAGAAAGAAAACGGACATGTACACACTTCCCTTCATTAAAAGGCATATTCCAGATTTTGGCCCAGACACTAATAGCATTTAGGTCATTCTGGAGATTAAGTATGTCGGAAGAAGAAGTTATGCCCTTTAAAGTTTCGGTATCATCAGCGAAAAGAAGAACTTGGGAGGATAAGACAGAGAGAGGCAGATCGTCGATAAAAATAATAAGGTTCGAGTATGTTACCCTGGGGAACCCCAGAGAGAACTGGAAGTAGACCTGACTGATGACCGTATGGAGACACACTGTTGTCTATTTGACAAGTAGGCTTGGAACCATATCCAGAGGTTACCAGTAATACCAGAAGACCACAGTTTTAGTAACAGCTCAGGGTGAGAAACTTTATCGAAGGCCTTTTTAAAGTCAAGATATATGGTGTCAGTAAACGCATGGTTGCGGTGTGAACTATAGATGGAATCCAAAAAGATTAGAAGTTGCTGGATTGAGGAGCGGTCTGAGAAAACCAAATTGATGTTTAGAAATAACTGTGTCAATGTTGAAATCATTAATCTTGTTGTATATGATACGCTCAAGGATCTTGGATGTACAGCTCAATACACTGTATATGGCTACCTTATCACCAGATTTGAAGATTGGAGTGATGTAGTGCGTTTTCCATGCTGTGAGGATATTTTTTTGAGTAATGCACTTGGTGAATAGGTGATGAAGAGGACTACAGATGGCTGTGACCAGAGGATTTATAAGTATCAAGGGAAAAGAGAAATATCTGATTCTGATATTTCAAGGTCATTTTGTGTTGAACTTGGTGTAGATAGTGATGAGGTGGGAGGTAAAACAAAGGAGGTGACTGAATGAAAGTAGCTACTGAATTGGAAAGCCTTCTTACTACCCGTAGAGGCTGGTGTAGAGTCTAAATACACAGTGAGTAGGAGGGAGAGTTGGTTGTTTTGAAAGTGAGTTGGTGTAGCTGTAGATCTTTTGAGTTACTGTGTGCGAATGTACAAATTAGATTTGACTCAAAATCTGATTTGGCAATAGCCATTTTGTCTTGTAGGAGAGACTCTGCATGCATAAGTTTGAAGCTATTTGAAGTGGAGGGAGATTTTACGTAAGGTGTGAATACAATTTAAATCATGCCTGATATCAGGGGTGAACCATTTGGGAGCTTGGGAAGATTTGATCTTGACTTTGGGTAGAAGAGCTGTGCAGAGTCCATACATTTGTTTGAGATGTGTCCAAATGTTATCAAGGTTACTGTTAGAGTAGAAATGATGAAGTCATACTCTAGGACAGGGATTCTCAACCAGGGGTAAATTTACCCCCTGGGGGTAAAAAATGACATGGCATGGGGTAAATAATTACCGTACCCGATAATTGAATATGGAAAAGAGTCCTTTGGTCTGTGATTGTTTTCATTGTTTTACTACTATGTATGTAATGGACTATATATATAATTTCTTTCTTTATCAAAGTATATTACTATATTTTATGCAAAACCTAGATAATAAATGTGTTTTCTTATCTTCTTACTTTTCTGTGCCTTTATGATGGCTATGCATTTTTTGTATGGGAGTAAAGGGGTAAATGTCTAAATACATTGGGCTGAGGGGGTAAATGATGGAGGAACAGTTGAGAATCCCTGCTCTAGGAGGTAGGAAGAAAGACTGGTCCGGTTTGCCGTGGGGAGTAATCGAGGGCTGGGTATTTCTTTTAGGAGGAGTGGAAGACGGAATACAGAACGTGATTTTGAAGTGATCTGAGGTAAGTCGACTGTTTTGCGAGCTGTCAATTGAGAGATCACAGATAAGGTCACTGTCACTGAAGATATTTGAAGTGGAGGGATTTTTCTTGTGGATTTTACGTAGGGTGTGAAATCATGGCTGGCCTAAACTATCTAGCGGTGAATAGAATCCATATATGGAATTTAGCAGAAGGGAGCTGAGCAAATCATTGAGTAACTGGAGGTTCTCTGTGTGCATGTGTGTGAATGCTTGTGTGTGCGTGTGTGTTTGTGTGTGTGTATCAGCCATTGCTTAATTACAAAAGCAGCAGCGAGCATGAATAGTGCTCAAGAGTCCCAGCAGCCAAAACCTGGCTATATTACACCACTTGGACACTCCAGAAGAAGTTGAAGAAGTATGGGAGAGAGTTAAGGAAGGAGTGGTTGGGTTTATCGAGGAGGCCTTTACACCATTTCCCAGTTCCTGTGCAACATCTTCATCGCTGACCTTTTCCTCCTTTACATCTGCTAGAGAAATAAGAGTTCATCAGAACAGCTTACCTGCTACACATTTTTATTTTAGTCTAGCATGACAGATGTGATCAACCAATTGTTACGCCTCATACTGGTTACCGTGTTTAGGACTCGTGCACTCTTGTATTTTAATCATGTGCATATATTGCAGCCACAATGACTTGACTTTATTTCTCGGGCAGGTAAGGTGTGGATGATGACGGCATTGTAAATAGTATGATTTTTTTTTTTAATTGACGCAGAAGAGACTTCAACTTCAACATGTTAATAAGCTTGTTTTCATGTAACATATATATAGCATGGAACTAGAATCATGTAATAAAAATGTCTTGCACATTTGAATGCTGGTTCAGTATCTGTGTATGCAGACAGCAGGTTTAGAGCATATCCATCTAAAACTTTACAGCAATATAATTAAAAGTGCATGTACTGTGCCCAGTTGTAAGAAGTTATGGGAGAAGGCCAAGATCCATCTATAATGCCACCATTCAAAAAAATGTCTTCCACCATTCACCAACCAATATACTGCACTCATCCATCTCTTCCAACATTCTTTTACTTTCTCCTTCCATATCTTGTACTAAAAGTAAAGGTATTTTTCATCTTTGCACTTTTCCATTATCAACCACTCGGCCTCCCCCACATTTCTTCATGCACTAATTCCTTTAAAAAAATAGCCAAGAAACCATCAAGAAATAGAACACATCTTCCCACAGACGAATAAGGTACCCCTAACGTGAGTAGGGTGGGTGACGAACTGGGTTAGGTTGTCTCTGAATACAATGTCGCAGAATAGGTTGGAGTAAGAATTTAGGCCTGAAAGTTGATCCCAATCTATGCCTGGGAAATTGAAGTCACCTAGGAGGATGATCTTGGCGTCGAGTGATAGAAGGTGATTTAGAAAGTTAAATAAGGTTTATGTAATAGGTTGAATTTGCATTTGGAGGGCAGTAGATAAGTGAAAGGATGAGAGGAGTTTTGAGTTGAAGTTTGACAGTGACTACTTCTAAGTTTGGAGATGAGGTGATTTGTTTGGTAGGGATAGAGATAGCTATGCGTCACTAACATCACACCACCACCTCGCGACGATCTATCAGTACGAAAAATACTGTATCCAGCTGGGAGTATTTATTTTTCTAGAATGAAGTCAGAGAGCCATGTTTCTGTAATGGCAATAATGCTGAAGGATGATGTGTAAAAAAGGCTTGAAGTTTAATGGTAAGGCTATGTGCATTCCAAAGACAGCAGATGTTTTTAGATAGTCAATATCAAGGGAGACCTGGGCACTGACAGATGTGAGCTTTGTGGGATGGGCTGAAGATATTATAGGGTTTGTCAAATTGAGGATGGCTAGGTTGCATGTGGGAGATGAGATAGATGGGAAATTGTGATTCAGGCTGACATCTGAAGTAGATATTTCAGGTGTTAACAGAGGATGATTTACAAGTTCTGGTGCTGATGAATTTGGTTTGGAGTAAGCTAATTGGTTGTTCTGATTGGGCAATGGCCTTGGACAAATAATTATACTTTTACCTCTTATTTTTATACTATCCTAGGGCTAGGGCTAGGGCATGGGTGTTCAGCACACTATAATTTTGAGTGTGTTAAGCACACCCAAATGAGTGTGCTTATAGCGACAGCACTGGCCCACTTTATTCTTTACAGTGTTGGTCAAGGTAAAAGGGTTTGATAGATCACCATTAAAAACGTCTTGATCCAACCCCTCATAATGTGACAGGCACTGAACTGCAACTTCCTTGGTTTCCCACTCAAGAGTTTCTTGTGGACCTCATTTCCTGTTTTGCACTAATTGTGGCAGTGGTTATTTTCCATGTGTAGTAGTGTGCACTATTTACAATCTCTAAGAAACTCTCATTTGACACAACGGGAAAAAATGACCTTCTCAATATTCAAATTGAAATTTACTCTCTCCATTTTCGACTAGTCCAAACTTTGAGATTAAATTTGGAATTGGTAATTATTAGGTTTGTGGGTGAATATTAAAAGCACTCAAATTTAATTCTTCTCCTTGATATTTGGGTTGTATACATACATATGAGCACATTCTGAGTTTATTAAGTAATAGCATTCATGTCCTTGATGGTTATTAGCATACATGTTCATAGTCACTGCCTGAAATGTCCCTCCCCCAACTATAACAACACAGGTTGCTCTGGCAACTAAATGACTTTGAAGCATAGCCATAAGCACGGAGTTTTTGGATCTTGTTATTTCTTCAAGTGCTGAATTTAACTCTTTCAAGGTCAGTTCAAGCTCCAGATGATCTTGTAAATACCGAGAGAAGCCCTTCGAAACAGGATTCCATGAGATGGACCTGCTTCCATGATCTCCAGTATCAGTAAATAGCAGTGTTTTGGTTCCATTGATGCGTTCCATTGCCTTTTTGTGATCCGACATAATTAGTTCCATACAAAAGCTATGTTTGGGTGAAGATGAAGCAATTGATTGATTCAGTTTTTCTGATCTAAGCATTACTGCTACATATTCTGCATTATGCATGTACTCTGACAGAAATGTGTCGAGGCAGCCAAGCACAAACTTGCTAGAAAGGAATGTAGAAAAAGGTGATGGAAGAAAGCCAGGGTACTTTATTTTTGGTGGGCGAGCAGAAAGGAGTTTACGTGCTTTTAAATATGGAGGACTTCTTTTCACACATCTTGACCCTGCTAGTTCCAACCTGCGTCCAGAATTTTTCATCAACCCTCGCCACTGTTCAAATATGATCGTCACATCCTGTTCTGAAGCATTCTTGGCACCAAATATTTTGTTTCGAAAAGCACTGGCTGTAATAGGGGATTTCAGAACTTTTATACACACTGTGCTTATTTTGAATCCATTGTCTTTCAATAACTTAAACCATTCATTACTTTCCAGCTCAGCAGAAGATTTGCATAGAAATGATGAACTCTTATAATACAGGAGTTGAACAAAGATAGCATTCTTTGAAGCATTGAGTAAAAAACTCTCCACGGACACAAGAATTGAGTGATTGAGTTTTAGACTTTCCTGATTCCAATGGCTTATGTTGAAGATGTCATGAAATTTGAAGGACGGTGGATGTTTTATTTTATCAAAAAATGCAAACACATACCCACCACCTGAAAAAATATAAGGTTCCACCACTTTGCCAATGGCTACTGATCTTGCCCAGCATTGTAGGTCGAATAAGTTATTGAGAGCATTAGTAGTCTGTTCCCAGTAACTCAAACTAAGAACCATAGGTTGAGGTTGAGTAACGGCCTGTTCAGGAGCTTCACTAAACCTGCTTTTATTTCTGTAATCTTCATATTCGTCCAAGTTGGTTAATTGCTCTTTCCCAGCAGCGCCCAATCCATAATGTCTCCCGATTAAGTCGGGTAAGATTTGACTGTATGAAATAATCATTATCACTATAAAAAAGGCAAGCAACAAGCGCAAAGGTCTCAACAACGACATCACTTTTCTTGAGCCTCCACACATAGCGGACTGTCGAAGTATACTGCCGCCTGGATTCTGGAACTCCGGTCTAGTGGAGTGGAGCGAACTTCACTTGATGACATAGTATCTGACTCGCGCGTGCCAGGCGGTAGAAGCCAATTGTATGTAGTATGTAACATAATTGAGAGAACTATAAAGAAGATTACAGGATTTCATGATATATGTCACGCGCTCTCCTACCTCTAGTATATTCTGCCTATAGTCACTCCTCCCTTTTATTGGTGAGGATAAGATTATTCATTCTTCTGAGGGTGTCCAACTGAGGGTGCCCAACAAGGTGAACCTCTAGGCCCACTCCTTTTCTGCACAATCCAAAAGTTAATGAGCCATCTCAAAGCTGAGCTGAAAGTTTTTTACTTGGACGATGGCTGCCTAGGAGGTGCAGTAGAAGATGTCATCAATGAATTTAGGACCAACTCCCCAGTGAGGGCTCGCTTCGCTTGCCAACATTTTATAACTCGTTTGGGCCGAGTTATTTTCAAGTAACCTCATCGTTCAGTATTGGAGAGGCTGGATAGAGGGGGGGAGGGGGGAGGCGAGGGGGAAAAACGCCATAAGCTTGGACTAGAGTTTGAAGAAGAGCTTCACTACCGGCTGCCCTAAAGCAAAGCGGTGTCTTGGCTAACAGATTATGAAAACAAAGATAGGCTGCCACGCTCTAGTGGCCGTTTGGAGTTCTCGCTTCTCGATCTCAAAGGCTCAATGTTTAGAGACTATTATGACTCGTGCAGAGATGGCGGAATTTCCTGCGGTATATAGATGACATAATTATAGATGACGCCATGAATGCCAACTAGAATTTTGTGCGGAAATAATTTTATAGTTTTCTATGTGTAGCTAGCTAACTTATCTTGTTACCTAGCCCTCGGGCATTGATTCTTATAAGCAGCGTCCTCTTTTATAGAATTTGAATACTGCTACACTGTATTTGTCGATTGAAGCCAATTGGCGTCTTCCCTTGCGCACGCGGGGACAGATAGCGCAATTTAAGTATGCAGTGAAATTCCCTCTGCTCAGCACTTGGAGTTCTATATATTATAATCCAGTGCGACAGCATATTTCGAATGTCCGTAGAGCGTGTGGGCTCAAGAAAAATCATGAAATCTGTGCGTGCTTTTACTATATTGACCGTATATATAATATACAGACCCTCCAACTTTTCAAAATTGAAATTCGGGACATTGACTGCACCCACAATGAATTTATATTATTTAAATTGTTATGAAGAGTATCATTTTTGCATAGAAAATCATTTTTGCATAGAAATGGTTGTGGCTTGTTTACATTTTGTAAGGAATATTTTTGTAAGGAATTCATCTGAAAGTTTAGCATCAAAACAACAAGAATGAGAATTGCTGTTAAACTTGACTGACAGTAAGGAAACAATGGTATCCTGGTTTATACAGGATATCTGGTCCATGTGGACTTTTCTGATTATAGAAAAGCCCCTCTTTGCATCAGCATTGGAGCAGGGTGTGGTCAACAGACCAGCCATGAGACGGAACAAGTAACTAAACCTTTACTCCCCAGCCAAAGTTTTAGTCTGGCCCACTTTCCACCAAAATGAGCTAGCACAAGGCTTTTCTACAGTTTTGGTGATGTGGTATATATATATGTATCTGGTTTGGGAATGTCAGCTGGGGAAAGAATTAAATTCCTCTTCAATGCGGTCAAGTGATTCAGTATCAGATAAAACAATCTGCAGAAATCGTCTCGCCAAATTCAAGACAGTAGCTGTTGAATAAGTGGATGTTTTGTCTGGCTGAAGAACACCGAAATTCTTTAGGAGAGGATGCCCAAAAGGAAACTTCTTTACCATTTTTGCAATGGTTGCCAAGTAGAAGTTGCGTACTGCTGTAAAGAATGGCTTTGGATCTCTCTCTTCTTCAAATGCTGCAAGACAACCCCAAGTTTCAGTACCTATTCCTAGACTCTCATCTGAAACCTGACACTCTTCATCAAACTTGAGAAGTCTAAGGTTGTCACCAGCAGCAAGAATAGTTTCAGCCGTCAACAAATTTTTTACATACAGCTTTACAAGTCAACTTAGCTCTTCATAAAGTTTGCAGGTAGTATTTTCTGTTGACTTCTGGAATTGTTTATTATTGAAGACAAGATGAAAGCTAAGAATTGAAGAATAAGCTTGGTGAGAGGATTCTGTAGCCTACGAGTGATGCTAATTACTTTCTCAGTCTGTTCATCACAAGATAGGAAGTAAGATATCAAACCTTCAAGCTGATTGAGATATCTATGCACACATCAAAGCAGACTTAGCCATCATGTGGGACAATGCTTTAAGATAGCCTTAGGTTCAGAATCAAAAAGGGAGCACCAATGGTCAACAAAAAGCTGACCTCCCTTGCTGCTATGATAAAAATAATAAAAAAACATCGCTGGTCTATATTCACTGGTAATGTCTGTAAGCCAGCTTTGATAGTGAGATCAGCCAAGTGGCAAATGCAACCAACATCATAGAGATGAGGCACCTCATTTTTTATGAACTTTTGTACTCCAGATCTCGCACCTTTCTTGACATTGGCAGTGTCAGACATGAAAGCTAGGGCTCCAAACCATTCTTTTTCAAAGATTCTGTAAGAGCCTGGAAACTTTTTCTTGCAGTATACCAATGTTGACCACTGGCATATCCAGGAAACTCGTACACACGTTCTTCTCTTCAGTGTCAAAGATTCTTATGCGAATGATACAAGACTTATCAGTGTGTTAATTTGATTCGTTCACCATGATGGAAAACAGTTTATTGGTCATATTCTCCGTTATAGACTTTTTATAGTCAGGTGCAAGAGCCTCTGTTACAATGGCTGCTGTTTTGGTATGCCCATATGTGGCAATATCCGAATCTGGGCAATATCCGAATCCGGAAACATAACTTTGAACAGCTTAGTGGCATGATCACTAGTTTGGAAAGATATGTTGTGTTTAGCCACAAACAATGCCCACCTTGTCTCAGCCTCAGTAACATTCTTTCGTGCTTGTGGTCTAAAAAATAAGGAAACTGATTGGGATGTAGCTAGTAGCACCCATTGCCATTTCCTTGTGATGTTTCCCTGTAATATGGGTAGTCACATCATTTCTTCCCCCATGGGAAACACTAAAATCGGAAGAGCACAAGGAGCAGTGTGCAAATGTGTCACCATAACAAATATAATTGATCTACATTAGTACAGTCAATATAAGTTAACAAGCTATTACTCTATAACTCTTTCCTATTCCTTGGAATTCTTTTACCCATGTAGAGGTAAAGTGACACTGCTTCTTGCATGGAGGTGTTACCGATTCCTCAGCCTCAGCCATAACAGAGAGAGAGAGAGGCCAAGGTAACACTTGACTACTCACTTTCTATCAGACTCGCCATGCACATTTCATATTTCCTGTCCATGCTCCAAATGCATGAATATCCCTCACACCTCCAAATACTCTAAATAATTTTGTGGTTGCCTATAGCTCTTATAGGTATATATACCTTTGGACAATCACATATTGTCATTGTCTCAAATTATCCTTTCATGTAATGCAATTCTCACGTATGCCATAATAATTATATTATTATTATTATTATTAACTCTGATTGTCAGGTAGCAGCTGGATTTTCCTCTGCTTGGCAGTTGTGAAGTGAAACTCTGACTTGTGTAGGGGCCAGGTGTAGCAGCTGCTAAGGAGGAGACTTTAGTCTCACAGTGCTGTAGCCAGTGGTAAATTGGCAGCTGCTACAGAGGAGCCTTTAGTTTCAGAGTGCTGTAGCCAGTGGTAAATTGGCAGCTGCTATGGAGGAGCCTTTAGTTTCACAGTGCTGTAGCCAGTTGTAAATTGTACAAACAATTACTAATCCAGCATGGCAAACACCAAATCCATGCGGGACACATTTCATCAAGTGCAAATCCGGGACCTTCCCGACAGGTGTCACAGGAAATCTGACATCCCCACTTTTTGGTATCCCCATTCCAAATTTCCTAGGAAAGTTCGCACCCCTGTATAGAATTTCCTAAGGATATTGGGTATCCCCCCCTAGGAAATATGGATTTTCCAGAGAGAAGAGAAGATAAGAACGCCTGCGGGGAGACTATCTACGAGGAGCTGCACGATTACATTTCAAAGAGCCAATAGCACTCTTCTCGGCAGCTCAGTCCGCTGCTTTGGCGCCCAGGAAAGAAGTGCCGGCCCTAATTCCTGGGTCCTCCAGCCGTCCTGCCGACGTCTTTCTCCCCACTTGGAAGAGGGGCCAACCAGCGGCCCTTGATATCACGGTGATTTCGCCACTCCAGCAGTTGACCATCACTGGAGCTGCCACCTCTCAAGGGCATGCCCTAACCGTTGCCAGTAAAAGGAAGTTGGCTGCCCACTCAGGTGCCTGCCACTCAGTGGGGGTCAACTTTATCCCTGTGGCAATGGAGGCATTGGGGGGTTGGAGTGAGGAAGGTGTGGAGACCATCAGGGCAATTGGGCGGCTTCAGGGACATCGCCTTGCCTCCAGCTGATGCTACACGCCATCTATTCCAGCGTCTAGCAATCTGCCTTTGGCATGGAAACGCCAGCATGTGGCTCCGTCGCCTCCCTTCATGCTCCCCTGTGATAGACGGGCGGGCTTGAATTTTTTGTTAGGTCTCTTTTGTGTATATATATATATGTTAGTTTTATCTATGGACAGTGACTTTATTGTGTAGTGTATATATTGTGATGAAACAAATGTATTCACTTTTTTTTTTCTTCAAAAAAATATCCACCTGGAAGTAGCATGCAGGAGAAATGCGTAATCAGAAAGCGAGCCAAAAACTTCCAGATTGTGGATGGAATCATTCACTATAAAGGCAAAGAAGGACTTAGACAAGTTGTAACTAGCTGTAAGATGAAGCGGAAGATACTCGAAGCTTGTCATGATGACTTAGTCATGACGACTTAGTAGGAGGATGTCACTTTGGTAGAGATAAAACATTGGATCATGTAAAGAGTGAGACTCCAGAGTCGTGCACGCCAATTATTTTTCACGGTATATCTTTTTAAACGCACTTTTCTCCGCTTATCTTAAACACGCGCGCTATGTACAGAGCGAGACGGATTGCTCTTGCTGTATTTGGGGAAAACAAGGAAGTCATTGCCTATTTTAGGATAGGAGCAAATCTCTTTTGGCAAGTACTGTTACTTGTGGAATGTAAGAGAGAAAATATCTAAAAAGTATATAATAATAATAGGATGATTATTGATAATAATTATTATTATGATGAACGTGTTTGGTGTTGTTACTTGGTGTACAGTTGCAATGTAACTATGGTTAGATGCAAGAAGTCCAGCCTGAAAGATGGGTTTGCATGGGGGTGTCCTGCGTGTTAAACTGTAAAGTCGATTTGTCAGTCTATGTCGATATTTTTAGATTTATTGAAGGGAGCTATCTGCGCGCTACTACTGGAAAGCGATCAAGCAGGATGTTGATGACTGGGTAAGTAAAATTACAGTATGTTTTGTACATCACTCTAGTATACCCATTGCATGGTCTTAGTTGCATTAAACAATGTCCTTTAGGTGAAACGATGTGAAGTGTGCCAACAGAGTAAACGGAAGTCCCTATTACAGTGTCAGACACATGGAAACAGACACATGGAAAAAAATTGGAATAGACCTTATCGAGTTGCCTATCAGCAAAACTGGAAATCATTATTGCATTACGCTTACTGATTACTTCTCAAAATGGGCTGAAGCTTTTCGAATCCCCACAAAGGAAGCGAAGCATGCTGCTGCTTGCCTTTACCACATGATCCTTAGACATGGGTGTCCTCAGGAGATTGTATCTGATCAAGGTAGGGAATTTTGCAGCAAGATTGTCGATTCCCTTGTAGAGTTCACTGGATTTAAGCACAAGATCACTATTGCTTACCATCCTCAATCAAACAGACTGGATGAGCGTTTTAATCAAATGCTGTTGAAGCAGCTCCAGAAGCTCGTTAACGATCACCAGGATGACTGGGATGAACTTATAGATAATATCCTATTTGCTTATCGGTCGAGTCGCCAGGATTCCACCAAGTGTACTCCATTTCTTCTAATGTATGGACGAGAAGCTCGTCTCCCCATTGACATCTCTCAAGTGCATGGCGAACCTGATGAACTAGACTTAGACACAAAAGTACAAAGAATGCTTGAGTTTCAGAAAAAAACTTCATGAGCAAGCATATGCAAATATTGAAATATTGAAAAAGCCCAAGCCCGTCAAAAGCATCAATACGAGTCAAAGCACAATACCAATACTAAAATCAAGGTTGGTGACAAAGTGCTTGTCAAGTCGATGAAGAACGAAGGTCGTAACTCGTAAGGGTGAGCCTCAGTTCCCTGGAGGTCCACATACAGTTGCGGAAGATATCGGGAAAGGTCGCTATCGTCTTAAAGGCCCCAAAGATGACTTGCTGAAGACAGCAATCAATTGCCACCGCCTTAAGATATGGTATGATCCTGATGGGAGAAGACCGAATTGCCATGACAACAATGAGGTAAGATAGTTATAGACAAATAATGTATATAATTATGTTGACAATATGGTATTTGAAAAGCTGGTTTATGCTGTCAAATGTTTTTTTTATAAACATAGCTCTATAATTATTTGAAGAGATGGTTATGCTGTCAAACATTTGTTGTTATAAACATGTTAGCTCTGTAATTATTTGTCTCTTCCCCTGCCCCTCCCCAAAACAACAATAACAACAACTAAACACTATAGGATGCAGGTGCTGATGAGAATACTGACCCATCAGCTGATCAACATAAGCCTTTACCTGTAAGGCTTGCAAAGAGACCCCTGTTACCCCTACCAGTAACTGAACAAAAGCGTCAGAAACTAGATGTGGATCCAGTGATAGTTAGCAGTGGAGAGGATGATGAAATTGTTAGTGATGGCTGCTGGCAGAAAATTGGAGGAATCGAACTGAATGATGAAGAAAAAAATGTACTGCTAAATGGCAGATGGCTCAATGACAAACTGATTCATGCAGCACAGCTTCTCATGAAACATGACCTGGATCTACTTCCTGTTAGCTCCTTGCAAAGTCCACTTCTTGGACAAATGCTCAGTTTCAACATCGCCAGCGATGAATGCGTCCAGATACTCCATTCTGGGGGTAATCATTGGGTGACAGTAAGCACTGTTGGCATTCAACATCCCACAGTTCGAGTATATGACAGCTTATCCACTTCGCTCACATACTCTACAAAAATACAAATAGCATCACTTCTGCACACTACAGAAGAAAAAATTACTTTGGAATATGCCAATGTGCAACAACAGCCAAACTCAGTAGACTGTGGGCTATTTGCAGTCACTTTTGCTATGGCTTTTTGCAATGACCAGAGCCCAGAAGAGCAGTTTTTTGATGTGGGTCATATGAGGCGGCATTTGTACAACTGTATCAAAGACAAGCTAATAAAGCACTTCCCATCAAAGAAGAGGAAATGTATCCACATGACGAAGAAGGTTGAAGTAATGAAAGTCTTCTGTCACTGTAGATTGCCAGCGAATGAGGATGGAAATAGAGGATGGAAATAAAATGGTCTCATGTGACAGCTGCTTGGAATGGTTCCATGACACTTGTCAAACCCCCTCAAGATGTGTGGAGTAATCCAGACTATAAATGGTGCTGTAGTCAATGTAGTCATAATTAATACTGTAACTGTTCTATAAACATTCAAAATTGTCTATATATCAATGCATGGGACTATGGGGTACTAAATATCCTGGCTTTGCATAGTTATATCTATCTATTTATAAATATAACTGATTCAGATTGTAGTTGTCATGATATAAATTGATCGATGCCAATGATTTCATAAGCCTCCAATGACAAGCAGGAGTTATTGCTTCAGGCCATGACATTAATGGTGGACATCAATGTCAGAAGGTGTGGTTATGCTGTGCCTTCCACCCTATACAACACACTGTATTCAGCCCCTTACTGTTAGTTTTTTAAGTCTCTCAAAGCTCATTGGTTAGCCTGTCATGGCCATAAATTATGGTAAAAAATCCTGGTCGGGTTGTGACTAAATTTCAGTTTTCTTCTCTCTTTAGAGAGGTCTGGTTTAAGGCTTGAGAGATTCTAACCTTATCTTATAAAGGACATTCTTTTATTGGAATAAGATCTACTAAGTACATTTTGTCAGACTAGACTATATACTGAACAAGTCCAGATTGAAGGCCCTCCATCCTCTTCCCTCGATGACAGAACCTCTAACATCAATGGACAACATTTGAACTTTAGCAATTAGTTGAACTTGAGCTAGCTTCTGTTTGTCCACTTGGGTACACTAGCGCTACTGCTACTCATTTGAATCACAAAGATAGCCAAACTAACTATTAGAAAAAAAAGAGAGAGAGAAGGGAGAGAAAAAAATTGGGGGACTCCATATTTCCTAGGATATTAGGAATGGGGGTGCCAAATTTCCTGGGGGGATTCCATATTTCCTACGATATTTGGAATGGAGATGCCAGATTTCCTGGGGGGATTACATATTTCCTAGGATATTTGGAATGGGGATGCCAGATTTCCTGTGACACCGGAGCTTCCGGGACAGTTGGAGGGTAAGTAAAGGGGACATGACTGCTGTAATGAAGCATACTAGTGCACCAGCTACATACAGGGGACATGACTGCTGTAATGAAGCATACTAGTGCACCAGCCACATACAGAGGACATGACTGCTGTAATGAAGCATGCTAGTGCACCAGCCACATACAGGGGACATGGCTGCTGTAATGAAGCATACTAGTGCACCAGCCACATACAGGGGACATGACTGCTGTAATGAAGCATACTAGTGCACCAGCCACATACAGGGGACATGACTGCTGTAATGAAGCATACTAGAGCACCAGCCACATACAGGGGACATGACTGCTGTAATGAAGCATACTAGTGCACCAGCCACATACAGGGGACATGACTGCTGTAATGAAGCATACTAGTGCACCAGCCACATACAGGGGACATGACTGCTGTAATGAAGCATACTAGTGCACCAGCCACATACAGGGGACATGACTGCTGTAATGAAGCATACTAGTGCACCAGCCACATACAGGGGACATGACTGCTGTAATGAAGCATACTAGTGCACCAGCCACATACAGGAGACATGACTGCTGTAATGAAGCATACTAGTGCACCAGCCACTTACAGGGGACATGACTGCTGTAATGAAGCATACTAGTGCACCAGCCACATACAGGGGACATGACTGCTGTAATGAAGCATACTAGTGCACCAGCCACATACAGGGGACATGACTGCTGTAATGAAGCATACCAGTGCACAAGTCACATACAGAGGATATGACTGCTGTAATTAAGCATACTAGTGCACAAGTCACATACAGAGGATATGACTGCTGTAATGAAGCATACTAGTGCACCAGCCACATACAAGTATGAATACACAGTCATGATGTTCGATGTTGAGCTGTACTGATTGTGTTGGAGTGGGGGGAGGCCATATATATATCAGTTTCTTCCTCCACTTCCAACACTTGTTAATCACTATATAATGCATATGCACCCACACACTTCCCACCATCACCTGATCATTCACACCCTCCACTTCCTTCCCAAGCAACAATGCCACCCTCTCAAATCTCCTCCAAATGTATTCTAGCTCCCTCAATTCCATGCAGCTTATTCATTATTCCCTTCCAAATTCATCATAGCCTATCCACATCTTCCACTTCCCTCCTGTCACATAACATGCATCTGCCATCACTACACAGCCTACATTGATTCTTGTCCTGCAATAGACCTGCCGACCCTGTCCTCAACTTAAACATCAACCATACTCACTCACGGCACTGTAATGACCTTGTATATATGTTTGCTCCATCATCTTTTGCCAACCTATAGCTACCCCACCTCAGGCCGTTCTTATATGCTCTACTTCATCCTCCCAATCACATATATTTCTCCTTCACCTTCCATTGCCCCACCTACCCTAGCTCAGCATCCAGATCATACTTCCTACTCAGCAGTATATACTCTTCCCACCCCATCCCTTCTTAGCTTGTCCACCACAATTCTCACCAGTCTACCCTCCTCCATCTTTGCAAGCTTCCTACCATAGAGGATTTTTTTCTCCTCCCTCCTCTAAGCCTACTTCTCCATCCCAAGCCCCCCAGCATGCCACTCCAGCCACTGTAGCTCCTAATAGGTTTCTTCCCACTCTCAACTGAGCCAATTCAAATTTCTTACACAAGCAGTCTCTCCTCCTGTCAACTACACTTCAGCAGCACATGGGCTTGGCCTAGCCAACAGCTCCCACACCATCCTACCTCTATCTAACTAATATTATTGTTCTTATTATTAATATAATAAATGTGGCCATAATAAATACACGTTATAAAAAAAGACACCTTCTAAAATTACAGCCAGGTCTAACAAATCAGGCGGTTCTGTTTGTGCTCATTTATTAAGTCTACAACAGAAAAAGATATTTGAGTATACAAAGTTACTGCATGTGTTACACAGTCAACAATAACCAAAAAACAACAACACACATCAGATATATTGATTGACCGAGTACAGATCTCTAGCCACGCATATAAATTATCAACAACAACAAGAATAGAAGCAAGTAAAACAAGTTTTATATATTTTTAAAAGAGGAAAACAAGAATATATCTAATGACTTCCTCGATAATCAGCAAGGTGGGATGTGCTCCAGGTCTTGTGTTCTACCTGCTAGGTCATGTGTTCTGCCTGCAAGGTGTTCTGCCTGCAGTGTTCTGCCTGCCATGTCTTGTGTTCAGCCTGCAAGGTCTTGTGTTCTGCCTGCAGTGTTCTGCCTGCCATGTCTTGTGTTCTACTACTTGCAAGGTCTTGTGCTCTGCCTGCAAGGTCTTGTGTTCTGCCTGCAAGGTCTTGTGTTCTACCTGCAAGGTCTTGCGTTCTGCCTGCAAGGTCTTGTGCTCTGCCTCAAGGTCTTGTGTTCTGCCTGCACGGTCTTGTGTTCTGCCTGCAAGGTCTTGTGTTCTGCCTGCAAGGTCTTGTGTTCTGCCTGCAAGGTCTTGTTTTCTGCCTGCAAGGTCTTGTGTCCTACCTGCAAGGTCTTGTGTTCTGCCTGCAAGGTCTTGTGTTCTACCTGCAAGGTCTTGTGTTCTGCCTGCAAGGTCTTGTGTTCTGCTTGCAAGGTCTTGTGTTCTACCTGCAAGGTTTTGTGTTCTGCCTGCAAGGTCTTGTGTTCTGCCTGCAAGGTCTTGTGTTCTGCCTGCAAGGTCTAGTGTTCTGCCTGCAAGGTCCTGTGCTCTGCCTGCAAATTCTTGTACTCCTCCTTTAAAATTGTGCAATTATTTTCTAGGCTCATGTGAGCGGCTGTGAGCAGTTCGAGGTGTGTAATCATGGTTGAAGTCGAATAACTGTTCAAGTCCTTGTGGAGAACCTTGGGCGTACATCCTACTCCACTAAAGGGACAGCTCACTGTCCCCAGTGGGCAGGAGTCAGCGCGGGCATTTAGGCAATAGCAAACTTAGTTCCCGAGACTAAAAAATGGCGGCAAAAAAACACAAACTGTGTCTTCAGATCAAGATTCTTTGAATCCTTCATGAAGCTAGTAAACCAGCAGCACCCAAACCGTAAAATGTTGAAATTTGGTCTGCAAATATGATACTTTTCTTCCCTGCATATATATACTAGGTCTGTCTGTCATAATTTTACTACCAGAAAACTGTCCAATGCCACCAATCAGTTTCTTTTAGCACCATCTATCACGAAGACTCCAAAATGTCCAATGCAAACTAACTCACTTCTAGATTGAGTAATAATCTATTTTTCCCCATCACTCGAAGGTCAGTAAAGGATTAGAATGCCACAAACCCAAACACACCTATGCACGTGTGCAATATTGATTCTATATTACAATGACTTTCTCAAAAAACAACTTACTCTCTCTATGTTTCGATCAGATGCTCTAGCCTTCAGGAATAATGATACTATATTATCTTAGTCAGGAAGCAGTTGCATGTATTAATTCCATGAAGTTATCAGTTGGTTTCCTCATAACTTTATCTTTATTCTTGTGGCAATAGTTAACAGCACAAACCTTCAATAAAACCAGGTAACTATACTGTATATACCTACTTATAGTGCATGTGCATTAGAAGCTTGCTCTTGCCGCCTCATTTTGACCTTACCAGTTTTTTTGGTTTGTTTTGTTGGGAGGGATGGGGGGGGGGGGGGGGGGGGGGGGGGGGGAGAGATCCAAAGTGGTAAAATAATTAAAACTGGTAAAGTTCATTAAAACCGGTAAAGGTCATCAAAATGATAAAGCCATCAAACTTGTAAACATCATCAAAACAGGTAAAGGTCATCCAAACAACCGATTTCCAGTCATTAAGAGAGGCTCAAGACTGCATCAAACAAAACCCGGCCACACGAGGAACAAGTGTTTAGAACATACACCTCCGGCCCTAAACCTGAGATCAAAGATTGTAACTGTCCCCAGAGGGGGAATTCACCTCCCATCCCAACTAAGATACTATTCCAACCCATGGAGTAAAACACTGTGAAAATAAAGAATTGGCTGCTCCACTATTTCGCCGCCAGCATATTCAACATCTGCCCACACAGCCAATTATATGATGACAGGACCACTGCTAAGCCTCATGGTAGATCCTGATCCACAACCTGTGGTAGTTCACACACCTACAGCTACATGTATCATTGCACTGGCAAGCGGAGGTCAAATTGGCAATATACCGAGATGTCTGCCTTGGCGTCATTGAACCAATGCCGATTGGGGAGCACCACAGGATGGTTGTGTGTCCGGAAAAGGATAGCAAACTACATTGAACTGTGAATCTACAGTATCTAAACACCGGCTGCACCAGGGAAACATACCATACCCTATCACCCTAGCATGCTATAGCAGTGCCTAGTAATAAGAAGACGGTCTTGGATGCATAAAATGGCATTCCCATCTGGAAATGTGAACAACACCTTACCATGTCCATAACACCTTGGGGCTGCTACAGATATCGTGACACACCCCAAGGTTACGTTGCAGCAGGTGACGGTTACACCAAATGGTTTGAAAAGATTGTGTCAGACTTCCCACAGAAGCCCACATGCATTGATGATATGTGCATGTGGACTGACACCATAGAGGAAAGCTTTTACCAGGCATGCAAATGCTTGAAAAAGTTGGACCCATGGCTTGTCATGGTAGTTATTATACCTATACAGAGAGACCAATGCATTTCACTGTCTATCATCATGATCATGGTAGCCATGGAGTGGGAGGGTTTAAAAAAAATTGTTTTATCCAACATAATTCCTTCAAAACTCATTTATATTTGTCTCTATCATGTAAACATTGACTTACCTACTTCTCCTACTTCATGTTATACTTACTTCAAAGTTATTACATGCTGACTTCACTTGACTATGATCACGACCTCGTGATCATAGGAGATTTTAATGCACCCGATAGCTATTCAGTGGTGCCTACGATTTTAAATGGTGAGAGGTTATCTACAGTGTGGCCTTGTTTCCAATAAATCCACGTTTGTTTATGAGTAATAATTTTTGAGTTTCTGTCATGTAGCTATCTAGCTCTGTTTTCTCCCACACACAACTTGCATACAATAGAGTAATTCCTAAGATGCTGCCCAAAGCTATACGTTCATTATGAGTGATTTAAGATGCCTATGGTGTGAAAACCTCATTGATAATGTTGGAAATTGGGGCCCTCATCACTCACTCCTTGCAGAGTCTGGCTTGGCTTCATAGAATCCTGCATGAGCTCTCAAAGCATCAACATGTCACTAGTTTGATGATGAATAAATGTGTTTTTCCGAGCTAGAGACTAACTGGCAACTGTGGACTATTGGACATACCATAATTCCTCTTCTTTGTTTGCACCAGTCTTTCTAGGTCACCACATCTTTTTTCATCATCATCATCATCATCATCATCATCATCATCATCGTCGTCGTCGTCGTCGTCGTCATCGTCGTCATCGTCGTCGTCGTCGTCATCATCATCATCATCATCGTCATCATCATCATCATCATCGTCATCATCATCATCATCATCATCATCATCATCATCATCATCATCATCATCATCATCATCATCATCGTTATCGTCGTCATCATCATCATCATCATCATCATCATCATCATCATCATCATCATCATCATCATCATCATCATCATCGTTATCGTCGTTATCATCATCATCATCATTAATCATCTCCTCCTCCTCCTCATCGTCGTCGTCATCATCACCATCAATTCATCAATTCATCATCATCATCAATTCATCATCATCATTATTGTGATAGACAGTGACTTTAGTATGATTTATATGATTAACATTGTTGTGGTTATATATTTATTATTTGCTATGACGTCACTCTTATCTAAAATACCATGTCTTCATTTACGAGTAGTTCAGTGCTTAACAAGTTGACTTTACATTGCGTGCAGTACTAGTAGTAACATAGACCAGTACAGTACCAGCTAAGATGGTACATCTGGCGACGAGGATACATCTCGCAAAGAGGACTAATTGTCCAGCAAGAAGAGAGAATGGCTGCCATAGAGATCCATCTCAGAGTTCTGCCACGAAGAGAACTGGACCTCGTACATAGAGAGGTTGCATCATTATTTCGTTGCAAACGATGTTGTCGTAACTGAACAGAAGAAGTGAGCCATCCTTCTTTCGGCATGTGGAGCGGCAACTTCAAGCTAGTTAGGCTAGTGGGACAGCGCTGAATTTTTTAAATTTTTTTAATATTTTTATTTATTTATTTTTAACATAGTTTCATATAATGTACAAGCTACTAAAAGTTCCAACACACCAACGAAACAATGGCGATCAAAAGACGGCGGCAAAAAAAAAAAAAAAAGCAAGACAAAAACCGCAAAAACCACAAACAACAATAATAAAAGTCCGAAATCAAATGACACCATCCACAGCTGGAGAATGGATGGCCAATATTCTTAGCCAAAGCCCGGCATTACCGTGCCAGAGGTTGATGGAGAGGCGTTGAAAGAGATGGCAGATGGAATCCACTGAAGGTATTCCAAGCCAGATACCCTGCAGGTGACCAATAGCTCTGATGGCGTCAGGGCACCAACCGCCTAAATACTCGGCCACCAAAGGGATGAAGAGGACACCGACTTCTCGGCAAGCTCCTGAATGAGCTGCTATTTTCCTGTTCGCCCCAATAGTAAGCGCATGTCCACGAGTGGAAGCGCCCCCAACCTGAGTCAGATGTTGCATAGTTGAAATTACAGAAACATCAATAGCAGCAGGCTGCCCTCTTTCCCAGTTAGGGATGAAAACATCGGCAGGACTACTACAGGTACCTGGGATCAGTGCAGGAACCTCCTTCCTAGGTGCTAGTGCTGCTGACTGGGCTGCAGAGTAGACAGAATCTCTAATAGAATCATGATGATGGATTCTATCTCCATTACCACCACAACTACCACAACCAACTTGCTATCCTATGGCAGATGGGACATGGCACATTCTCATCGAACATTGGAAGCCCTAGCCAGTAATCAAGACTAAGGCAGAACTCCCGATCATGCAGATGGAGACCCAAAGCCGAAGAGGGAATAACATTTAACCAGTTTCCAGCATGAGGAAGGGCACAAGAAAGGGCCAGAGCCTTTGAATGGATGTCAGGTGCTTCAGCAATTAAGAGGTCATAACGAGCTTGGTCTATGCAACGTGAGAGCGGGCGTTGTCGCAAGGGAACAACAATAGCCTCAAAATCAGACCAATCAAGCCTGCCGGTGGCCAAGGTATACCCGAGGATCCTGATAACTAGGTCACCGGATTGGGTCACGGAGCCAGCTGTGGCATGAAAAGAGGCACACCTTAGGCCTAGACCACCAAGGGACAAGGTAGACTGGCCTTCAGCAAACTCCACTTGGATACCGGGCCACCAGCAAGGTTAGAGAGAGCATCATGCATGGCATTGTCAAAGGCAACACAAACATCCTTGATGTAATTGGAGGACAAGTACATAGAAGCAAAGACCACCTTTGGGAGAGAAAGACAGGAACAGAGAAGAGAAAACTCCATTTGGGAATCTTGAAGATCTGCAACTCTAGCCAGAACAGCCTTCACTTTGACTACCCGTTGAAGAACAAAAATCTCACAGTAGGAAGGTGGCCTGATAGGGGACCCTAGAAGACTAAAACCATCACGCGAGATAGGGATGTCCGGAGGAAGAGGATTGTTGTCGAAATTGGAACTCACAGGTGTGTGCAAAAGCGATTTTGAATGGTTCAATCTCAACCCACAAGAGTGGCATTCTTCGTCAATGATGGCAAGAGCGGCACAGAGGTCCTTAGTAGAGCCACACAAGGTGCCATCATCAAATACCATACATTACAGTGGATGTTTTTTTGGGGGGGTGGGGAGCTGACCTTTGACCTTTGCAGTAGTTATCTTGGGTTTCAGATGGGGCTCCATGCAGACTTCATTTTACAGTTGAGTGCACACAAAATTAATTTGCAAAGGTAATGCATATAATATACGTGCAATGAATATGCTGCACTTCCAGTGTTAGATAAAGTAAAACTGTGCCTGAGGTTTGAACTATCTAAGTTATACATCCACTGCCTGACAAATCAAAAAGCCTTGACCAGATGTGGGAAAGGTGCTCAGCTGCAGTAACTCATATGCATTGGGTTTACTCAGTGTGCATTGGCATTTCTAGATTACCTCGCTATTAAGATCCAGATGCATTGCTCGCCAGGAAAATGATTGTGCATTCTGACAGAATTACAAATTGAAATTGAACAAAATAGCAGTTAGCCAGTTATAAAACAAAAACTTTCCAAAATAATTTTGGCGTCGGGTATTTGCCAATACAAATTCTTTTGCAACTGAAATGAGATCAAGGGAGTCAGTTAGGTGCTTGTGAATGTATAGTAGGAACAAGTTGTTGAGGCGTTGGGATGACATTGTGCTCCTTAAGTATGTTTTGATGAGGCAGAGGGAAGAAAAGGATCTCTCAGCAGTAGCACTCATCACAGGAAATGTTAAATATATTCTAAGAAGTTTGTCAACCTCGCTGAGCATATTCTTTATAATGTTATTCTGGTTCAATGCATCAGCAATAGTTCTGACATTTGTCACTTTTTTCACATTGCTGGATGATATGAAGTGATGATATGAGAACCCTGTAATTTTTCAGGATGCTGTCAATGGCTGAGTGATGATCTGTCCATCGTATAGGTAGGACAGAGTGGTCTCAGTGATGGTGACAAACCAGATTCATTTTCAGATAGAGTAATACTCTATCAAAAAGATGAAGCCTTTTTGGTGAAAATCTTATTAGCTGAACAAGTTGGAATATAAAATCGATGCAGTTGCGAAGTAATTCACATTTTCTGGTCACCTCCTGAACACATAGGTTCAAGCTGTGTGCAAAGCAGTACATATAGACAAAGATCTGACTCTTTTTTCGTAAGAGCCTGGACACCATTTCGTACACCACTCATGTTTGCTGCTCCATCATATGCTTGACCAACACAGTGGGTAATTGGCAAAGAGCATCTTACCAGCACGTCTTTGATGAAATGAAACAGGGTCATGGCCTTCAGATCAGGGAGTTTAACCAAGCCAATTGCATCTTCATGAATGGTGTAGCTTGAGTCCACCCAACGAATAGCTGCTCATTGTGTGAAACGTCTGTTGCTTCATCAGCAATTACTGAGAACCAATCTGCTGCAAGGATCTCACAAATAAGCTGCCTCAGGATTGTGTTGCCACAAATAGTGATAACTTCATTAACAACTGGTGGAGAGATATAGTCCCTCCTCTTCAGCCATGAAGCAAGTGGTAGGCTATCTTTCGCTTGAAGTAGCAGCAGCTGATTAAGATTCCCCTCAAATGAAATACTACTATCTTCATGATGACCACGGAATGGTAGGCCCTGTCTTGCCAAATAACGTATGCTCTCCAAGAGCTTCAGGAACATGGCACGATTGTTCTGGGTTTCAGCATCGTGGCTCTTGCTTCACTAACATCTGTTGCACTGGCAGCTAGCTTCATGATTTCTTCTTGGTGTATTTCCCTTTTTTCATGAGTGGTAAATTTCTGTAGTGCTGTTTTCCAGTTGGAAAATCCCCCATCCACAAATGTAAGGTTATAATGCTCCTTTGAAGAGGCGATCAAGTTCTGACTCCTTGCATTGCAGCAAACATGGCAAAATATCTTGAAGGATAATGTACACACACTGATCCAGGGATACTTCATGTACCAGCTAGTTTGAATTGACCTGCAATAGTAGCTTTGTTGGCCTGACTGACATTTTGACTTCTCCAAGTCCATAGGCCGGTTAGGAACCTCAAAATTTTGGCAGCACAAACACATGCAAGAATTACTCAGAGGGGCTGCAACAATGGCTGGCACTGAGTTAACTCTACTAGGATGTGGTAACTTCTCCATGGCACATGCACTGTCTTCAGTGTCAGCAAATGAGTCATCATTTGAACTATCTGTGCCTTCATCTTGAACTGGTGCATTGGCAACTGGATTTGTGATCGAAAACCTGGAGGTCTCTGTCATTGTTCCTTCCAAAGATGGACTAACATCACCACTTGCAGCTATATAAGGTGGAATATTTACATTTTTACATGGAATCGCATTAATTGGAGTCTGGAGAGCATTTATTAGCATGCAGAAATTACCTGGAGAGAAAAAAGATCGAATACTTCCCTGTGACATTGTGGATGAGAGTTGAAGCAGTTTGAAGAAAAAGAGGATGAAGTTCAAGCTACAACCGAACAAAAGAGAAGTGCAGCAAAGTCTTCCAGGATGATGAGGCAGCTTACACTAATGTATAGTAATGTACACCTGTAATATTGGTTTACACTTTAACCTTCTTATTGCCAATGATGTATAATGTATACCACAAAAGCCTCTGCTGAGAGATTTAATTTTTAGTAGCTGCAGTAGTGCTTTCACATGTCTTGTCTCATTTTGAGTTGATTTACAGACTGAGAGTCTTTGATGTCCTAGAGCAGTCTAACTAGACTCTCTCTCTCTCAGTACATACATACATACATACATACAGAAATATCTATGCCCATTTATTTGAAATATCTATGACCATGATGTAACCTCTGACCAATCAGGTGTTTCCACACAGACAGTCAGGAGGTTTGCCACCATTTTGCATTACATAATAGTTCAAGTAATTCACAGTTACTTAGTTAACCGTTCTATTGGCTGAAAAGTTCTGGATTTGGCAAGGGCTGAGGTCAAGGTTTGCTACAATGTTGGAGATCCCAACAACGTGCATGGACTGATCGTGTATATCAACTTACAGAGGTGCCTTGCCGCAGACACAGTTCCCTAGGAGGGTAGCTTGACACATTTGAAATCTCATTCGATACTAATATACAGCTGGGCGTGATTTCATCGGTCGAGTTTTGCTTCCCTAAAGCCCCCCTCCTTCTATGGAATGGATGATATCAAAAGCAGCAGCGAGCATGAATAGTGCTCAAGAGTCCCAGCAGCCAAAACCCGGCTATATTGCACCACTTGGACACTCCAGAAGAAGTTGAAGAAGTATGGGCGAGAGTTAAGGAGGGAGTGGTTGGGTTTATCGAGGAGGCCTTTACACCACTTCCCAGTTCCTGTGCAAAATCTTCATCGCTGACCTTTTCCTCCTTTACATCTGCTAGAGAAATAAGAGTTCATCAGAACAGCTTACCTGCTACACATTTTCATTTTAGTCTAGCATGACAGACGTGATCAACCGATGGGTACGCCTCATACTGGTTACCGTGTTTAGGACTCGTGCACTCTTGTATTTTAATCATGTGCATATATTGCAGCCACAATGACTTGACTTTATTTCTCGGGCAGGTAAGGTGTGGATGATGACGGCATTGTAAATAGTATGATTTTTTTAATTTTTATTGACGCAGAAGAGACTTCAACTTCAACATGTTAATAAGCTAATGATGCTTGTTTTCACGTAACATATATATAGCATGGAACTAGAATCATGTAATAAAAATGTCTTGCACATTTGAATGCTGGTTCAGTATCTGTGTATGCAG
This sequence comes from Cladorhizidae sp. MBARI D1340-BT2, assembly GCA_028752905.1. Taxonomy (NCBI): domain Eukaryota; kingdom Metazoa; phylum Porifera; class Demospongiae; order Poecilosclerida; family Cladorhizidae; species Cladorhizidae sp. MBARI D1340-BT2. The sequence goes on from JAQNBH010000011.1 coordinate 47,848,954, forward strand.
ACAGCAGGTTTAGAGCATATCCATCTAAAACTTTACAGCAATATAATTAAAAGTGCATGTACTGTGCCCAGTTGTAAGCAGTTATGGGAGAAGGCCAAGATCCATCTATATATAATGCCACCATTCAAAAAAATGTTCCACCATTCACCAACCAATATACTGCACTCATCCATCTCTTCCAACATTCTTTTACTTTCTCCTTCCATATCTTGTACTAAAAGTAAAGGTATTTTTCATCTTTGCACTTTTCCATTATCAACCACTCGGCCTCCCCCACAATTCTTCATGCACTAATTCCTTAAAAAAATACGCAAGAAACCATCAAGAAATAGAACACATCTTCCCACAGAGGAATAAGGTACCCCTAACGTGAGTAGGGTGGGTGACGAACTGGGTTAGGTTGTCTCTGAATACAATGTCGCAGAATAGGTTGGAGTAAGAATTTAGGCCTGAAAGTTGATCCCAATCTATGCCTGGGAAATTGAAGTCACCTAGGAGGATGATCTTGGCGTCGAGTGATAGAAGGTGATTTAGAAAGTTAAATAAGGTTTATGTAATAGGTTGAATTTGCATTTGGAGGGCAGTAGATAAGTGAAAGGATGAGAGGAGTTTTGAGTTGAAGTTTGACAGTGACTACTTCTAAGTTTGGAGATGAGGTGATTTGTTTGGTAGGGATAGAGATATGCGTCACTAACATCACACCACCACCTCGCGACGATCTATCAGTACGAAAAATACTGTATCCAGCTGGGAGTATTTATTTTTCTAGAATTAAGTCAGAGAGCCATGTTTCTGTAATGGCAATAATGCTGAAGGATGATGTGTAAACAAAGGCTTGAAGTTTAATGGTAAGGCTATGTGCATTCCAAAGACAGCAGATGTTTTTAGATAGTCAATTGGGTGTAGTGGGGTCTCTATCAAGGGAGACCTGGGCATTGACAGATGTGAGCTTTGTGGGATGGGCTGCAGATATTATAGGGTTTGTCAAATTGAGGATGGCTAGGTTGCATGTGGGAGATGAGATAGATGGGAAATTGTGATTCAGGCTGACATCTGAAGTAGATATTTCAGGTGTTAACAGAGGATGATTTACAAGTTCAGGTGCTGGTTTGGAGTAAGCTAATTGGTTGTTCTGATATTGGGCATGGCCTTGGACGAATAATTATACTTTTACATCTTATTTTTATACTATCCTAGGGCTAGGGCTAGGGCTGGGGCATGGGTGTTCAGCACACTATAATATTGAGTGTGTCAATCACACCCAAATGAGTGTGCTTATAGCGACAGCACTGGCCCACTTTATTCTTTACAGTGTTGGTCAAGGTGAAAGGGGTTGGTAGATCACCATTAAAAACGTCTTGATCCAACCCCTCATAATGTGACAAGCACTGAACTACTGCAACTTCCTTGGTTTCCCACTCAAGAGTTTCTTGTGGACCTCATTTCCTGTTTTGCACTAATTGTGGCAGCCAATGTGTAGTGCACTATTTATAATCTAAGAAACTCTCATTTGACACAACGGGGAAAAAATTACCTTCTCAATATTCAACTTGAAATTTACTCTCTCCATATTTCGACTAGTCCAAACTTCGAGATTAAATTTGAAATTGGTAATTATTAGGTTTGTGGGTGAATATTAAAAGAGCACTCAAATTTAATTCTTCTCCTTGATATTTGGGTTGTATACATACATATGAGCACATTCTGAGTTTATTAAGTAATAGCATTCATGTCCTTGATGGTTATTAGCATACATGTTCATAGTCACTGCCTGAAATGTCCCCCCCCCCAACTATAACAACACAGGTTGCTCTGGCAACTAAATGACTTTGAAGCATAGCCATAAGCACGGAGTTTTTGGATCTTGTTATGTCTTCAAGTGCTGAATTTAACTCTTTCAAGGTCAGTTCAAGCTCCAGATGATCTTGTAAATACAGAGAGAAGCCCTTTGAAACAGGATTCCATGAGATGGACCTGCTTCCATGATCTCCAGTATCAGTAAATAGCAGTGTTTTGGTTCCATTGATGCGTTCCATTGCCTTTTTGTGATCTGACATAATTCGTTCCATACAAAAGCTATGTTTGGGTAAAGATGAAGCAATTGATTGATTCATTTTTTCTGCTCTAAGCATTACTGCTACATATTCTGCATTATGCATGTACTCCGACAGAAATGTGTCGAGGCAGCCAAGCACAAACTTGCTAGAAAGGAATGTAGAAAAAGGAGATGGAAGAAAGCCAGGGTACTTTATTTTTGGTGGGCGAGCAGAAAGGAGTTTACGTGCTTTTAAATATGGAGGACTTCTTACACATGTTGACCCTGCTAGCTCCAACCTGCCTCCAGAATTTAACATCAACCCTCGCCACTGTTCAAATATGATCGTCACATCCTGTTCTGAAGCATTCTTGGCACCAAATATTTTGTTTCGAAAAGCACTGGCTGTAATAGGGGATTTCAGAACTTTTATACACACTGTGCTTATTTTGAATCCATTGTCTTTCAATAACTTAAACCATTCATTACTTTCCAGCTCAGCAGAAGATTTGCATAGAAATGATGAACTCTTATAATAAACCAAGATAACATTCTTTGAAGCATTGAGTAAAAAACTCTCCATGGACACAAGAATTGAGTGATTGAGTTTTAAACTTTCCTGATTCCAATGGCTTATGTTGAAGAGGTCATGAAATTTGAAGGACGGTGGATGTTTTATTTTATCAAGAAATTCAAACACATACGCACCACCCGAAAAAATATAAGGTTCCACCACTTTGCCAATGGCTACTGATCTTGCCCATCATTGTAGGTCGAATAAGTTTTTGAGAGCATTAGTAGTCTGTTCCCAGTAACTCAAACTAAGAACCATAGGTTGAGGTCGAGTAAAGGCTTGTTCAGGAGCTTCACTAAACCTGCTTTTATTTCTGTAATCTTCATAGCCGTCCAGGTTGGTTAATTGCTCTTTCCCAGCAGCGCCCAATCCATAATGTCTCCGGATTAAGTCGGGTAAGATTTGACTGTATGAAATAATCATTATCACTATAAAAAAGGCAAGCAACAAGCGCAAAGGTCTCAACAACGACATCACTTTTCTTGAGCCTCCACACCCAGCGACGCACTGGATTCTGGAACCGGATCCGGTCTAATGAACTTCATTTGGTGACATAGTATCTGACTCGCGCGTGCGAAAAGATTCTCTCTGATACTAAAAATTGTTGCATAGTTAGGTATAACCTGCCCAAGTTACAGGCAGTCATAGTTGGGCTGCTCAAAACCTGCATGTCCAAATTCTCTGCAGTTCTAGCTCCTAATTGGTAAGTGCTAGACAGTTGCTATGGGTTGTTTCTATGTCCAGGAGGTCAGCCTTATCTGCTGGCTCCCATTCTATACTGGTCAGACTAAGTTATAGATGTTCACAAAAGAGCTCACACACAGTATGACCAGGTATCTGACCTTTTGCTGGGACTGACCAATCCAAGTCACATAACCATATATGGTAATAATTAGGCTGGTCACAATAATTAGGCTGGTCACAATACTTCACTATCTAAAGATATCCTATCAGCAGTGTCACCTATGTAGTTTCAAAGTTATTGTGAAGTGAACCAGGTAGTGAATCATGTGATGGGAAAACCCTTCTACTAGGAAAGCTACTTGATTTCCTACAGATCCGCTCTCCATACCCGCCACCAACTTAGATTCTAGTCTAACACCAAAACCCACAGTTAGTCGAAATCAATCCACTTCCCGGATTGTATTACCCCTTACGAAAAGGACTGGTATATTTGGACAATAGTAAACTTACTACAACAAGACCATATATACAAATAAGACGCTCAGACGTAAAACTCAATAGTACTCTGGCGATACAACTTTACTCAATAAATCACAGTTCTCTCTATATCTACAACAGTTCAGTTCCTTTCTATTTTTCCCGCTCATCTCCTAAGTCCCTCCTCATGTTTCCAGGACACTGTCCTTGGCAACCAATCAGAATCCTTGGCAGTCTTGTACGTCACACGTTTCCAGGTACGCCCTTTCAGGGTTTCCACTACCGGATTCTGCGGTTGTGTCAGCTTGCACTTTCTTAGACTTCTGGCGCTCTTTTAAGGTCATGTCCAGTAGTACTTCTTTAACCACTTGTTCCATGTCTTCCCCCTTCATTTCCCGTAGTGGCTCTGTCTCTGTCTTCAGGCTTAGCCTCGGGGAGGAAGCAGTCATGGATAAAGGAGAGAGATTCCCTGAAAAATCACAGGCTTCATAACAGGATTCTAATGAGTCTCCTTGCCTTGGGGATTTGTTTCAGTTCCTCTTGCTTTCTTGGGTGCTGGTGAACTGCTCAATAGGGATACCTGAGGCACTGTCTTTTTGCAATCTTAAGGGCTTTTTTTTTACAAAGTGTTATAAAAAGCTGTGGTTCTGACTTGGGAGCTCCATAAATTCTACACACTTCATTCGATATATACAAGAGGAGGTTGGGAAGAGAATAGGAGATACAGAGGGGAAGAAGAGGAGATGGATGGTGGTGGGTGGGAGGGGGGGGGGGGGGCCAAGAGAAGATGGGGAGAGGAACAAGAGGAATGGCAATCGCTGAGGGAGAATTCAAGAGAAGTTCATTATACACGACATAATACTAGATACCTTGGCCATGTGTTCCATGGTGATAACCACTTTAGTTCGTGGGTGGGAGACTAAGGGTCATGGCTCCACCCATTCCTTTCACCACCATACCATGAGGGTATATATGCACACACACACACACAAACACCATGGTTTGATATTAACCGGCGTACATACATACCCTGTAGAGTTCACCTTATCCCTACAGTATCAGAGATCAGTACCTGCCTCTCCTGCAATTGCCATCGGTGGGTCTTAAGCAATCCATACAGTAGCAGAAGTCACTACCTGCCTCTACCTGTACTTGCCATGGGTGGGTCTTAAGTATGGAACGCGGAATGCGACAAAAATGTGAAGTAAAAAAATCGAAAAATTGTCAACACCAAAAATCGTCCACAAAAAATCGTCACCAAAAATCGTTCACTAAAAATCGATGCAGAAAATCGTTCACAAAAAATCGTTCACAAAAAATCGTTCACAAAAAATCGTTTACAAAAAATACAAAAAATCGATAAAAATCGTTCACAAAAAATCGATGGCAGAAAATCATTAACAAAAAACAAAAAACCGGGGAAAAAATCAATGGCAGAAAATTGTTCACAATCAATCATTCAAAAAAAATCCATGTCAGAAAATCATTCACAAAAAATCGTTCACAACAAATCGTTCACAAAAAATCGATGGCAGAAAATCGCCCACAAAAAATCGTTCACAAAAAATCATTCACCAAAGATCGATGGCAGAAGATCGTATAATTGCAGAATCGTTTGCAGAAAATCGATTGAAAATTTTCAAAGAATTTGTCTGCAGAAAATTAATTGCTGCAGAAAGCTTGCGGAGAGAGAATGAGCAACCTTACACTGTCCCAACTCAGCAAGGCGAAGGAAGCCATTGAAGTCCTCTGCAACCTAACCTCGAACTCTCTATGGGTGGTGAAGTTCCCAACACTTCTGAAGGTTAAGAAAGTTTAATAGTGTGGTCACTAATCCTGTGTGTTCCTCCTGGATCATCAGAACATGTAGCTACGTTTTGTATTATCTTATCTTGATGTTACTTGTAGTCAACCATGGAGATAACGGGAAGTAACTCTTGTGTGTGCTAAAGTTTCATAGCTATGTAGAAATTGGAGCTGCCACACTAGGTATATATTGTCAAGAGTGGGGCTGCCACACTACTATATAGGTATATATTTTGCAGGAGTGAGACTGCCACACTACTAGGTATATATTGTCAGGAGGAAAACCGTTTTTCTACTTTTGATTTGTGGGATATGTATCCTGGGTATGGGATTCAGTTTTGCATGTGCATTTTTGGCTGCTCAGTCTTGTATTAACTTTGAACTTTCTCCTTTTACAATCGCTAAGTTCCTATTAATTTATGGGAAAACCTAAATCAGCTAGGGTTTCCCGTCATCAAATTTGATCCACGTTGACACCACCAGGAGCTATTGCATACCAGGTCAGGGCTCTCATGGCTTAGGTGTAGGACTAGCTTTAGGGCTAGGCTAGAACGAGTGTTATTTCTAGGGTGCAGCCTAGGATTTGGGCCGACTAAAGTTAAGGGTCAAAAGCTTTCTCACAATATTCCATGGCCTTACTCCTATATAGCCACAACCTAGAAATGGGCTACCTCATAAACTGCCATGTATGGGGTTGAGTCAGCCAGTGTAGACACTTTTCTCTGCAATTCAACAACAAGATTCTCATGCTTTTCTCGGTGTTATTCGGTTCATGTATGGGAGACGTTCCAGGAGTTGGGTTTACACTGTTGCCAGCAGGTGGCCTAGTTCTATGAAGTTTATACAGCAAGTTATTATACTAAGTGTGCTAGTCACTGTGTTATCAGCCACATCTGGCATGTGTACAATTATCAGCCACATCATGACTGAAACTTTTGGTGTCTCGGGAATTAAGATCAACTGGGAATGCACTACGTTGGTGTGAATTCTATTTCAAGATGGTGGGTAGCTAAAGCCAACCCCCCCCCCCCCCCCCAAATTCTGAAGCTCACAAATAAGACTCATTCAGGGGCTCCTTAATAGCCAAGATAGTGCTGGCCTCGGCTTCTGCTGGTCTCGGCTTCTGCTGGCCTCGGCTTATGCTAGCTCCAAAACCACTTCCAGCATGCTTTGACTACTTCACTAAGGTAGTAGCTAAGGTAGTAATAAAGAGGCAGAGCTAAATGCTAGAGAAAGTGCCCTTGAAATTCATCTTCAACAATTTATCTTGTTGATGAACAATCAGTTGATGTGTATACTATAATATATACCAGGCTAGGTACTAGCATGTTTATTGTGTATGTTTATTGTATTGATGATTCTTACCGTACTTACCATTTTTTTAAACGAGAAAGGAAACCAAAAGTGACAACAAATGTTTTAGATGACCCTTTACCTTATAAAATAATAATAACATACATCTCAAGTGTCCACCCACTATTTTTACAGGTAAAGGATCCTATAAACAATTGATATCTGCACTGGTAAATTTCTAATATATATATTATACTCATAGGAATGGCTGCAGCCGATCGGTGCTTGTTAGTGCTTAATAAGAATAAGCCACGAAGGAGGAAATTGGGAGAGGAAGTATCTTCACTATTCAAAAGAAAGTCAAAGATTGGTGCTTCCAATACTCCTAAATGTGTTTGGAAGCATAAGTTACCAAACAAAGATACCATGAACAGAAACTGAAAAGGATGACCTACCGCAGGCTGGAATTGGGGAGAAAGAAATCGTTTTTATGATCAATTCTGGCAGTTTTAGGTATTTACTCAATGAAAACTTTCCAACTTTAAGAGAGGGTGGAGGATTTGATTTTTTAAACTGTGCTCCTAATTCAAGGAATTTGGAAAAGTTGTCAGCAACTACACTATATATCATCTCCGGATCTTAAAAGATAGGTTAGATTTTCTTGCACATATATTCGTCCTCTAAATGAGATTTGGATATCTCTCCCATATTCGATTTGCCTGGTGGGGTGAGTTAACATTTTTGTTTCAGTAGATAACGTAATATTTCTATAAAATTAATATTCATTTATATAACCTAAAGAAAAATGCTTGAAATGTGGAATGATGTTCAGTATAGAGAAGTTGGCTGCTCATGTGACTTCATGTTCCAGGTATACAACATACTAGTTTTATTTATCCATCTAAATGATGGTCGAGTAATGGTGTATCATAGGAACGAAGTTGTTGTCTAACAAGTTGAAGTACTGGTAGCAGTTATTCTCCAACATTTAGGTAATTTGAAAGTCATAACTTACATGGAAGTGGAATAGTGTTCAAAAAAGTTTCTTTTGGGGAGGTGGGGGAGGAGGGTTGTTTTCTATTTTATTTTGTGGCTAAAAATCATATAAAAATCATAAGTGCACGAATTATTTATTTTTTGGCATATAATTTGTTGGCGTAAATCTGCTATGAAAGTTGTAGAATGAAAATTGCTTTATAGCAGTTTATACAAGCAACAAAAAATGGTTTTACTGATAAAAGGGATATTGAGATTGACTCATCAAAAAAAGGAAACCGGAATTTACCAATATTGATCACAAGTGTTTAGACAGGACATTACCACATCCATTATTTATGAAATCTGTATTATGTTGTGCACTTTATTTTAAAAGGTCAAGGTTCCTCCAAATACTTATTGTTTCCTTTTTGGATGAGTTGATTCTTTTTGGGTTAAAAAAAAAATATTGTTACTTTTAGCACCTGCCATTTAAAAAAAAGTTGGCCAAACAAATATAGGGAGTAGCAGCTACATGTGTTCTCTCTGATTATGTATAGCAAACTGCTATGCAATGCCAGTCAAATTATTCCCTGTATATATATGTAGGAGTGAGCAAGATCATTCTGAGGATAGTAGTGATCCTGATCTTCCAATGATCTATATTAAGAAGTGCAAGAACTAAGTATGTGTCAGGATTGTGAGTGATGTTAGACTTCTATATGCCCACATTTTATTGAATGTTGCATACAGTCTAGTGAGATAGAAAACAAGATGGTGGAGACTGCTATCATCCAAAGCATGGAAACTGTTGCGTCGGTAGAAGCCGTAGCCATGGAAAAAAAGGAATTGTGGTAAACAATAGGAATTTTCAATCTATATATCTATTTAATATATTTATTCTCACCTTTGTTTTCTAAAAAAAATCTCTTGAGTTCTGCAATATTTTTGTTAGGGACAATCCTTTAGCCACTACTATAAAGAGCAATATTGTTGAGTCAACATTTCACGTGGATGTGCGAAGGGAATTCATACCTTGAGAGAATTGAAGAAGAAATTTATTCCTACTATGACAATAAAGTTACTTGTATTTGGACTTGTGTGCATGACCATTGAATATTTGCTTCACTGCCAGTAAAATGCAAAAATTCACTCAAGTGTTGCCTGTACTTTTTTCTATCAGAGCTCTCATTTGAAATTTTAATCGCTAATTGAACATTATAGGTTACTCTTGTTGGAGAAGGAGCAGTTGATCTATACTAGCTACAGATCAAACTGTTGCTGAGAGTTTGTAATGACGACATTTGATGATGATTGCACTTGAGACTTAATTAAGAATCGTGTCTGGCATGGCAGTTACAGTGTGCATCTATGTACTATCCAAACTTTATAAAATATTCAACATAAAGATGGTGTATATTTATATCTACACACACTCACTCACACATGCACCACAACACCTAAAAAACCCGAGAGAATTTGATGCCATTACCATGAAAAGTCTATGTTCTCGGACTGTACCAGCACAGAGGGAGGGTACGAAATAGTACTTCAGATGAAAGCTTGAAACTATATTGCACCAGATTCAATATGTGTTTTATCATTGGTAAATATGATGCAACAATATCCTGTTGGAGTGGTATGAATTGTCAACACAAATGCACTACAAGCATACAAACCCACTGATGACCCATGCCAGCCGAAGAGACAAAAATGATAATTGTTGCACCGATTGCTTACTATATATGTCCTTTTTCCTTTTTATAATAACTAATCAACTTGCTGTTTCTCCTAGATGTTCTAGCCTTCAGGAATAATTTTAGAATGTAAAGTAATTTTGTTATTTTTCATGGTTTTATCTTTGGAGTCAATAAAAGGTAGCAGGAGTGTGCTCTTAGTTTTAAAGTCTTCAGATAGTTGATCAGGATCAGGCAACATTTGCTTCCTTATAGTAAATGTTACATCTTTCCTTTGACATGCGAGTCTGGCTACTAAGCTCATGAGATCAGTTTGTGAGAATTTCTTTTTTTCCATAAAAATAATGACAGCTGTGTGACTTAAACACGTGCAATGTACTACATAACCATGTCTAACGGCAAAAAGCCAAGTTGTTCTATCTTCAGGAAGGATGCCCTCATACATACTAGAACAAAGGCCAAGTGAGCTAGAGACATGAAAAATTATTTTAAGCAGGGCTCCAAATGGCTGCAATATAAACTCACAAACCCCTGATCAATAGGCTGGCATGGCACCACTGACCTCTGAACCAGAGGTACAGGATGGTAAGGGTATGATTTTTTTTAAATACAGCAATGATGAAGGGGTGACCCACAGCAGGAAGGGTAGGAAGATTAGGGTGGTGGTGGATGGGGAGAGGTGACACATGGTTGGTAGCGAAACGATGCATTCTAGTAATAAGAAACTTGTTTTAACGTGTAGAGCTATATAAAAACGCAATTAAGACCAAAAATGTGAAGAGAAATTTGGAGTGTCATAATACCTAGTGATAATTCTTATAATTGCCGTTCCCCTACAAATGATTTTGCTAGAGCAAATTGTGTTATCATCATTTGCTGGGAAAATATATTGGTGGACACGGAGGTTAAAATTGCTTTCAGTTCTGCCTTGTTGACACCAGTTAGAACATCACACACTTGATCCACAGTTACTCTGTTGTCATTGTATTCTCCTGAAATGGGACCATCCCAATTAATTCCATAATTTGACCATAATAAATCATAGTTCCACATGATGAGTAAAAATTCACAAACATATATATATATTATATGACAAAGTATCTTAATTTTAATTATATTTAACTGTCCAGGAGAAAAAAGACGATGTCCAGCACATGCACTTCCATTATGTCTATACCTGATTACTCACTGTAGTATTTCCCCATAGATGTGCTACGTAATATTGCCCATATTTCGGGAGAGTTATTTTACTGAAAATACACTTTGCTCTTCTGCACATGCACATAATTATTGACTACTATTGACTGCTGCTATGGTAGAAGTATTATAACCGGATGATTAAGCAGTAATATTCAATGAGTATAACATTTATTACACTCGTTAGACTGGTTATATCCATTGCATGCTGTGTTTTTACTCAATGTCAACTCCTGAAAGTAGTATGACCCTGTGCTCGTGAAATAACTCGCCATATTCCATTCTGACTCGTGTAATAATTACAAATTCAAGGAGAAATATGAATACTCACCTGCAACCCAGTTGCTACACTATCACTCTCACTGATGTCATGAAGACCTAAGTATCCATAATTGTTGAGGAATTTTGTTGTTTTTAGTCCTCATTAGGTGATGAGCCCATCCATGACGAAACATATCTAGGTGGTGCTGTATAAGAGGTGTGAAAACAAAGTAAAGTGTGTATAGATCCAAAGGTGAGTCCACATCCAGAAGCCCAATACCCTCCAAGTGATAGAAGAGCATCCAATGAAGAGGTCTCGCCACAAACGTTCAATGAGCTGATTATGTGTGCTTCTCTCAGTAATTGCACTACTTCGATCTGGACCACCACGTTCTTGGTGCTCTACCATATACCTGGCTGCTACATTTTCACCACCTCTGTCCATCCGTACTCTAGAAGGAAGGCCATGTAGCTTTCATAAAGGAATGGAGGACAATACCAGAACAATTGTTAGTGGCAACGCTAAGATACATGACCATTCTACTGAAGCCATCTATGCCACCATGCACAACAAATCTCCATCGAATCAATTTGTGACATCCATCAATATGCCATAAAGCATTTGGTGATGAGACATTGTATTGATGATGGTGCAATACAATTTCTAATCCGTGAACTGACACCTGAAGCATCAGCTCGATGTAAACAATCTCTGACTCTTTCACACTGAACAACAATACCACAGCTTTTAAGCCTTCCACTCAGAGTTTTTTCACCACATTAAGGAAATAAGGTTGTGATTTGTTTTACTGCTGCATCAAGATCTGAATTTGTTATAGAACTGTATTTCTGAATGGAAATGTTGAACTGTCTTAACTTTCGTTCAATTGTTCGCCTTGAGCAGCCAAACAGTTCACTAATATTGACAATAGTTAAACCATTCTCAATAAGAAATTGTAATTGCTCTTCACTGATTGGTATTGCAGGCCTTCCCTTCCTTTTTGCCCTATTCTCCTTGTCATTGGCAATGGCCAAAAATAAATCCCTTAGGGCAGATAATAATTCATTTTGTTGACCATTGAGCAGAATAATATACTCAAGTGCTAGTTCAACTTGCTCCAAAATGTGATCAAGTGTCAATTATGATAGTTACACTGAACACATGTGACAGCTTCTTCAACAACTGAAATAACTTCATCCTCATTGTCCTCTTCTAAAAGTTCCATTTGTAGTGCGTGATATTTGATATTTTAGTATACAGATAACCCTGCAATAAGATACCATAAAATTAAGTTTGTGGCACGAAAAACCATTAGAATTATGAATCCATGACACCAAAATAGAATGGGATGCATGTTGTAAATACAACATATCTTCAATCTTATTAGATTGCACATGTTCTAATGCCCCAACATTTAGATATCAATCAGATAATGATAGCTTTGTTCAATTTATTTGTTGATTACTCTTCCTTCCAGATCAGCTTCATCATGAAGAGATAATTAAAATCACAGATCTCTCCTCTCCAGTTTGGCTACTCACTGGTGATAGCTGCTACATGCATATGCAGTGGATGCAGACATCTTATGCATCATTATCTTCATTGAAAACAACAGCAATTGAACCTTCATTAGCTCTTCCTAAGATAAATGTCTTTCAGCCTTTTTCTCAGATTTATATATACTCTGAGACACCAACATTTTATATCTTATAGCATTGGCTGCATTTCACTTAAGAGCAATGGCATTTCAATACAATCATAGATGGTTAGGTGTGATGTCTATATGTACATAGTCCTTAGAGAATTATTCTCAAATATCTGCCTATTGTTTGTTCTGGTCAGAGCAAGGGAGAGGCTTAGGGGGCTCAAGCTCTCTTCTTAGATATGCATGCATGGAGTCAGTTTTCTAAATGCTAAGACTGAGGATAGGATATTGTAATGCCTTGGCTACTCATGATCAATAGAAACATTATTAGTTCATGAGTGGAACACAATATTAAAAAAATTCCAGAACTCACACAACTGGTGATCCAGTCTACATAGGATGCTGCAACACAGATATGTTATAGCTAGCTAGTGTCATGTATTGTAGTATACATATATAGGATACTGCAGCACAGATATGTTAGTATCATGTACTGTAGTTAACATAAACATAAATACGTTATTAAAACTAAATGTACTACAGCTTGCATTCCAGCTCTGCCAGACCTCAGGAGCAAATCTCGAGTGTGTCTGTCCAAATTTAGTCCACATGCATGTAACCCTCTGTGATATATGTGTGCTCTAAAATGTTGGGGTTCAGGTATGCATTAGGTCAGTTGCATGAAAAAGAACGGGGTTCCTAATATCTTGGTTCTGTGAAATATCTGAAAAGTATTTTGTTATATTGGAAATGGCAGATAGCAAAAACACACAAAAATACAGCTAATATATCAGCATCTTAGCATACCCGACTGTGGTTTCTGCCTTATGTTAGCTCCAAAAACACTTAAAAGCTTGCCTTGACTCCTTAACTATGTCATGCTTCAAGTAACTTTATCAAACCTGAAATTATAAACAATAGCGCTGGTGATCATGATATCACTAAGATCAAATATTTTGAGCAACAAAATCAAGTTGAAAATGATGAATTTGGTATTGGTACATCTACAAGGCTTCTTTCGTACGAACTTGAAGATGAAGTTGCTGGAACATCAGTTGAGCATAACTTTTCTCGTGTGTTCGTGCTTTTTATGAAACAAGTGTCAAAAAAATGCTTGATAAGTTTCCTTTTGAAGATCAAGTCATCAAAGAACTAGCATTTCTTGACCCACGCAATCGCACAAAAATATCTACCAGTGGTTTCAATCTCGCAACTCGGTTTACATCATTTTCTACAGATGAGATGGATACACTCGCTAATGAATTTCAAGATTTTAAAGCATGCTCTGATAGTCAACTTCCAACATTTAGTCCTAGTAAAGAAAACAGCAAGGCCACTGATTACTTTTGGGCTGCTATGTCTGAAGTGAAGTGTATATCTGACCATGAAAGTCACAGATTTGGTGTGCTTTCACAGCTTGCTAAAAGGGTCTTGGTACTTCCACATTCCAATGCTGATCCAGAAAGGCTTTTCAGCATGGTTAGAAAAATTTTAACTGACCAAAGAGTGTCCTTGGATCCTTCAACAATTTGTGATTTACTCAGTGCCAAAATCAACAACAGCAAACCTTGTTTTGACAGTAACCATCTTCTTTCTGCTGATTTCCTTCGATCAGTAAAGACTGCAACTTGCAGAAGTTTAAGAAAAACTACCACGCAGTCTCAGTCAGAATAATTTGAGTCTGGCAGCGACTAACCTTGCATTTTTCATTACCTAGTAATTATAGCTAGCTAGTATAAATTTTATGTAAATCTTTTGCTCAGTAGCAGTACACTGTTTGTGGGAGTGGGGTGTCCAGGGAAATGACTCATTGTCCAGGGAAAATTGGTCATATGTCCAGGGATTTAATCTGCCAAGGTTGGGAGGTCTGCACCCTCTCAAACCTCCTCCAAATGTATTCTAGCTCCCTCAATTACATCCAGCTCATTCATTAATCCCTTCCATAAGCGGAAGAATATGAAGGGAAATAAGTCGTGATTTGTAGTCTGCGGAGAAGTCGTTTAGAATAAATTTAGAATCTCGTTTTTGGACTTTTTCAAGCACTAGAATATCCTTGATTAGATGAGGTCTCCAGATCGGGGAGCAATACAATAGATGTGAGTGAACTATAGAGCTGTCTCTTAGCAGTTATGGAGTTGCAATTGAAGGTTTTTCTAATCATGCCAAGAGATCTATAGGTTTTGAGATAATTGATGGTAATGCTTTGACCAAGTGAGGTCACTGGACATAATTACCCCAAGATCCTTATAATGATCAGAAGAAAAAATGGTTACACTATAGGTGGGTAGGGTGGAAGCAGGTTTAGAAAGAAAACGGACATGTACACACTTCCCTTCATTAAAAGGCATATTCCAGATTTTGGCCCAGACACTAATAGCATTTAGGTCATTCTGGAGATTAAGTATGTCGGAAGAAGAAGTTATGCCCTTTAAAGTTTCGGTATCATCAGCGAAAAGAAGAACTTGGGAGGATAAGACAGAGAGAGGCAGATTGTCGATAAAAATAATAAGGTTCGAGAATGCTACCCTGGGGAACCCCAGAGAGAACTGGAAGTAGACCTGACTGATGACCGTATGGAGACACATTGTTGTCTATTTGACAAGTAGGCTTGGAACCATATCCAGAGGTTACCAGTAATACCAGAAGACCACAGTTTTAGTAACAGCTCAGGGTGAGAAACTTTATCGAAGGCCTTTTTAAAGTCAAGATATATGGTGTCAGTAAACGCATGGTTGCGGTGTGAACTATAGATGGAATCCAAAAAGATTAGAAGTTGCTGGATTGAGGAGTGGTCTGAGAAAACCAAATTGATGTTTAGAAATAACTGTGTCAATGATGAAATCATTAATCTTGTTGTATATGATACGCTTGGATGTACAGCTGAATACACTGTATATGGCTACCTTATCACCAGATTTGAAGATTGGAGTGATGTAGTGCGTTTTCCATGCTGTGAGGATATTTTTTTGAGTAATGCACTTGGTGAATAGGTGATGAAGAGGACTACAGATGGCCGTCACCAGAGGATTTAGAAGTAGGCTATCAAGGGAAAAGAGAAATATCTGATTCTGATATTTCAAGGTCATTTTGTGTTGAACTTGGTGTAAATAGTGATGAGGTGGGAGGTAAAACAAAGGAGGTGACTGAATGAAAGTAGCCATTTTGTCTTGTAGGAGAGACTCTGCGTGCATAAGTTTGAAGCTATTTGAAGTGGAGGGAGATTTTACGTAAGGTGTGAATACAATTTAAATCATGCCTGATATCAGGGGTGAACCATTTGGGAGCTTGGGAAGATTTGATCTTGACTTTTGGTATGAATAGCTGTGCAGAGTCCACACATTTGTTTGAGATGTGTCCAAATGTTATCAAGGTTACTGTAGTAGAAATGATGAAGTCATACTCTAGGACAGGGATTCTCAACCAGGGGTAAATTTACCCCCTGGGGGTAAAAAATGACATGGCATGGGGTAAATAATTACCGTACCCGATAATTGAATAAGGAAAAGAGTCCTTTGGTCTGTGATTGTTTTCATTGTTTTACTACTAGGTATGTAATGGACTATATATATAATTTCTTTCTTTATCAAAGTATATTACTATATTTTATGCAAAACCTAGATAATAAATGTGTTTTCTTATCTTCTTACTTTTCTGTGCCTTTATGATGGCTATGCATTTTTTGTATGGGAGTAAAGGGGTAAATGTCGAAATACATCAGGCTGAGGGGGTAAATGATGGAGGAACAGTTGAGAATCCCTGCTCTAGGAGGTAGGAAGAAAGACTGGTCCGGTTTGCCGTGGGGAGTAATCGAGGGCTGGGTATTTCTTTTAGGAGGAGTGGAAGACGGAATACAGAACGTGATTTTGAAGTGATCTGAGGTAAGTCGACTGTTTTGCGAGCTGTCAATTGAGAGATCACAGATAAGGTCACTGTCACTGAAGCTATTTGTAGTGGAGGGATTTTTCTTGTGGATTTTACGTAGGGTGTGAAATCATGGCTGGCCTAAACTATCTAGCGGTGAATAGAATCCATATATGGAATTTAGCAGAAGGGAGCTGAGCAAATCATTGAGTAACTGGAGGTTCTCTGTGTGCATGTGTGTGAATGCTTGTGTGTGTGTGTGTTTGTGTGTGTGTGTGTGTGTTTTACAGGTTAAGCAAGTCAGAGTACTAATGTCAGTCATTTCTCTGATATGTCTGATCCCCAGCCAAGCAAATCTCTCAGTGCGCAACTGTTTGATAGCGTCCTCATTGAGCTCGTCTTCATCTGGTTGATATCGATATTCATATCCCTGTAATCATTTTTGTGGTTTGTTGCTAGGCAACCATTTTCAAAGCCATTTTCATTATCCATTCAGAAAATATATGGTTGCTAGGGAGTTTAGTGTTCCTAAACCTAGTATATAATTACATTTACAGCTGCAGCCATAAGCTTCTAGAAAGTAAATGGTGAAAGAGTTAAAAAGAATGTCTAAAGCTGGGAGAGGTAGCAGCTGAAGCAGCAGAGAAAAAAATACACCATCAAGCTGGAAGGTCAGAGGATTCCAGTGAACTTATCTCTGCCCTTGATGATGATAAAAATGAACCAGATACCATTGAAGTATTAGTAAAAGAGAAAACTTGGTTTATAACTTTTTCGGAGCGGCTCTCTTATTTTTGCTTTGTCCATGAGTTTGTAGTAATAAACAGCGATGGAGAGGAATTGGGTGTGCTGACATGTAGCAGCTTGTGATGGGGAGGAATTGGGTATGCTGGTATGCAGCAGCTTGTGATGGGGAGGAATTGGGTATGCTGGCATGCAGCAGCTTGTGCTGGGGAGGAATTGGGTATGCTGGTATGCAGCAGCTTGTGATGGGGAGGAATTGGGTATGCTGGTATGCAGCAGCTTATGATGGGGAGCAATTGGGTATGCTGGTATGCAGCAGCTTGTGATGGGGAGGAATTGGGTGTGCTGGTATGCAGCAGCTTATGATGGGGAGCAATTGGGTATGCTGGTATGCAGCAGCTTGTGATGGGGAGGAATTGGGTGTGCTGGCATGTAGCAGCTTGTGATGGGGAGTAATTGGGTATGCTGGTATGCAGCAGCTTGTGATGGGGAGGAATTGGGTATGCTGGCATGTAGCAGCTTGTGCTGGGGAGGAATTGGGTGTGCTGGCATGTAGCAGCTTGTGATGGGGAGGAATTGGGTATGCTGGTATGCAGCAGCTTGTGATGGGGAGGAATTGGGTGTGCTGTCATGTAGCAGCTTGTGATGGGGAGGAATTGGGTATGCTGGCATGTAGCAGCTTGTGCTGGGGAGGAATTGGGTGTGCTGGCATGTAGCAGCTTGTGATGGGGAGGAATTGGGTATGCTGGTATGCAGCAGCTTGTGATGGGGAGGAATTGGGTATGCTGGTATGCAGCAGCTTGTGATGGGGAGGAATTGGGTATGCTGGCATGTAGCAGCTTGTGGTTGGGAGGAATTGGGTATGCTGGCATGCAGCAGCTTGTGATGGAGAGGAATTGGGTATGCTGGTATGCAGCAGCTTGTGATAAAAGTAGAAATACAGGCCTAGTTCAAGCCTACAAATAGATTGATTTTATATGCCCTCCAGTGATTGTTTACAGTTTCGTGTGTTGGAATACATGAAACCCAGTAAAGATTCGAGGTGGTGAGTACCATATATATACACACACACACACACATATATTGGGGAGTGTAGTAGCCCTTCATTTGGTCTTCATTTTATATTGACAGCTCACAAAAAAGTTTATATCTCGTATAAAATTCACTCTGGATGCTTCTCATCTGAACGCTCTTTTTTTGCTCTACTTTATGTGTGGGAAGGCATTAGATAGATGCACAAGACAAGCAATGTTTTAATTAAAAATTAAAAATACATAAAATTATATTGGATTGACTAGTGAAAAAAAGAAAAACAATTGACCAATGTAGACCACAAACATCTGCAGGGGACCCTTTACCCACTAATATAATGAACTCGACCGTTTCCTCAAAATTCAGTCTATGTGCTCACCTTGCCTGCCAGTAACGAAAATGGGCTAAAAGGAGAAAGAATGATAATTTATCCTTAGGTACTCTGATAGCACCATAATTGTTGATTTATGCCATGTACATTTGTTTGTAAGTATTTTTTTAATAGTGTTCTCTGTGCGTAATTAAGCAATGGCTGATTGCAATGCCACTATGCAAATATCATTGGAAAGCACATGGCTATCAAAAAAGATAAAATTTATTTCATACAAAAATGGTGTGCTCCTCCCTTAAGCTCCAAAAATACTTGCCTTGAATCCGTTGTAAAGCTATATATCAAAAAAGAAAAATGGTGTGCTCCTTAAGCTCCCAAAATGGTGCGCTCCTCCAAAAACACTTCCAGAATGCCTTGAATCCTTTGCAAAGCAAGTAAATTGGCAGTCTCCCTAAAATTAAATTTAAAAAAAGTGTAAAGTTCGGTTTTCAAGATTCTTGTGTCTTCTATGTACTTGCCCCCACACATAGCTAACTTGCAGACAAATGGTCTAACTATGACCAGGAGACTACTACAAATTATATTGGAATGCTCTAATGGTAAACACCAAATATTATACAAACCAGGACCACAATGGAAGCTGCTTTTATAAAGGGGCTGCATTCTATAGATGCTGCTTTTCAAGAATGACAAAGAGATTTTCCCTTGACAGTGTAGTGGACTATTTTGCTGGGAATGATATTATTGGCATAAATGCAGAAAGCAGTGATGATGACTTGTTTGAGTACAGTGAAGAAGAGGACTATGATGATGGTATATACACATAATATTACAATATTATTACCACATTGCAGATGAGGCAGCCATTCCCGACTGTTTCAATAATCATACTTTTCACTTATTGTTCACCTAGCTATATAGCTAGCTTTCTAGTTAGCAAACATCACAACATTTTTCTACAAAATATGCAGGTAACTGGACAGCTTACCTTTTCTGCTCTCCTGTTTATTCTCCATTTTTTAACCCTGATTAGCACCTGGTTCTAAGCTCGCCATAATCACATGTAAGCTAGCTCTACTTGACTCATAGAATCACACTTAGTTTGCTTCGATAATGGGCAGGAATCAATCGAATTTCTCTTGGGTGCCTGGCTGTGGAGTAAAGGAATGTCATTCTCTTGGCCAAAAAGTAGCCAGCTAAAATCTAACTTATACCATGCAACAACACTAACTGAACACAATTTCCGAGGTCTTTTAGCTGTGATGACAGGTTTTCAGGAGTTTCCGTGGAAACAGAGAAGGCTTAAGGCTCAAGGCCAAACTCTTGCCACGAGTCGTCTTGGGACTGAAATAATTCGGGAAGTGCGCACAGATGCCAAGTTTAATTATAGGCCCCAAAGAGTCAATGAACATACTGGTAGATCATTTGGAGCTAATATTAGATGAAACATTAAAGCTGCCAATGTGAGTTTTAGCTGATATATTTGGGTTTTATTATCTCCTGTTTTAAAAAGTGGGTCAAACTAATACAGCATACCCAATAATGCAAGTAAAATAAGCAGGAGTTTAGTATAAGAAGTGACTCCACTGAGATAAGCATTTGTAATCAATGTGATTTACAAGGAAACAAGAAACCAAGAAACCCCTCTAAGTCTACGTACCCCTTATGGAGAAACTATGTATATGCACACATACACAGTTACATGCAGGCACTTGCATACATCACACAAACACGTGTGTTAGGCACTCACCACTAGGCAAACGTCAACAGGTGGTCTATCCTGGACTGCTTCTGATACAACCTTGTTGTAAGGCTGCGTTCTCAATAGGAATATACAGTGGCATAAGAAGATGGGTTTTTTGGTGAGGGGGGGGGATGACCTTTGACCTTTGCAGTAGTACTCTTGGGTTTCAGATGGGGCTCCATGCAGACTTCATTTTACAGTTGAGTGCACACAAAATTAATTTGCAAAGGTAATGGTAATGCATATAATATACGTGCAATCAATATGCTGCACTTCCAGTGTTAGATAATAAAGTAAAACTGTGCCTGAGGTTTGAACTATGTAGACTAGTAAGTTATACATCCACTGCCTGACAAATCAGAAAGCCTTGACCAGATGTGGGTTTAATTAGCAAGGTGCTCAGCTGCAGTAACTCATATGCATTGGGTTTACTCAGTGTGCATTGGCATTTCTAGATTACCTCACTATTAAGATCCAGATGCATTGCTCGCCAGGAAAATGATTGTGCATTCCGAGAGAATTACAAATTGAAATTGAACAAAATAGCAGTTAGCCAGTTATAAAACTAAAACTTTCCAAAATAATTTTGGCGTCGGGTATTTGCCAATACAAATTCTTTTGCAACAGAAATGGTGTCAGTTAGGTGCTTGTGAATGTATAGTAGGAACAAGTTGTTGAGGCGTTGGGATGACATTGTGCTCCTTAAGTATGTTTTGATGAGGCGGAGGGTAGAAAACGATCTCTCAGCAGTAGCACTCGTCACAGGAAATGTTAAATATATTCTGAGAAGTTTGTCAACCTCGCTGAGCATATTCTTTATAATGTTATTCTGGTTCAATGCATCAGCAATAGTTCTGAGATTTGTCACTTTTTTCACATTGATTACTGAAACAGCAAAGGCTGTATTGATGGCATCTGGCAACATCTGCAACTGGATTTTTAGATGAGGTATATCTATCTTTCCTTGGCCAATAACTTCTGAAATTTCAGACACAATTTGATGATTAGCAGCCTTCATCAGTAAAGACTCCACATCACAGACAATGGCTAGATCAGATTGATCAAACCGTTTCTCAATTTCCCCACATGCCTGTTAAGAACTTCAATGTAGGCATGGCGATACCTGTCTTCAGGAGATAAATGATGATGCGGTAAAGCCCCATCATCAATTCTTCTGGGTATTCTTCTGTAGCGAGGGAGGACTGGTCCATCTGTCAAGCCATCTGATGACCTCAAAACACCTTGGTAAAAAGTAGTAAAAGCTGCATCAGTGCGCAAGGATGTGTAATGAGATTTTAGAAGAGTAGCACCTTTGATTCCTTCAGCAACTGTGGTGTCCTTTGCCTGAAGGTTAATAGAAAATTGCTCAGCAGCTGCAAAGACTAAATGAGCTAGCTTCAAGATAAACAATGTATTAAAAGACTCCATTTGTGTCAGTAAACCTTTTCCTTTTGCTGCATATTCATCATGGCCTTGCTGGATGCTATGAAGTGATGACATGAAAACCCTGCAATTTTTCAGGATGCTGTCAATGGCTGAGTGACGAACTGTCATCGTGTAGGACAGAGTGGTCTCAGTGATGGTGACAAACCAGATTCATTTTCAGATAGAGTACCGAGTTCTACGTTAAATCTGGTTGCAAAGCCAGCTGGCTAGAAAACTACCACCTAGATGTGTAACCCTTTCAACTTGAATTACCCCCTGTTTCCAGGTCCTTAGTCCTGTACATTTCAAGGGGTCTTCATTCCCACCAATGATAATACTCTTTCGTATGCTATCAAAAAGATGAAGCCTTTTTGGTGAAAATCTTATTAGCTGAACAAGTTGGAATATAAAATCCATGCAGTTGCGAAGTAATTCACATTTTCTGGTCACCTCCTGAACGCATAGGTTCAAGCTGTGTGCAAAGCAGTGTACATATAGACAAAGATCTGACTCTTTTTTCATAAGAGCCTGGACACCATTTCGTACACCACTCATGTTTGCTGCTCCATCATATGCTTGACCAACACAGTGGGTAATTGGCAAAGAGCATCTTACCAGCACGTCTTTGATGATATGGAACAGGGTCATGGCCTTCAGATCAGGGAGTTTAACCAAGCCAATTGCATCTTCATGAATGGTGTAGCTTGAGTCCACCCAACGAATAGCTGCTCATTGTGTGAAATGTCTGTTGCTTCATCAGCAATTACTGAGAACCAATCTGCTGCATGGATCTCACAAAGAAGCTGCCTCAGGATTGTGTTGCCACAAATAGTGATAACTTCATTAACAACTGCTGGAGAGATGTAGTCCCTCCTCTTCAGCCCATGAAGCAAGTGGTCGGCTATCTTTCGCTTGAAGTAGCAGCAGCTGATTAAGATTCCCCTCAAATGAAATACTACTATCTTCATGATGACCACGGAATGGTAGGCCCTGTCTTGCCAAATAATGTATGCTCTCCAAGTGTTTAAGGAACATGGCACGATTGTTCTGGGTTTCAGCATCGTGGCTCTTGCTTAGCTGAACACTAACATCTGTTGCACTGGCAGCTAGCTTCATGATTGCTTCTTGGTGCATTTCACTTTTTTCATGAGTGGTAAATTTCTGTAGTGCTTTTTTCCAGTTGGAAAATCCCCCATCCACAAATGTAAGGTTATAATGCTCCTTTGAAGAGGCGATCAAGTTCTGACTCCTTGCATTGCAGCAAACATGGCAAAATATCTTGAAGGATGATGTACACACACTGATCCAGGGATACTTCATGTACCAGCTAGTTTGAATTGACCTGGCTTTGTTGGCCTGACTGACATTTTGACTTCTCCAAGTCCATAGGCTGGTTAGGAACTCAAAATTTTGGCAGCACAAACACATGCAAGAATTACTCAGAGGGGCTGCAACAATGGCTGGCACTGAATTAACTCTACTAGGATGTGGTAACTTCTCCATGGCACATGCACTGTCTTCAGTGTCAGCAAATGAGTCATCATTTGAACTATCTGTGCCTTCATCTTGAACTGGTGCATTGGCAACTGGATTTGTGATCGAAAACCTGGAGGTCTCTGTCATTGTTCCTTCCAAAGATGGACTAACATCACCACTTGCAGCTATATAAGGTGGAATATTTACATTTTTACATGGAATCACAGCATTTATTAGCATGCAGAAATTACCTGGAGAGAAAAAAGATCGAATACTTCTCTGTGACATTGTGGATGAGAGTTGAAGCAGTTTGAAGAAAAAGAGGATGAAGTTCAAGCTACAACCGAACAAAAGAGAAGTGCAGCAAAGTCTTCCAGGATGATGAAGCAGCTTACACTAATGTATAGTAATGTACACCTGTAATATTGGTTTACACTTTAACCTTCTTATTGCCAATGATGTATAATGTACACCACAAGATGTGTAATGTTGGTTTACAATTTAATCTTATTGCCAATGATGTATAATGTACACCACAAAAGCCTCTGCTGAGAGATTTAATTTTTAGTAGCTGCAGTAGTGCTTTCACATGTCTTGTCTCATTTTGAGAGGCCCCCCCAGCACCCCCCACTTCTTATGCCAGTGATATAGGTAAAAGATTGATTATATCTCAGATGATTTTACAGACTGAGAGTCTTTGATGTCCTAGAGCAGTCTAACTAGACTCTCTCTCTCTCTCTCAATACATACATACATACATACATACATACATACATACATACAGAAATATCTATGCCCATTTATTTGAAATATCTATGACCATGATGTAACCTCTGACCAATCAGGTGTTTCCACACAGACAGTCAGGAGGTTTGCCAACATTTTGCATTACATAATAGGTCAATGGCTGAGAAGTTCTGGATTTGACAAGGGCTGAGGTCAAGGTTTGCTACAATGTTGGGTAGATCCCAACAACGTGCATGGACAGATCGTGTATATCAACTTACAGAGGTGCCTTGCCGCAGACACAGTTCCCTAGGAGGGTAGCTTGATACATTTGAAATCTCATTCCATACTAATATACAGCTGGGCGTGGTTTCATCAGTCGAGTTTTGCTTCCCTAAAGCCCCTCCTCCTTCTATGGAATGGATGATATCAAAAGCAGCAGCGAGCATGAATAGTGCTCAAGAGTCCCAGCAGCCAAAACCCGGCTATATTGCACCACTTGGACACTCCAGAAGAAGTTGAAGAAGTATGGGAGAGAGTTAAGGAGGGAGTGGTTGGGTTTATCGAGGAGGCCTTTACACCACTTCCCAGTTCCTGTGCAACATCTTCATCGCTGACCTTTTCCTCCATTACATCTGCTAGAGAAATAAGAGTTCACCAGAACAGCTTACCTGCTGCACATTTTCATTTTAGTCTAGCATGACAGACGTGATCAACCGATGGGTACGCCTCATACTGGTTACCGTGTTTAGGACTCGTGCATTCTTGTATTTTAATCATGTGCATATATTGCAGCCACAATGACTTGACTTTATTTCTCGGGCAGGTAAGGTGTGGATGATGACGGCATTGTAAATAGTATGATTTTTTTTTTTAATTGACGCAGAAGAGACTTCAACTTCAACATGTTAATAAGCTAATGATGCTTGTTTTCACGTAACATATATATAGCATGGAACTAGAATCATGTAATAAAAATGTCTTGCACATTTGAATGCTGGTTCAGTATCTGTGTATGCAGACAGCAGGTTTAGAGCATATCCATCTAAAACTTTACAGCAATATAATTAAAAGTACATGTACTGTGCCCAGTTGTAAGCAGTTATGGGAGAAGGCCAAGATCCATCTATAATGCCACCATTCAAAAAAATGTCTTCCACCATTCACCAACCAATATACTGCACTCATCCATCTCTTCCAACATTCTTTTACTTTCTCCTTCCATATCTTGTACTAAAAGTAAAGGTATTTTTCATCTTTGCACTTTTCCATTATCAACCACTCGGCCTCCCCCACAATTCTTCATGCACTAATTCCT
>JAQNBH010000011.1:48474355-48636855 GCA_028752905.1 Cladorhizidae sp. MBARI D1340-BT2
ACTCCTTCCTATGCAACACACACACACATACATACGTAGCAACTCCTTCCTATGCAACACATGCACACACATACATACGTAGCAACTCCTTCCTATGCAACACACACACATACGTAGCAACTCCTTCCTATGCAACACACACACACACATACATACGTAGCAACTCCTTCCTATGCAACACACACACACACATACATACGTAGCAACTCCTTCCTGTGCAACACACACACACATACGTAGCAACTCCTAACAAACAATACATAATAAATAAATACTATTATAGCAAGTTCTTATTTATTTTAATTGTTTATTTATTTGTTGGGTTTTTTATTTATTTATATTTATTTGTTTATAATTTTTTCTGTGTTCATTTTGTTGTTTGTTTTTCTGTTTATTTGTTTATTAAATATACCAAGTTCATTAATTCCTATGCAACACACACACACATACATACGTAGCAACTCCTTCCTATGCAACACACACACACAACATGTAGCAACTCCTTCCTGTGCAACACACACGTCACCTGAACTGCATGTACTGTAGCAGCCCAACCAGTGTTTGTCACAACCCCTGCATAGTAACTACTGTATAACACTGACAGTGTGCAGTCCAGTGTGTGAGTGTGCTGTGTGCAGTCCAGTGTGTGTGTGGACCACATCACTCAGTGAACAACCACAGGTACTGTACATACACCATAAAGATGTACAGCTTTCATCTCATATCAGTTCCACACCTCTGGCCCCCCAATAATTGCCAATTTACCACACCCACTGCCACACCCACCTTAACAGAGGCGTTATATATATACAAAAAAAAGAGTCCAAGCTACTGAAAACAGACTATTACAAATAAGCTCACTGCCCTACCCCCATGTCCTGCCCCCATGTCCTGCCCTGGCCAAGCCCAGACTGGAAGCAGCTGCTTGAAGCTCCAGCTGCCAGTTACTGCATGGACAGAACAACACTTCCATCCCTCTACTTAGCAGCTAGCCAAGATCTTGAGCAACAGCTCTTCTCCAGAGTCCTTAACTAACTAATTGCATTCCCAAGCTATGGACTTTGATGATGGAAAATATTGAGAGGGTACTAGGGGTAGGACCAGGTGGAGGTAGAGAGGGGACTAGAGGTAGGGCCAGGTGGAGGTGGAGAGGGGACTAGGGGTAGGACCAGGTGGAGGTAGAGAGGGGACTAGGGGTAGGACCAGGTGGAGGTAGAGAGGGGACTAGGGGTAGAAGCAGGTGGAGGTAGAGAGGGGACTATGGGTAGGACCAGGTGGAGGTAGAGAGGGGACTAGGGGTAGGACCAGGTGGAGGTAGAGAGGGGACTAGAGGTAGGGCCAGGTGGAGGTGGAGAGGGGACTAGGGGTAGGACCAGGTGGAGGTAGAGAGGGGACTAGGGGTAGGGCCAGGTGGAGGTAGAGAGGGGACTAGGGGTAGGACCAGATGGAGGTAGAGAGGGGACTAGGGGTAGGGCCAGGTGGAGGTAGAGAGGGGACTAGGGGTAGGGCCAGGTGGAGGTAGAGAGGGGACTAGGGGTAGGGCCAGGTGGAGGTAGAGAGGGGACTAGGGGTAGGACCAGGTGGAGGTAGAGAGGGGACTAGGGACCAGGTGGAGGTAGAGAGGGGACTAGGGGTAGGACCAGGTGGAAGTGGAGAGGGGACTAGGGGTAGGACCAGGTGGAGGTAGAGAGGGGACTAGAGGTAGGGCCAGGTGGAGGTAGAGAGGGGACTAGGGGTAGGGCCAGGTGGAGGTAGAGAGGGGACTAGGGCTAGGACCAGGTGGAGGTAGAGAGGGGACTAGAGGTAGGACCAGGTGGAGGTGGAGAGGGGACTAGAGGTAGGACCAGGTGGAGGTAGAGAGGGGACTTGGGGTAGGACCAGGTGAGGTACCTGTACATGTAATACTTGGCACTTGTACTGGTTGAATAGTTGATAGCTCTCAGACCTGCTCTGCACTAATATGATCCATGATCCGGTCTGCATGAAGGTACTATGTATGGGGTGTAGGGTAATCACAGCAGGTGAACATGTTTGGGTGTGGGGGTAAGATAACAACAACAGCTAAACTTCACATCTATGTACACAAACACACTAAATGGATACATGTGTACATACGTAGGCACATGGAGGCACTGACGACACCCCTGCCAACACACAAGCTAAGAGTTGACAGAAGAGTACGTAGTGTGTGCATATGTGTCGAGGAGGCTGTGGTAGTGCAGTTCTGTGCTACTGCATCATTATGCAGCCATTACTGTGATGTGTCCAGCATTGGTCCTGGAATGTCATCAGGTGCACTAATGACTGCAACACAGTCTCCTCTTGTGTGAGAGGTCCAACAACTCACTGAAAAGCAGACCTGACTGGCTTCAACAATACATGTCGGAAATTGTCCTTGAATCTGTCGTTCATTGTCTTCACGTAGCCTTCTAAGATGCTGTAATTCAAGTGGCCTCCATCACTGCGCTCAAAAGACAAGTAGCTACCAAACATACATCAAATTAAGGAATAATAGACTAGTAACCCTTACTTCTGCTAGAGAGCTAGCCACTAGTAACCCTTACTTCTGCTAGAGAGCTAGCCACTAGTAACCCTTACTTCTTCTAGAGAGCTAGCCACTAGTAACCCTTACTTCTGCTAGAGAGCTAGCCACTAGTAACCCTTACTTCTGCTAGAGAGCTAGCCACTAGTAACCCTTACTTCTGCTAGAGAGCTAGCCACTAGTAACCCTTACTTCTGCTAGAGAGCTAGCCATTAGTAACCCTTACTTCTGCTAGAGAGCTAGCCACTAGTAACCCTTACTTCTGCTAGAGAGCTAGCCACTAGTAACCCTTACTTCTGCTAGAGAGCTAGCCACTAGGAACCCTTACTTCTGCTAGAGAGCTAGCCACTAGTAACCCTTACTTCTTCTAGAGAGCTAGCCACTAGTAACCCCTACTACTTCTGCTAGAGAGCTAGCCACTAGTAACCCTTACTTCTGCTAGAGAGCTAGCCACTAGTAACCCTTACTTCTTCTAGAGAGCTAGCCACTAGTAACCCTTACTTCTGCTAGAGAGCTAGCCACTAGTAACCCTTACTTCTGCTAGAGAGCTAGCCACTAGTAACCCTTACTTCTGCTAGAGAGCTAGCCACTAGTAACCCTTACTTCTGCTAGAGAGCTAGCCACTAGTAACCCTTACTTCTGCTAGAGAGCTAGCCATTAGTAACCCTTACTTCTGCTAGAGAGCTAGCCACTAGTAACCCTTACTTCTGCTAGAGAGCTAGCCACTAGTAACCCTTACTTCTGCTAGAGAGCTAGCCACTAGGAACCCTTACTTCTGCTAGAGAGCTAGCCACTAGTAACCCTTACTTCTTCTAGAGAGCTAGCCACTAGTAACCCCTACTTCTGCTAGAGAGCTAGCCACTAGTAACCCTTACTTCTGCTAGAGAGCTAGCCACTAGTAACCCTTACTTCTGCTAGAGAGCTAGCCACTAGTAACCCTTACTTCTGCTAGAGAGCTAGCCACTAGTAACCCTTACTTCTGCTAGAGAGCTAGCCACTAGTAACCCTTGCATCTGCTAGAGAGCTAGCCATTAGTAATCCTTGCATCTGCTAGAGAGCTGGCCACTACTTCTGCTAGAGAGCTAGCTACTAGTAACCCTTGCATCTTTAGAGAGCTAGCCATTAGTACATGTAACCCTTGCATCTTTAGAGAGCTAGCCATTAGTAATCCTTACTTCTACTAGAGAGCTACTAGTAACCCTTGCATCTGCTAGAGAGCTAGCCATTAGTAACCCTTGCATCTGCTAGAGAGCTGGCCACTACTTCTGCTAGAGAGCTAGCTACTAGTATGTAACCCTTGCATCTTTAGAGAGCTAGCCATTAGTAACCCTTGCATCTGCTAGAGAGCTAGCCACTACTTCTGCTAGAGAGCTAGCCATTAGTAACCCTTGCATCTTTAGAGAGCTAGCTACTAGTAACCCTTGCATCTGCTAGAGAGCTAGCCGCTAGAGAGCTAGCTACTAGTAACCCTTGCATCTTTAGAGAGCTAGCCATTAGTAACCCTTGCATCTGCTAGAGAGCTAGCCACTACTTCTGCTAGAGAGCTAGCCATTAGTAACCCTTGCATCTTTAGAGAGCTAGCTACTAGTAACCCTTGCATCTGCTAGAGAGCTAGCCGCTAGAGAGCTAGCTACTAGTAACCCTTGCATCTTTAGAGAGCTAGCCATTAGTAACCCCTGCATCTGCTAGAGAGCTAGCCACTACTTCGCTAGCCATTAGTAACCCTTGCATCTTTAGAGAGCTACATGTAGCTACTAGTAACCCTTGCATCTGCTAGAGAGCTAGCCATTAGTAACCCTTGCATCTGTAGAGAGCTAGCCACTACTTCTGCTAGAGAGCTAGCTACTAGTAACCCTTGCATCTTTAGAGAGCTAGCCATTAGTAACCCTTACTTCTGTTATAGAGCTAGCTAACTAGTAACCCTTGCATCTGCTATAGAGCTAGCCTCTACTTCTGATAGAGAGCTAGCCATTAGTAACCCTTGCATCTTTGAGAGCTAGCCATTAGTAACCCTTGCATCTGTTAGAGAGCTAGCCACTAGTAACTCTTATTGCTATATATAGACAGCTAAAGCTAACCAGCTAAGACACCCTTAGGGAGGATCATAGCCAGAAATAAGATGGCAAAGTCCTCCTTTCTTCCTAGTACTAGCCCTAGCTGTGAATGGGACAGAGGCTAGGGCAAGGAATAAAGTGTGTGTGTGGGTAGGGCTATGACCAGGTCAAGAGCCAGGACAATATAACAATGATAACAGCTAAACGTAGATGTACATGTAGGCTAGGAAAGAGTAAGTTATAGAGAGGCTAGGGAAGAGCTAGCTATCTATATAGAGGCTAGGAAAGAGCTAGCATCATGTAGAAGCAAGGGAAGAGCTAGTTATACAGGGGTCAGGGAAGAGCTATGTACAGCTATACAGTGGCCAGGGAAGAGCTAGCTATACAGTGGCCAGGGAAGAGCTAGCTATATAGTGGCCAGGGAAGAGCTACTATATAGGGGCCAGGGAAGAGCTAGCTATATAGGGGCCAGGGAAGAGCTATGTAAGGTATATAAAGCCATAACAAGAGATACATAGAGAGAGAGAGCAACACATATCATTACCACAAGCAACAAAGATCATCCGCTACAAGCACTACTTCACAGGAAGTCCAACTGACTGAAGCACCTCAGTTTCCTAGTAACAAGTGGTCAGTTTCCTAGTAACAAGTGGTGTGTGTATGTGTGTGGGGGGGAGGGGGAGTCCAGCTACATTACTTATTAAAGGGATACAAATCAATCATTTCCTTTCTGGCACACACATATTCTGTGATATGTGTCAGCAACTCCGCCATTCTTCTCTCCCACGAGAAGTCCATCCCTCCCTTACGCAAGGTGTACACCTCTTGGATCTTCTTCAGCTCCAAGACCACCAGCTCATAGGAACTCTTCAACGTCTGTTCACAGTAACGAATAAGAACTAATATATTCACCATAGAGTCAGGGTTTTCTTAAACCCCCCAATCCCGCAAAACATGGAAAATGTTTGCCCCCCGCCCTTTGAAAATTAAGTATTTTACATTTTTAATTGTTTGCATGTGGGTAATAAATTAACACAGTCCAAACCCGCCCCCCGCCCCCTCCCCCCCGACCATATTTCTGAAAGAAGCACTGAGAGTTTAAACATGCTCTTTGTTCAAAGCCGCCAGTGAGTTGAGAGATGCCACGCCTACCTCAGAACTACATATTCTCGATAGAGCCACCATTGATTTAAGGGGGACGTTCCCCCTTTGATTTCACTTTTGTGGTTGTACAATTAGGGACAGGGGAGGGTGCAAGAATGGAAACTATTTGTATAGGCCACTTGAGAGTATTGACAGTTTCTTTTTAGAATTATTTGTGTACTTGTTTAGCTCATTGAAGAGAATAATATTATATATTACAGAGCGTTCACTTCGCATTGTGATGTGTGGTGTCTTCCCACCACCTGCTATAGCTGGAGCAAGCAAGGCAGAAGCTGGTGATGGCTATGGGCATTGTGATGTGTGGTGTCTTCCCACCCCCTGCTATAGCTGGAGCAAGCAAGGCAGAAGCTGGTGGATGGCTGTGGGCATTGTGATGTGTGGTGTCTTCCCATCCCCTGCTATAGCTGGAGCAAGCAAGGTAGAAGCTGGTGGATGGCTATGGGCATTGTGATGTGTGGTGTCTTCCCACCACCTGCTATATCTGGAGCAAGCAAGGCAGAAGTTGGTGGATGGCTATGGGCATTGTGATGTGTGGTGTCTTCCCATCCCCTGCTATAGCTGGAGCAAGCAAGGTAGAAGCTGGTGGATGGCTATGGGCATTGTGATGTGTGGTGTCTTCCCATCCCCTGCTATAGCTGGAGCAAGCAAGGCAGAAGTTGGTGGATGGCTATGGGCATTGTGATGTGTGGTGTCTTCCCATCCCCTGCTATAGCTGGAGCAAGCAAGGTAGAAGCTGGTGGATGGCTATGGGCATTGTGATGTGTGGTGTCTTCTGCTAAGCTGGAGCAAGCAAGGCAGAAGCAAGGCAGAAGTTGGTGGATGGCTATGGGCATTGTGATGTGTGGTGTCTTCCCACCACCTGCTATAGCTGGAGCAAGCAAGGCAGAAGTTGGTGGATGGCTGTGGGCATTGTGATGTGTGGTGTCTTCCCACCACCTGCTATAGCTGGAGCAAGCAAGGCAGAAGTTGGTGGATGGCTGTGGGATTGAATGTAAGGACCGTGAAGCATCTTACATCGTTCCTCATTTCTATTCATTGTTTAGGGGGAATTCTAATAAACTTTTTGGAAACTTCAAGCACGTTGCCATAAAAACATTGGCCTGATCAAGAAGGCACTGACTTGTTCTGTTTCTCCCCTCCACCTGATACAGCACAATGGAGATCACAAGCTTGAAGGAGGAGGAGCTGCTTCATCAATTGGAAGTACTTAAGTGCACTAGCTATGAGGCAGCTGCCCTTGTTTGTCTGATACTTTGAACGCTAAAAGCTCCTTCACAATCAGCAGGTGAAGGGCAGAATGCTCTTGCAATCTGATAAGGTGAAAATTTCTTGCATACAAAACTAAATGCGATCATACTGAAGACCGAGCCAATGCTCTTTCCAACTCTGCTGGAATTTGTCGATCTTGAACTTGGCAGTAGCAACTGTAGCGCTTCTATCTTCGGGAGAACGTCTCCTAGATTCAGGGAAGGGGAAGAACTGTGAACTCCAAAACCGACATTTTTTTTGGCACACTTTCCTGCGTACATGTGGGGATTTTGGATTTTCCAGCACCCAAAGTTCTATTTACGCAGGAGTAATATTATACTAGAAGGAACCCCATAAGGGTGCACATCAACAGAAGCTCTTCTTGATACCAACACACCACAACACTCCCCGCGCTTGTCAGGCTCTCCTACATGTACATGGCTGCACACACTGACACGTGGCAAGCCAAATGCCATATAGTATTTCTGTTTGGTTTGACTAGTTTCCACTTTTGTAGAATTTCATGGTATCTGTTGCACATGAAATATAAAATATGGAAGATTGTCATGTCTGTGCATTGGTGCATGGCAACTAATGAGGCGAAGAGAATAAGTAGCTTGAAGAATGCTGATCAGGCAGTACAAATTGCTCTACACTAGTATGAGGGTGTGGCCAGCATGCCTCCTTACTCTAGGTGCTCTAGTGTGGGGGTGGGGCCAGCACGCTACCTTACTCTCTAGTGTGAGGGTGTGGCCAGCACGCCTCCTTACTCTAGGTGCTCTAGTGTGGGTGTGGTCAGCACGCCTCCTTACTCTCTAGTGTGAGGGTGTGGCCAGCACGCCTCCTTACTCTCTAGTGTGAGGGTGTGGCCAGCATGCCTCCTTACTCGAGTAGGTACTCTAAGACATTCTCTTACTTATACCTTCTCAGGATCTGTCCAAGAACACACAAACACTAGACCCTCAAGAGTTACTGTAAGAACACCACGGGGAAAATGAGTGTTCGTAAATCCAAAAGCATTACATCATAATGATGTCATGCATATTTAGACTTGTTTAGCAGTGTGCATGAGCATTAATGTTGGTCCACATCTCTTCTTCTGCAGGCACTTCACATCTTTCACTACACGTGCAAGACTTTTTCACCCTCCACTTTCCTAAAAGCAATGCCATATACTGTATGGGTACTAAATTTTTAACTGCTGGCACGCACTGCATGCACCTGGCAACACACCATTACACCAAGTGTGTCTGCATGCACCTGGCAACACATCATTACACCAAGTGTGTTTGCATGCACCTGGCAACACATCATTACACCAACTGTGTCCGCACTGCATGCGCCTGGCAACACATCATTACACCAAGTGTGTCCGCACTGCACCTGGCAACACATCATTACACCAAGTGTGTCTGCATGCACCTGGCAACACATCATTACACCAAGTGTGTCTGCATGCACCTGGCAACACACCATTACACCAAGTGTGTCTGCATGCACCTGGCAACACATCATTACACCAAGTGTGTCTGCATGCACCTGGCAACACACCATTACACCAAGTGTGTCTGCATGCACCTGGCAACACACCATTACACCAAGTGTGTCTGCACTGCATGCACCTGGCAACACACCATTACACCAAGTGTGTCCGCACTGCACCTGGCAACACATCATTACACCAAGTGTGTCCGCACTGCATGCACCTGGCAACACACCATTACACCAAGTGTGTCCGCACTGCACCTGGCAACACATCATTACACCAAGTGTGTCCGCACTGCATGCACCTGGCAACACACCATTTCACCAAGTGTGTCCGCACTGCACCTGGCAACACATCATTACACCAAGTGTGTCTGCATGCACCTGGCAACACATCATTACACCAAGTGTGTCCGCACTGCATGCACCTGGCAACACACCATTTTGCACTGCATGCACTAACAATAACTAAGACTTAAAGAGATAAGTCGTATGTGTTTGTTTTGAGGAATCATGTTTCTTCTTGGCTGCTACAGAATGCAGTTCATGTCGAGGTGTGTACCAATTTCATTGGTGTATAGCTTCAGTTTGCTGTTCCAGTCATGTCAAACGAGTGCTAAAATCTACTTTAGCCTCAGTGTGAGAGATAGTGGCACCAGGTTGTTCAGCCTCCGTGTGAGGGATGGTGGCACCAGGTTGTTCAGCTTCAGTGTGAGGGATGGTGGAGGTTGTTCAGCCTCAGTGTGAGGGATGGTGGCACCAGGTTGTTCAGCTTCAGTGTGAGGGATGGTGGAGGTTGTTCAGCCTCAGTGTGAGAGATGGTGGCACTAGGTTGTTCAGCCTCAGTGTGAGAGATGGTGGCACCAGGTTGTTCAGCTTCAGTGTGAGGGAAGGTGGCACCAGGTTGTTCAGCCTCAGTGTGAGGGATGGTGGAGGTTGTTCAGCCTCAGTGTGAGAGATGGTGGCACCAGGTTGTTCAGCCTCAGTATGAGGGATGGTGGCACCAGGTTGTTCAGCCTCAGTGTGAGGGATGGTGGAGGTTGTTTAGCCTCAGTGTGAGAGATGGTGGCACCAGGTTGTTCAGCCTCAGTGTGAGGGATGGTGGCACCAGGTTGTTCAGCCTCAGTGTGAGAGATGGTGGCACCAGGTTGTTCAGCTTCAGTGTGAGGGATGGTGGAGGTTGTTCAGCCTCAGTATGAGGGATGGTGGCACCAGGTTGTTCAGCTTCAGTGTGAGGGATGGTGGCACCAGGTTGTTCAGCCTCAGTGTGAGAGAT
Organism: Cladorhizidae sp. MBARI D1340-BT2; assembly: GCA_028752905.1. Taxonomy (NCBI): domain Eukaryota; kingdom Metazoa; phylum Porifera; class Demospongiae; order Poecilosclerida; family Cladorhizidae; species Cladorhizidae sp. MBARI D1340-BT2. The sequence goes on from JAQNBH010000011.1 coordinate 48,484,125, forward strand.
GGTGGAGGTTGTTCAGCCTCAGTGTGAGGGATGGTGGAGGTTGTTCAGCCTCAGTATAAGGGATGGTGGCACCAGGTTGTTCAGCCTCAGTGTGAGGGATGGTGGAGGTTGTTCAGCCTCAGTGTGAGAGATGGTGGCACCAGGTTGTTCAGCCTCAGTGTGAGGGATGATGGAGGTTGTTCAGCCTCAGTGTGAGGGATGATGGAGGTTGTTCAGCCTCAGTGTGAGAGATGGTGGCACCAGGTTGTTCAGCCTCAGTGTGAGGGATGATGGAGGTTGTTCAGCCTCAGTGTGAGAGATGGTGGCACCAGGTTGTTCAGCCTCAGTGTGAGAGATGGTGGAGGTTGTTCAGCTTCAGTGTGATGGATGGTAGGGGTTGTTCAGCCTCAGTGTGAGAGATAGTGGCACCAGGTTGTTCAGCCTCAGTATGAGGGATGGTGGCACCAGGTTGTTCAGCCTCAGTGTGAGAGATGGTGGAGGTTGTTCAGCCTCAGTGTGAGGGATGGTGGAGGTTGTTCAGCCTCAGTGTGAGAGATGGTGGAGGTTGTTCAGCCTCAGTGTGAGGGATGGTGGCACCAGGTTGTTCAGCTTCAGTGTGAGAGATGGTGGAGGTTGTTCAGCCTCAGTGTGAGGGCTGGTGGAACCAGGTTGTTCAGCCTCAGTGTGAGAGATGGTGGCACCAGGTTGTTCAGCCTCAGTGTGAGGAATGGTGGAGGTTGTTCAGCCTCAGTGTGAGAGATGGCGGCACCAGGTTGTTCAGCCTCAGTGTGAGAGATGGTGGCACCAGGTTGCAGCCTCAGTGTGAGGGTGGTGGCACCAGGTTGCAGCCTCAGTGTGAGGGATGGTGGAGGTTGTTCAGCCTCAGTGTGAGGGATGGTGGCACCAGGTTGTTCAGCCTCAGTGTGAGAGATGGTGGCACCAGGTTGTTCAGCTTCAGTGTGAGGGATGGTGGAGGTTGTTCAGCCTCAGTGTGAGAGATGGCGGCACCAGGTTGTTCAGCCTCAGTATGAGGGATAGTGGCACCAGGTTGTTCAGCCTCAGTGTGAGGGATGGTGGAGGTTGTTCAGCCTCAGTGTGAGAGATGGTGGCACCAGGTTGTTCAGCCTCAGTGTGAGGGATGGTGGAGGTTGTTCAGCCTCAGTGTAAGAGATGGTGGCACCAGGTTGTTCAGCTTCAGTGTGAGGGATGGTGGAGGTTGTTCAGCCTCAGTGTGAGAGATGGTGGCACCAGGTTGTTCAGCCTCAGTGTGAGGGATGGTGGAGGTTGTTCAGCCTCAGTGTGAGGGATGGTGGCACCAGGTTGTTCAGCCTCAGTGTGAGGGATGGTGGAGGTTGTTCAGCCTCAGTGTGAGAGATGGTGGCACCAGGTTGTTCAGCCTCAGTGTGAGGGATGGTGGAGGTTGTTCAGCCTCAGTGTGAGGGATGGTGGAGGTTGTTCAGCCTCAGTGTGAGGGATGGTGGCACCAGGTTGTTAAGCCTATTCACTTTCGTTAACTACTGATGATGCTTGAACAGTGCCTATTGTTGCTATCCTCATCAGTCCTCTCCTGCACACCCGTCTGTCTCACCTTCATCCATGGTAGGTAAGCCACTCTTCCATCTCAGCATCAGGGACACCTAATGAACTTGTTACATTCTTCAGACAACCCTGGAAATTGGCTACCAGAATCCTCCGCTTCTCTTCGCAGGAAAGCGTAAAATTTCTTACGTTTCGTTGAAAAACTCGACACTGTGGTGAAGAAAATAGTGTTTGGAGGAGCAGTTGGAGTAGCTAGGGCTTCATGGGCATGCTGAACAGTACATATTGAGGAGGACATGTGTGGCGATACTTTACTTATTGGCTGTTCACTTCCCTAATTCTGGGAGTTGCAACTGTGATGTTCCACTGTGGATAAATACATCTACAGTACACCTCACCCCCCCTTTGGTTGGTCTACAGTTGTGACTTTGCATCCCCCAGCAACATAAAATGCCATAGTTATATGTACCAATGTACATATGATGTAACCCAGCAGCTGTTGTTAACATGCTACCCCTGCAGTGACAGCTGCTCTTGTCCAGAAGCCACCTGCTACCAGCTGGTCAACTCAGGGGCACAAATACAAAGCCCATAGCTCAAGGACTAATACACTGTACATGTAGTAGACCTCCTGCCTCTCCAACAAAAATCTGTTTCATAAAATACATATATATATTTTTTTAATTCACTTATTATATGCTTTCCCTGCTTTGATATGAGGAGACAAGATGTGCAGGAGACAAGATGAGCAGGAGAAAGATGAGCGGGAGAGAAGATGTGCAGGAGACAAGATGAGCAGGAGACAAGATGAGCGGGAGACAAGATGAGCGGGAGACAAGATGAGTAGGAGACAAGATGAGCAGGAGAAAGATGAGCGGGAGACAAGATGAGCGGGAGACAAGATGAGCGGGAGACATGATGAGCGGGAGACAAGATGAGCAGGAGACAAGATGAGCGGGAGACAAGATGAGCGGGAGACAAGATGAGCAGGAGACAAGATGAGCGGGAGACAAGATGAGCGGGAGACAAGATGAGCGGGAGACAAGATGAGCGGGAGACAAGATGAGCGGGAGACAAGATGAGCGGGAGACAAGATGAGCGGGAGACAAGATGAGCGGGAGACAAGATGAGCGGGAGACAAGATGAGCAGGAGAAAGATGAGCGGGAGACAAGATGAGCGGGAGACAAGATGAGCAGGAGACATGATGAGCGGGAGACAAGATGAGCGGGAGACAAGATGAGCAGGAGACAAGATGAGCGGGAGACAAGATGAGCGGGAGACAAGATGAGTGGGAGACAAGATGAGCAGGAGACAAGATGAGCAGGAGACAAGATGAGCTGGAGACAAGATGAGCGGGAGGCAAGATGAGCAGGAGACAAGATGAGCAGGAGACAAGATGAGTAGGAGACAAGATGAGCAGGAGACAAGATGAGCGGGAGACAAGATGAGCGGGAGACAAGATGAGCAGGAGACAAGATGAGCAGGAGACAAGATGAGCAGGAGACAAGATGAGCGGGAGACAAGATGAGCAGGAGACAAGATGAGCAGGAGACAAGATGAGCGGGAGACAAGATGAGCGGGAGACAAGATGAGCGGGAGACAAGATGAGCGGGAGACAAGATGAGCGGGAGACAAGATGAGTGGGAGACAAGATGAGCAGGAGACAAGATGAGCAGGAGACAAGATGAGTAGCTATCCTCTGTTACATCTACTAAGAAACATCGCTCCAAATGTAACTGCTTAGTTCAGTCTCAGTTATTATTATTATAAGAACAGCAGATTCAGAGTTGCTGCCATTAGGCTAAGACCATATCAAATTTATAGCTAGATTAATCTCTCTAGCTGTGTATCTTTGCACATATGTACATGAGTATGCATATCATTATACGGTGGCACACACTAATACTGCAGTACTACCAGTATGAATATCATTATACAGTAATATACACACTAGTGGCACTACCAGTATGAATATCATTATACAATAGCATACACACAAATACATGTGACACTACCAGTATGAATATCATTATACAATATATCTAGCATACACACAAATACATGTGACACTACCAGTATGCAGATGACAGCCTGCATGTAAACACATACGCGTAAGCATCACTCTGTAGCATGCATGTAGCAACCAGCAGTGCTGCGACTGTAGGTGTGCCGAGCAAGCAATAGAAAAACCACACCCACCTCTTTGCGAATTAATCGGACACGCGAACCTCTCTCTGAGCCAAACGTGAGGGAGAAGTAGCTGGTCTCGGCATTGGCGAGACGTCCCAATACACTGAGGAAGTCGCACCAGTTGCTCGACTTCGAAATCGTGTTGTTGTCCCGCTCTCGATCCTACAGTAAATACAATTAGACATCACTAATGGTAACGTCAGCGAGCCAGCACGTGCAAGCATGTCTGCTCACTGGCCAACACATGTCGTACACACGTCTCTCTCCAAGCTTACACCTCCCAACGCGCACAATTTAGCCCCTGAATAAGAGCACGTGTAAATGACATATAAATTTCATTGGTCATCAACATTGTGTGTAACTCAACAGAATGCAGCCTACCAGCTACAGTACATGTAGCTAGCCATACAAGTGGGGATGGGGGAACAGGAGTCCTTAGTAAATGCAACACAACATGCGACGACAACTGTCTGTTGCAAGGGCGACTCAGACTATAAGTACATATCACCTCGTTGTTTAAAAAATATTATATTGAAGTCGCACACTACACCCTTGAATATCGATCCCTCATAGTACATACTACAGATACGGAAAAAAAGCTGTAGGAATAAAATTTGGTGGATGGGTGGAGTGTCTCGTAATGAAAGGTGCGGTCGCGTCTGGTGCTAGTCTCACATGAGGGATAACAGCAAGTACATCTTGCGAATTTGTGTCAATGCGACAACTCGTGGTGGGAAAGAGCATTCATTGTTGGGGAATCACATTTATAAAATGTTTAGAATCTGAGTTTATGTAAGGTGAAGAATTTCCTGTAAGACACAGAGAAGCAACGATAGGATCCATAGGGATGGTGCTGCGAAGGAACAGCACCGCCCACTTTGTATGTTGGAATATGGCTACCTGTTCTTTGCTCAACAACAAAACTTACCTAGGAGGCTTCTCTGCCTAGTAAATACTTGAACAGTGCGGACTGCCATATCATTCCTGCAATCAACAAACCCAATGCCACATAATATGGCGGAGTCCAATTTGGTATACTGGCTCCATCAACATATCAAACTCAACCCCCCCCCCCCCCCCCCCACCAGTTTTCTGGCTCTACCGAACTCAACCCCCCCCAACCAGTTTTTCTGGCCCCACTAAATTCATCACAAACCAGTTTTCCTGGCTCTACCAAATTCACCCCTTCCCCCCCCCCTTACAATTTTTTTCGTGCTGGTTAAGACTTAAGAGCTACACAGGTTTGGTTCTGCACATTCACTCTCAATGTGCAAGAATGTTGCATACCTACAACTATGCCAAAGTGTCATGCAGCCAAAATTGGAGAGCTCAAAACCTGCATGCCTGTTCTCTGCAGTTCTTGCTCCTGATTGAAAGTGCTAACATTGAAACTAGTACCAGTGGCTAGAGGAAGCCGTACTCTTACAAGGAGTGGCTTCATTAGGCGCTAAAATGGGACTCGTGGTCAGCGAGGGTGCTAAATAGAAAATATTAACCGAATGTGGTAAATTACCACTCCAGGGATCTAACTGGGAGCTGGGGGATCCATGGGGTGGCAATTGAATTTATTTTAATCACTCGCACTTGACAGGTACTCATGTTTTAGCGCCTATTGAAGCACTCATAATAGTCGAGTAGAGTTACTAGTAGAGTAGAGTACTAGTAGAGTATTCTAGTAGAGTACTAGTAGAGTATACTAGTCGAGTACCAGTCGAGTACTAGTCGAGTACTAGTCGAGTACCAGTCGAGTACCAGTCGAGTACCAGTCGAGTACCAGTCGAGTACCAGTCGAGTACTAGTCGAGTACTAGTCGAGTACTAGTAGAGTAGAGTACTAGTAGAGTAGAGTAATAGCAGAGTAGAGCTTCCTCTAGCCACAGGTACAAATTTCAAGTGTCTACACTTTCAATCAGGAACAAGAACTGCAGAGTATTGAGGCATGGAGGTTTTAAGGTCCCTAACTTTGGCTGCATGTAACTTGTACATGGTTCTATTCAGTAATTTAAAGTAATTTAAATGGAGCACACAGAGACCTATCTTTTGAGCTACATCTCAAGGTCATAGAGTGAAGTATGCAGAACCTACGGCCATAATTACAAGGTTTTGGGTTGTCGTCCACTTGTTAATAGAACATGCCCATTACTACCATCATAAATTTTGAAGCTATAAACATGCAACAAAAAAAAAAATTGTCATCATAATAATTATTCCTGATTAGTTTGGGCTTATGAACACTACTACTACGCACGCACGCACACACGCAGAGATGCTGAGGTGTTTCTGTCACCATGCACAAAATGAGCTGGCGTGGCATGAACTTCGACCCCAGAGCAGCAAGATTTAAAAATTCAACCCGTCTGTTTTTAGGGCGTGCCACACCCACAGCTTCAGCACACGTACTATAGACCGTATACTCACTGTAGGTTCACCAAACATTAGGCGGTAAAGTCACCAATCAGCAACCGGATATGGGCAGTTCTTCCCTCCTCCCCCCTTTCATGACACAGCTGTACGGCTTCGGCAGGTGTCTGGATGCACATAGTCGTGCTCCGAGTATGCTTGCCTGGTCACGCTCCGAGTATGCTTGCCTGGTCACGCTCAGAGTATGCTTGCCTGGTCACGCTCAGATTATGCTTGCCTGGTCACGCTCAGAGCATGCTTGCCTGGTCACGCTCAGAGCATGCTTGCCTGGTCATGCTCCGAGTATGCTTGCCTGGTCACGCTCAGAGCATGCTTGCCTGGTCATGCTCCGAGTATGCTTGCCTGGTCACGCTCCGAGTATGCTTGCCTGGTCACGCTCATGCCTGGTCACGCTCAGAGTATGCTCGCCTGTTCATGCTCCGAGTATGCTGGCCTAGCAAGCTACTGTATACCGCTAGTTTAGCGAGGGAGACAAGGCCCAGCACGCATGCGGTCATTCACTCCACGATCGCTCGTGAAATCTCATTTATGCCAACCTTCAAGTTTAATGAAGGGTAAATTATGCCAAGCACGTGCTTTCTTTATAAAGTAATAGGCACATGTACTGCAACTAAACCACATGTGCATGCATGGCAAAATACAGCAGCTGCAGAATTCCAAATCAAGCACTCCTCTCTGTGTGTGCACATGTACAGAGCACTAAACACTTCACTCAAAAGCTGGCCATTATCAAGCTTCCTTCAGAGAATGTGCAGCATGCTGAACTTTCCCTTGCTTTCAGTCAACAATATTGGCAAGATTCTGAAAAGGAAAGATGACATTTCTGCAGAAGCTGCACTAAACCAAGTGCTAATTGGAAGCGAAGGCTTGCAGGAACAGCAGATGATGTAGAGAAAGCTATGTCCACTTGGTGTGCAGATGCTAGGGCTAGGGATGCCCCAGTCACCACACACATTGGAAGAGAAAGCTAGCAGATGATGAAGAGAAAGCTATGTCCACTTGGTGTGCAGATGCTAGGGCTAGGGATGCTCCAGTCACCACACACATTGGAAGAGAAAGCTAGCAGATGATGTAGAGAAAGCTATGTCCACTTGGTGTGCAGATGCTAGGGCTAGGGATGCCCAAGTCACCACACACATTGGAAGAGAAAGCTAGCAGATGATGTAGAGAAAGCTATGTCCACTTGGTGTGCAGATGCTAGGGCTAGGGATGCTCCAGTCACCACACACATTGGAAGAGAAAGCTAGTAGATGATGAAGAGAAAGCTATGTCCACTTGGTGTGCAGATGCTAGGGCTAGGGATGCCCAAGTCACCACACACATAGGAAGAGAAAGCTAGCCAACTGGCTGAGAAGCTGGATAACCTTGTTTTAAAGTAATACCACATTCGCTCAAATATAAGTCGCGACTTCTATTTATTTCAGCTCAACCACCGTACTGTAGGTTGCGACTAGGAAGCCACACAAGTGCTGCAGTGTAATGCTTGTCCGAGCAAAGAAAATGCCATCCTTTTACCTCTGATCTGCTGCACGGGCTGCTGCCGTGATTCAGCAGATCGGAGGGAAAAGGCTGGCGGGTTGAACTACACAAGTGGTATACAGCAGCAGTTGTGTGACTGCCTACTGGCAACCTACGGCAGTCAGGCAGTTTATAAACATCATAGACAGAGTTAGCTGCAGTCAGTTATGGAGTTCCTGATGCTATTCTTGTCAACGAGGAGTTCGTTCAGTTCAATCTCTTCTTCATCCTCCTCCTCCTCCAGGGAGGTGAATGGATCTTGTCCATCACTGCCACTCTCTTCCAACAGCTGGCGAGTAGCTTCAGCAATGGCTGGGAGTAGCTCCAGCAATGGCTGGAACAGCTAAAGTTGCTACTCTAACATCCTTGAAGCTGTGAAATGATCTGTCTTGACCACCTTCACACAGACATTACACAAGCACATGTTTTCTTTATCAACTCTGGCAGCTTTTATAGCATACATGTACGTAGTGCAAGAGATATACTGACCCACACTGGTGCTAGTACATGTACATGTACATACATAATTACTATAATCAACTACATATGAGTGCCACAATTCGAAGACTACATTTTCAAGGGCACCTCCTACATTTGAGTGAATATGGTAATTAGATTCTTAGGTAGAAAGTTAGGAATTTGGAGCTGCTACCATGCAGGCTTCTCCTCCATTGCTAGCACAATAAGAGCCTTCACTGAGAACAGGGTGGCAACATGGATAACTTGTACAATGTTGAGAAAGAAGTGGAGATTCCGACCTCTTCATCTTTCATGACCTACAACTGCAGCATCTCTGACTAATTTAGTTACACTAGCCACATGTGCACATGTCCATGCAATACTTGTTGACTAGCCACATGTGCACATGTCCATGCAATACTTGTTGACTAGCCACATGTGCACATGTCCATGCAATAGTTGTTGACTAGCCACATGTGCACATGTCCATGCAAGACTTGTTGACTAGCACATGTCCATGCAATACTTGTTGACTAGCCACATGTGCACATGTCCATGCAATACTTGTTGACTAGCCACATGTGCACATGTCCATGCAAGACTTGTTGGCTAGCCACATGTGCACATGTCCATGCAATACTTGTTGACTAGCCACATGTGCACATGTCCATGCAATACTTGTTGACTAGCCACATGTGCACATGTCCATGCAATACTTGTTGACTAGCCACATGTGCACATGTCCATGCAATACTTGTTGGTATTAGAAACTGCATTCCTCATAACAGATGATGATGTCATAGATCTAGCTGCTCCCACAGGGACAAGACTGATATCAAAACATACATAGATACATACATGTAGATCTCACTGTGCACTTTCTATGAGTTAAATGCTGCATACATTAGTATAACCATGCCACAGCTACACATGCAACCAAAGTTGAGGCACCTCAAAATCTGAACTGGTTGGACAGTTGTAATTACTAGTGCTGGTCAGAGGAAGTTGTACTCTTGCAATGAGGGCCTTCATTACACTCTGGTGAGTTGCTGAGTGGCCAAGCATGGCCACTTGTTGATGGGTTGCAACTGAAGAATACAAAGCCACTGCAGGCTACCGGCTGCTTCACAATACGTGCTTGTGCCAGCAACGAGTCATTTCTGTGATATTTTGAACACGAAGTTGCATCACATCGCGTCACTTCGCTCGACTCGGTTTCTATTCTAGCTTTGGTTGCGACGCATCAATCTACATGCAGGTGTGATTTATTTGTGTTTCCACAACAAATAACCTTCTCAATAATCAACTTAAAATTGTATTCTCTCGACGTTCTCTGATGAAGGCTAGAGCAAGTAGTTGAAAATCGAGAGAATACAATCTTAAGTTGATTATTGAGAAGGTTGTTGTAAATAGTTTCTGCTGAAGGTAGAGATGACGAGGAAAGTTTGATAGAAGCAGTGAGGAACTTTCCCAGTACATGATGTATCCTACTAGTCACACAGGGACCTGAAGGCAAGAGAGAACCTGGGAACAAGGGGCTGGCGAATTAAGACAATATGTTGCCATAGCAACGTTGAACAATATCCTCCTCTTTTACCTCTTTTACCTCATACATACACCTGCCAGTTCAACATTAAGTTTTAAGCAAATGTCAGTTTAACATGTAATAAATATTTGTATCATATAGTGCACACCAAGCTAATTGTATCATATAGTGCACACCAAGCTAAGATAGTTTGGCTAACATGTGCATACTTGCCATGAAAGATTACAGATTGGACGGATGAGGTTGGAGGCATCAAACGTGAGGTAAAAATCTGACAATGCACTTATGTCCTGCTCCCCCTCTTCCTTGCTTTTAAGGCCAAGAGCAAAACCTGGAGGACCTCATCTTCACTCAAGTAGTGACTGTCAATGTCGTCCATTGCTGAAGAGTGCACTTAGCTTAGTATATCGGTGGTGAGGTTCATAAATGAATGGGTGGAGCTCTTAGACACGAAGGCGATGCCACACAATAAGACTGATATTGTGAGTTGCTCGAAGTAACACATGAGACGTGAAACAATGGGACGAGTAGGTCACATACATACATATTGTGAACCTGCCTAAGGCCGCTCCTATATTGTGAACCTGCCTTAAGGCCGCTCCTATATTGTGAACCTGCCTTAAGGCCGCTCCTATATTGTGAACCTGCCTTTTAAGGCTGCTCCTATAATTATTGTGAACCTGCCTTAAGGCCGCTCCTATATTGTGAACCTGCCTTAAGGCCGCTCCTATATTGTGAACCTGCCTTAAGGCTGCTCCTATATTGTGAACCTGCCTTAAGGCTAACCATAAACTAGTAAATGTATACTTGTGGTTACCACTTTATAGCTCAATAGATTCTGCTAACTTCACGGTATGGACTTGATATATAGCTCAAGAGATAGGCCTCTCTGTGTGCTCTCTTTTGATACTAAAATATTTCCCATAGGTATAACTATAGCCAAGTTACTGGAGCTAAAGTGGAGGTACCTCAAACCCTGAGTGCCTGAGTTAGGAACATATTTTTCTCCAGATTGCCTGCTACAGAGCTGAAATGTGGCTAGAGGACTTGTGGCCAAATGGTCAGTTGTTGGTATCTAGTACAGTATACCAAGGTACATAGTATAGCACACATCCGTGGTACATAGAAGTTAATATATACTGCATACATGATAATGGGGTGTGCAGTGCGTGGTACGTGGTCAAGCGCCCCGGTTGGAAAATGAATTTGTTTTTCCAACCACCGCGCTTGACCACATACTAGAGTTTTAGCACCTAATGAACAAGTCGTTGTATAGAGTAGGGCTTCCTCTAGCCACTGGTGCTAATTTCAGCTCTCTAGCACTTGGGCATTCTGGAGTAAAATATGTTCCTAACTCAGGCACTCAGGTTTTGAGGTACACCCACTTTAGCTCTAGTAACTTGGCTATAGTTATTATACCTATAGAAAATGTTTTAGTATCAAAAGAGAGCACACAGAGAGATCTATCTTTTGAGCTATATATCAAGTCTATACCATGAAGTTTGCAGAATCTGTGGAGCTATAAAGTGGTAACCACTAGTTTTTTAACACTTTCTCGGTTATGGTTACGATCCCCCTTAAGGCTGCTCCTATATTGTGAACCTGCCTTAAGGCCGCTCCTATATTGTGAACCTGCCTTAAGGCCGCTCCTATATTGTGAACCTGCCTTAAGGCTGCTCCTACATGTACATGCTAATGTGTCATTGCAAAAAGTACAGCTTCCTGTTACCATACTTGTACAATACTTAACCCCTCCCCCTTCCACACTTCCTCTTGCTGAGTGAAATAATAGCCACTCTCAAAATTATAGCTGCGTGCAATAGCTGCTGTCACATGTGTTGTCACATGCGCTGTCACATGCACTCTACATTTTAAATGCATGTACACAACATGCACAGTATTGTTTTGCTCAGTCCACGGTAATAAATGCCCCGCTCTCCCCCCCCCCCCCCCCCCCCCCCCCTCTCATACAGCCACCACTCCCTGCAGAATGTTGCTGAAGTGGAACAGAATGAAGTTGTTCTAGAGCACGACTGATTGTAGCTCTCAGAAAGTTCTTCCTGTGGCGGAGCTTACTCTTCCCCCACGCGGGGCTCCGAGCCAACCATTGCCATGCCATTGTTTATTCTGCCATGTGATGCGCCTGCACTTCCCCTCCCAAATAAATGCAGCTCTCATTTTGTGGCCTTCCTCTCCTCGAGGCAGAAATGTTTAGTGGCCACGACTTCCCTCGAGCAAATACGGTACGTACAGCTGCCTAGTCCTATCCAACAGGAGCCACATCTGCAGCCAGTTCAGGCACTCAGATTTTGAGGTGCCCCAACTTTGGCTACATGTAACTTTGGCATAGTTATAGCAATACATTTTTTTTGAGTATCAGAAGAGAGCACACACAAAGATCGATCTTTCAATATACATATACATCAAGTTCATACCGTGAAGTGTGCAGAATCAATGGAGCTCCTAAATTATCACCATGAAAAAAATCCTTCCCCCTATTTTATGCTCAGTCTCCCTCTGATTACATGCCGCAAGAGATATATCTGCCAACTCATCATGGTCACACACACACACAACAATATTAAAAAATGAACCAGTTGCACTAAACACTGGATTCTTTACCTGCACATACCTAGTCCACTGCTTTATCAACATAAAATTGTCACAAAATGTTATTTCTGGTTCGATGCGGAATGCGAGCAAAATGGAAGCAATTTAAAAGGCTGCCGATCGCAACTGCCCATGAATGGCCTCTTCCCGGCCATGACTGCTGCCTCTGGAAGCCCTTCTTCATAGTAAAGCTGCACAGGCATACATGCATGCTTGCCTGGAATCACTCTGGATCTCTGAAGTCTTGAGAAGCGAGGTGTTCCTGGATGGATTCCTTTGCCGCAAGTTTCGTTGCAGACAGAGGGGCATAAAGACGCGTGGCTTTATCTCCATTCTAACGGCAGGAAGGGTTTTGTATTTTCTTCCCTTCACGAAACAAAAGGTAATAATAAAAAATGGGAAAAAGCAAACAAACACACACACACACATACATGGCTGGTCCATTACCAGACCCTCCATAGACTGGCAGTGAAGGTCACCTCTACATGGCTGGTCCATTAACCAGACCTTCCATAGACTGGCAGTGAAGGTCACCTCTACATGGCTGGTCCATTAACCAGACCCTCCATAGACTGGCAGTGAAGGTCACCTCTGGTCCATTAACCTGACCCTCCATAGACTGGCAGTGCATTGGGTAGTCATTAGCCAGACCCTCCATAGACTGGCAGTGCATTGGCTGGTCATTAACTAGACCCTCCATAGACTGGCAGTGCATTGGCTGGTCATTAACTAGACCCTCCATAGACTGGCAGTGCATTGGCTGGTCATTAACTAGACCCTCCATAGACTGGCAGTGCATTGGCTGGTCCATTAACCAGACCCTCCATAGACTGGCAGTGCATTGGGTGGTCCATTAACCAGACCCTCCATAGACTGGCAGTGCATTGGCTGGTCATTAACTAGACCCTCCATAGACATTGGCTGGTCCATTAACCAGACCCTAGACTGGCAGTGCATTGGGTGGTCCATTAACCAGACCCTCCATAGACTGGCAGTGCATTGGCTGGTCCATTAACCAGACCCTAGACTGGCAGTGCATTGGCTGGTCCATTAACCAGACCCTCCATAGACTGGCAGTGCAGGCCATCTCTACATTAGCTTCCCAGAGAAATATTGAACTTTGCAAAGCCAAAATCAATTAGTGAATGATACACCACCTTGTAGCCTTGGCAACAATTATTTACAAGTGTTAGTAGGTGGCCAAGATTCTAGCTATAATATTACCATAGAGGTTGCTCTGTTTAATTAGAGTTGGTAGGGACTCACTGTGTTTAATTAGAGTTGGAAGGGACTGCACTGTGTTTAATTAGACTTGGTAGGGACTGCACTGTGTTTAATTAGAGTTGGAAGGGACTGCACTGTGTTTAATTAGAGTTGGTAGGGACTGCACCGTGTTTAATTAGACTTGGTAGGGACTGCACTGTGTTTAATTAGAGTTGGAAGGGACTGCACTGTGTTTAATTAGAGTTGGTAGGGACTGCACCGTGTTTAATTAGAGTAGTGGTATGGGTGGGCAATTATAAACTAATATGAGGGGCTGAGTTTGTCAAAATGGGTACGGTTTTCCAGATTGGAGGTGTGCTTTGATGAAGTAGGCATGTTTGTTCATGTGAAGGCTGAACTACACAGCAACTAGCATGGCAGTATGGGTAGGACTACACACCAACTAGCATGGCAGTACAGGTAGGACTACACACCAACTAGCATGGCAGTACAGGTAGGACTACACAGCAACTAGCATGGCAGTACAGGTAGGACTACACACCAACTAGCATGGCAGGACTACACACCAACTAGCATGGCAGTACAGGTAGGACTACACACCAACTAGCATGGCAGTACAGGTAGGACTACACACCAACTAGCATGGCAGTACAGGTAGGACTACACACCAACTAGCATGGCAGTACAGGTAGGACTACACACCAACTAGCATGGCAGTACAGGTACAGTGTAGGACTACACACCAACTAGCATGACAGTACAGGTAGGACTACACACCAACTAGCATGGCAGTACAGGTAGGACTACACACCAACTAGCATGGCAGTACAGGTAGGACTACACAGCAACTAGCATGGCAGTACAGGTAGGACTACACACCAACTAGCATGGCAGGACTACACACCAACTAGCATGGCAGTACAGGTAGGACTATACATGTATATCAACTAGCATGGCAGTACAGATAGGACTACACACCAACTAGCATGGCAGTACGGGTAGGACTACACACCAACTAGCAGGGCAGTGCAGGTAGGACTACATACCAACTAGCATGGCAGTACAGGTAGGACTACACACCAACTAGCATGGCAGTACGGGTAGGACTACACACCAACTAGCATGGCAGTACAGGTAGGACTACACACCAACTAGCATGGCAGTACAGGTAGGACTACACACCAACTATCATGGTAGTACAGGTAGGACTACACACCAACTAGCATGGCAGTACAGGTAGGACTACACACCCACTAGCATGACAGTACAGGTAGGACTACACACCAACTAGCATGGCAGTACAGGTAGGACTACACACCAGCATTTCTATGTACTTTGACCTCTAAAGGCTGGTTCACAACATGGTAGTGGTAAGGGTTCCGTTCCATCATGCTGTGAACCGGACAACACAAGAAAACAGAACAGAACGCAACAGCGTGCTCGATTAGGGGGAAAAGAGTTCTATTCCAGTATTAGCAATGCAGTGCCCGGCCAATAGGATCTAGCATGTTTAAACTGCTCCAACTGCAGCTAGCTAGGAGATAGTAATTGATGAAGCAAGTTGATTGAATCGACGAGAATCCTTTCATTGGTAACAAAACCATATATTAGAGCAAGCAAGCTGCAGGTCAGGTGATAATGCCCTAGCTATTACTATACAGTACATGTACTACTATAATTAATGTTGGCTAGAGCTAGCTGCAGGTCAGGTAATAATGCTCTCCCTATAACTAGACTACTATAACTAGTGTTGGCTAGAGCTAGCTGTACGTCAGGAAATAATGCCCTATACTACTAAACTAATGTCTGCTATAGCTAGTTGCTAGCTAGAGATGTGCAGCATCTTTCTCTTGCTTCACCTCCTACTAACCAAAAAGATAATCAAATCGCACTCTTCATTGCTGTCATTGTCCCTTCAAGTACACTGTTCAAATATCATTCCACTGAATGCAAGGCAACGTCACAGCATTGTGCTGTGAACCAGCAACACAGCACAATGGAAGCAGAACACAA
Source organism: Cladorhizidae sp. MBARI D1340-BT2 (assembly GCA_028752905.1). Classification (NCBI taxonomy): domain Eukaryota; kingdom Metazoa; phylum Porifera; class Demospongiae; order Poecilosclerida; family Cladorhizidae; species Cladorhizidae sp. MBARI D1340-BT2. The sequence goes on from JAQNBH010000011.1 coordinate 48,499,624, forward strand.
CTCGGCCTGTCATGTATTGGAAAATCAAGACCAGGGTTGCATTCAGGGCCTAGAGAGAGGCAGGAAAGGGTTATTATTACATAGGGCCTAGAGAGAGGCAGGAAAGGGTTATTATTACATAGGGCCTAGAGAGAGGCAGGAAAGGGTTATTATTACATTGGGCCTAGAGAGAGGTAGGAAAGGGTTATTATTACATAGGGCCTAGAGAGAGGCTAGAAAGGGTTATTTTACATTGGGCCTAGAGTGAGGTAGGAAAGGGTTATTATTACATAGGGCCTAGAGAGAGGCAGGAAAGGGTTATTATTACATAGGGCCTAGAGAGAGGCAGGAAAGGGTTATTATTACATAGGGCCTAGAGAGAGGCAGAAAAGGGTTATTATTACATAGGGCCTAGAGAGAGGCAGGAAAGGGTTATTATTACATGGGCCTACATGGGCTTAGAGAGAGGCAGGAAAGGATTATTATTACATGGGCCTAGAGAGCCGCAGGAAAGGGTTATTATTACATGGGCCTACATGGGCTTAGAGAGAGGCAGGAAAGGATTATTATTACATGGGCCTAGAGAGCCGCAGGAAAGGGTTATTATTACATGGGCCTAGAGAGAGGCCAGAAAGGGTTATTTTACATTTGGCCTAGAGAGAGGTAGGAAAGGGTTATTATTACATAGGGCATAGGGCCTAGGGGAGGCAGAAAAGGGTTATTATTACATAGGCCTAGAGAGACGCAGGAAAGGGTTATTATTACATGGCCTAGAGAGAGGCCAGAAAGTGTTATTTTACATTGGGCCTAGAGAGAGGTAGGAAAGGGTTATTATTACATAGGGCCTAGAGAGAGGCAGGAAAGGGTTATTATTACATAGGGCCTACAGAGAGGCAGGAAAGGGTTATTATTACATAGGGCCTAGAGAGAGGCAGGAAAGGGTTATTATTACATAGGGCCTAGAGAGAGGCAGGAAAGGGTTATTATTACATGGGCCTACATGGGCCTAGAGAGAGGCAGGAAAGGATTATTATTACATGGGCCTAGAGAGCCGCAGGAAAGGGTTATTATTACATGGGCCTACATGGGCTTAGAGTGAGGTAGGAAAGGGTTATTATTACATAGGGCCTAGAGAGGGGCAGGAAAGGGTTATTATTACATAGGGCCTAGAGAGAGGCAGGAAAGGGTTATTATTACATAGGGCCTAGAGAGAGGCAGGAAAGGGTTATTATTACATAGGGCTTAGAGAGAGGCAGGAAAGGATTATTATTACATGGGCCTAGAGAGCCGCAGGAAAGGGTTATTATTACATGGGCCTACATGGGCTTAGAGAGAGGCAGGAAAGGATTATTATTACATGGGCCTAGAGAGCCGCAGGAAAGGGTTATTATTACATGGGCCTAGAGAGAGGCCAGAAAGGGTTATTTTACATTTGGCCTAGAGAGAGGTAGGAAAGGGTTATTATTACATAGGGCATAGGGCCTAGGAGAGGCAGAAAAGGGCTATTATTACATAGGCCTAGAGAGACGCAGGAAAGGGTTATTATTACATGGCCTAGAGAGAGGCCAGAAAGTGTTATTTTACATTGGGCCTAGAGAGAGGCAGGAAAGGGTTATTATTACATAGGGCCTAGAGAGAGGCAGGAAAGGGTTATTATTACATAGGGCCTAGAGAGAGGCAGGAAAGGGTTATTATTACATGGGCCTACATGGGCCTAGAGAGAGGCAGGAAAGGATTATTATTACATGGGCCTAGAGAGCCGCAGGAAAGGGTTATTATTACATGGGCCTACATGGGCTTAGAGAGAGGCAGGAAAGGATTATTATTACATGGGCCTAGAGAGCCGCAGGAAAGGGTTATTATTACATGGGCCTAGAGAGAGGCCAGAAAGGGTTATTTTACATTGGGCCTAGAGAGAGGTAGGAAAGGGTTATTATTACATAGGTCATAGGGCCTAGGAGAGGCAGAAAAGGGTTATTATTACATAGGCCTAGAGAGAGGCAGGAAAGGGTTATTATTACATAGGGCCTAGAGAGAGGCTAGAAAGGGTTATTTTACATTGGGCCTAGAGTGAGGTAGGAAAGGGTTATTATTACATAGGGCCTAGAGAGAGGCCAGAAAGGGTTATTTTTTACATTGGGCCTAGAGAGAGGTAGGAAAGGGTTATTATTACATAGGGCCTAGAGAGAGGTAGGAAAGGGTTATTATTACATAGGGCCTAGAGAGAGGCAGGAAAGGGTTATTATTAGAGCTACAACTGCCTGCTCTCCTTACTCCTAACTAAGCTGCACGTGCTGTACATGCATAGTAACCATGGAAGCAAGAATTTTTTTTCACATAGCGTACAGCAAACCCTAGTCGTTAAGCCTCTCCATGTTTAGTGCTCCAAAAGCTGTCAAGATTGTTGCCGTTACAACCTGTTACAACCATCTTCGTTAGACGTCCTTATAGTGTCTGGCTGTAGCGCTGGTCTGGGATGGCATTGAAAAAAACACAGCTTATGTGCACGCTTATTAGCTTCAATGCCTAAGCAGCATATTCCAACAAAAAAACATTGAGGGATTTTTTCCCCTAGTATGACCACATCCATTATTAGCTACAGTTCTGGTAGTTGTCCATGATTGTCCTGACAAGCTTCTTGCTACGTATTTGCTGCAGACTTCTAGTCCTTTTCCCAGATTTCTAGTTGCGCAGGTGATTCCACCATGGTCTATGAAGTCCGAAAACACTTCTGACGTACACGCAATGATTGCAGTTGTGGCTCGTGAAGGGTGCCAGTGATGAGCCTCTCACAAGAATTGTTCTCATCATTGGCTAAAAGGAGCTTCACATCATGAAGGGAATACTCATCGAGGAGTAAAGTCAAATGCAAAGTATGCTTGAGAGGCCATTGCTAGCTCCTTAGTTCGACTTGAGAGACTTGCTCCTTCGTAATCTACCTTGGAGAGATTGGGTGTTTCTTAGTCTGCTTTGAGAAATTAACTCCTTGTTTGACCAGCTCCTCAGTTCTCAATCTTTGACAAAAATATGGAAATATTAATTAGTAATTTTTTCTATGAGCGTGCGTTATTTAGTATGTTTAGTTAGTGCCTATTCTCAGTCAAGCACCTGTTTTCTTGTGAAGGTTGTGATCAGAAGAGTGGTGCTAAGCAACCAGAGTTAATGTTAATCCTCAACTAACACTGGACAAGCTGGAACGTGCCAGCATAAACTCGCTAATAGACCTCCTGCACAAACTGAGCACAGCAAACATGTCATCATTTGGACAACCACATTGCAGTCAACACCCAATCGTACCAGACACCTTCCAGCGCAGCAAGCAATTTGGTAAGAGAAAGCTAGTGAAACTACCAGGCTCCCTATAAAAATTGAAATTGCACAAACTCCAGCTCTCTGCATTGACTTACACAGCTTTCACGGGCCTGCTCAAATCGGAATTGAGACAAGTTCAGGAAGTAATTCTCCAGAAGAACTTCATCTGGGCTCCCCACACTCACATACTCCGCTCCAGAACCAGAGCTGCAAGATGTAGTTGAACCTGAACACACACACACACACCACAGCCACACACTTAGGAACCGTGAAGACTGACACATAGCTAATGAACATATTCAAATTTATCTTACTTACTATTGTGAGTTCTAAATCGTAAGGGTCTTGAGTTAGAGGGTTTAGCCGGACCTAACCCACTTGCCATATCCACCGTAATAAGACCAGACTGCAGGAGGTATGAAATGCGCGCTATTTGAAGATGCACGAAGGTGGGTGTGATGAAATTCGCGTTAACCACGACCAGATTTTAGTTGTAATGTGCTGGGATGTTTCGGTATAACACAACCTGATTTATAATCGCTCAGTGATCGGGTTGTATGTATGGCTGGAATCTTCTTAGGATTATTTTTTCTTCTTTCATGCTGCTGCATTGGCAGTAAGACTCAGGACTTCAGTGAGTGATGACACCCTAGTTATTAAAAGTACTTAGCTTGAAGTGGCGTGTAGCTACGTAGATGCTGCACTGGTACAAGTGTTTGGTTTTCGGTATTTCCCAACTAGTTGTTGAGCCCTAGTTCAGTGTATGTAGCGTGTGTGAATTCATGAATGATACATCTATATCAAACTGATTATTTTTCTTCTTTTCACTTGAGCTAATTTTAACATCTTACAGTGCCAGAGATCTCCAGACCTCTCTTCCTCTTAAGTGAGGATGGTGTGGAGGTGACGTTGCAGTGTAATGCCACGATTGAAAGTATGGTACCAGATTCAGACTTTAGTTGGGCTCGTGTAGAGGAAGAAGATCTAGACACATTGGAAGGAGACAACTCATGCTTTGACAATGCTACAGAAACTGCGGGCAGTGGTTTGCTTATGGAAATGGGCCTCTTTGACGGTACAACAGTCGGTAATGGGTCCTCTTTTACTGTTCGAGCTTCCGACTTCCCCAGTGGAGGCTATTTTGTATGCGTTATTAGCAGCACCGATTTTGGAAACTGTTCATCTAACTATTCAATAGTAGCAGGTAAGATTATTATTTTATTATTGTCTGTATGTAGAAGTCCCCTATTATGTGGAACAATTGCTGGTAATTCCCCGGACTTGTATTTCCTTTGAGTCAAACCACTGTTGCCTAAGACGTGATGATTCTACAGCAGTCATGCACTTGTAATACTTCTGGTGGTCTGGTTGATGTTTTAGTTCCATGATCATCATGTACACATAGTGTTAGCTGGGTGTGACAGGAAATTCATCAGCTTGCCTTTTCCTTCTCCTAAGTCCGTTTGTCACACTCCATGACAACAGGTACTGATTAACATCAGAGATTGCATCATATACTTACAGTTGTTTTGGACTGCAATGCTGTTGTGATATTTACATGGACTACATACATAATATTTTAACAGGTGCAACATTCATCTTCAGAATGAGCTGATGAATATATTAACATCAGAATATAACTATGTACTATATCTAGTTTACCTTGTTTTGGACTGTAATGCTGTTGTGATATTTACATGGACTACATACATATTACCTGGTGCAACATACATTCATCTTCAGAATGAGCTGATGAATATAACATCAGAATATAACTATGTACTACTATAACTAGTTTACCTTGTTTTGGACTGCAATGCTGTTGTGATATTTACATGGACTACATACATAATATGACGTGGTGCAACATTCATCTTCAGTTAAATGCATAAGCCTTATGTCCAACTGGAGAGCTCTCATTTGATGATTTCATACCGAGTAGGAGCAGGAATTGTTTTCTGTCATGTAACTTCGTATGACTTTGGTACCAAATGTCAGTTTTTTTACCCTTGTGGTTTCTCACTTTTTCTGATGTTTTTTTAAATTTAAGGAGTTTGCACACTATGTATTAACTTAGTAATAGGACCTTATGGACTGGAGACCCTTGTATTGAGGGCACCCTTGTATTGAGGGCACTCTAGTATTGAGTGGACCCTATTGGTGGCACTGTGGTATTGAGGAGACCCTAGTATTGAGGGGATCCTAATATTGACAGGACCCTTGTATTGAGGGGACCCTAGTATTGAGTGGATCCTAATATTGAGGGGATCCTTGTATTGAGGGGACCCTAGTATTCAGGGGACCTTAGTATTGAAGAAACTCTTGTATTGAGGGGACCCTAGTATTAAGTGGTCCCTAGTATTGGTGGCACTGTGGTATTGAGGAGACCCTAGTATTGAGGGGATCCTAATATTGACAGGACCCTTGTATTGAGGGGACCCTAGTATTGAGTGGATCCTAATTGAGGGGACCCTTGTATTGAGGGGACCCTAGTATTTAGGGGACCTTAGTATTGAAGAAACTCTTGTATTGAGGGGACCCTAGTATTAAGTGGTCCCTAGTAATTGGTGGCACTGTGGTATTGAGGAGACCCTAGTATTGAGGGGATCCTAATATTGACAGGACCCTTGTATTGAGGGGACCCTAGTATTGAGTGGATCCTAATATTGAGGGGACCCTTGTATTGAGGGGACCCTAGTGTTCAGGGGACCTTAGTATTGAAGAAACTCTTGTATTGAGGGGACCCTAGTATTAAGTGGTCCCTAGTATTGGTGGCACTGTGGTATTGAGGAGACCCTAGTATTGAGGGGATCCTAATATTGACAGGACCCTTGTATTGAGGGGACCCTAGTATTGAGTGGATCCTAATTGAGGGGACCCTTGTATTGAGGGGACCCTAGTATTTAGGGGACCTTAGTATTGAAGAAACTCTCAATACTCTTGTATTGAGGGGACCCTAGTATTAAGTGGTCCCTTGTATTGAGGAGACCCTAGTATTGAGGGACCCTTGGACCATTGTATGGACCCTTGTATTGATGGCACCGTAGTATTGAGGAGACCCTAGTATTGAGGGGATCCTAATATTAAGTGGATCCTAGTATTGAAAGGACCCTTGTATTGAGAAGACCCTAGTGTTGAGTGGATCCTAATATTGAGGGGACCTTTATATTGAGGGGACCTTTATATTGACAGGACCCTTGTATTGAGAGGACCCTAGTATTGAGTGGATTCTAATATTGAGGGACCCTTGTATTGAGGGGACCCTAGTATTAAGGGGACCTTAGTATTGAAGAAATCCTTGTATTGAGGGGACCCTAGTATTGAGGGGACCCTTGTATTTGAGGGAACCTTAGTATTGTTTAGCTATTTAATAAACTTGGAACGAGTTGTTTTATAAACTTGGAATGAGTTATTTTATAACAGTGACTTTGTTTGCTAAAAAGTGAAGAGGTATTAGCTAAAGAGCACCAGGTAGTGAGTAATTAGACAAATCTTCCAAAAACATTGGGAAACCAGTAGAAGGGGACTGGTACTCTAGTCGCTGAGCCCTCCATGGGAAGTTGGATGGACAGCTTGGTATTGCCGTGCATGGTGTATATATATATACACTATATGTATCTATACACTGTAGGTTCACCTGTAAAATATGAATGGGTCAACCGCGTTAAATAATGTGGGCTTACGTAAACCGGGATTGGTCGTCATGGTGACGAGAATGATCGAGAGAATGCCTGGCAGCAGATTTGAAGCTAGACTGGCCTGGCTGTGCCACGTAAGTGAAAACAGCCTGCATGGTTGACAAACTGACATCACTCCTTACCATATATATATAGCAGAACAAGCCAGTCTGAAATAGGACAAACAACAAACCCAAACCCTAATAAACGCCCTCCCTCCCGCCTCCCCCAATAGGCCCTTAATAATATAAATTTGCCGTACAGGCAGATGAGAACTGGATGCATGGCTGACATGAAAGGATGATGGACATAGATACACTCGGTTCATCAACATGCTCTGGCTTTCTTCTTCATTTGCCACTCACTCAATGCTTAGCATTCATTACTAGTAGTAAGGGAACCTTAATGTTAATGGGGCAAGCGGGACCCTAATAGTAAGGGAACCTTCATGTAATGGGGCAAGCAGGACCCTAATAGTAAAGGAATCCAGTGAGGCGGCCCTGGTAGTTAATGGACCCTACTAGTACATATAATATGTAAGTGCTCCTGGTAGTTAAAGGACCCTACTAGTATATGTAAGTGCCCCTGGTAGTTAAGGGACCCTACTAGTACGTAAGTGCCCCTGGTAGTTAAGGGACCCTACTAGTGTATTTATATTAAGGAACCCCTCTAGTACATGTATTGCCCCTGGTAGTTAAGGGACCCTACTAGTATATGTAAGTGCTTGGTATTAAGGGACCCTACTAGTACATGTAAGTGCCCCTGGTAGTTAAGGGCCCTACTAGTATATGTAAGTGCCCCTGGTAGTTAAGGGACCTTACTAGTACATGTAAATGCCCCTGGTAGTTAAGGGACCCTACTAGTACATGTACATAAGTGCCCCTGGTAGTTAAGGGATCCTACTAGTACATGTAAGTGCCCCTGGTAGTTAAGGGACCCTACTAGTATATGTAAGTACCCCTTAGTTAAGGGACCCTACTAGTATATGTAAGTGCCCCTGGTAGTTAAGGGACCCTACTAGTACATGTAACTGCCCCTGGTAGTTAAGGGACCCTACTAGGTGCCCCTAGTAGTTAAGGGACCCTACTAGTACATGTAAGTGCCCCTGGTAGTTTAAGGACCCTACTAGTACATGTAAGTGCCCCTGGTAGTTAAGGGACCCTACTAGTACATGTAAGTGCCCCTGGTAGCTAAGGAACCCTACTAGTATATGTAAGTGCCCCTGGTAGTTAGGGAATCCTGCTATAACAGTATTAAATTAACACAGTAGTTTCACAGTTTGTCGCGAGTCCTTCGTGTCACATTGCACCACACCTCTTCAGCCCATTCGCAATACACGTGTTACGACAGGCATTCAATACCTGGAATTACTAACTCGTCCCATTGATTTACAAACTTCAACCCTGATATTCTAAAGCAAGCGCACTGGATAGTGAAGAAGATGGTTGCTATTCCAGTGATTAGGAACTCGACCTGCTTCTAGACTTCTAGAGAAGGAGGAAGAAACAGAGTGTGGGTGCTTTTTAACTTTCAACACAGGAAGAAACATGGAGAGTACCACAAGTTTCTCCCAGAATGTTAGATACCCCCAAATGCAAGGCCAGTTTCTCACTTCTGATCATCCTTCTATCATTCCATTCTGTAGCTGAAACTCAAGTATTGTATACCAAGAAATAATGCACACCAATCTTTTGCATATGATGTCGCAACCGACTTTTTAATAGAACTTATTAAAAAGTCACACCAGCCAAGCGGTGTGACATGTTGTGATGATAACAATGACGCAGCATTCGTGTGCACATCTTATTGCGAATCAGGACCCTAGCTGTAACTCAGCCTAGTGGTAAGAGAACACAGCAGAAAGGGGACCCTATTAATAAGGGAACCCTAGTAATAAGGGAACCCTAGTAATAAGGGAACCCTAGTAATAAGGGAACCCTACCCTAGTAATATGGGAACCCTAACCTAAGAAGGGAACCCTAGTAATAAGGGAACCCTACCGTAGTAGTAAGGGAACCCTACTCTAGTAATAAGTGAACCCTAACCTAATAAGGGAACTCTAGTAATAAGTGAACCCTAGCAACTAGCAATAAGCAATAAGGGAACCATAGAACCCTAGCACCCTAGTAATATGGGAACCCTAGTAATAAGGGAACCCTAGCAATAAGAACCCTAGCAATAAGGGAACCATAGCAATAAGGGAACCCTAGCAATAAGGGAACCATAGAACCCTAGCAATAAGGGAACCCTAGCAATAAGGGAACCCTAGCAATAAGAGATACCTAGTAATAAGGGAACCCTAGTAATATGGGAACCCTAGTAATAAGGGAACCCTAGCAATAAGAACCCTAGCAATAAGGGAACCCTAGTAATAAGGGAACCCTCGCAATAAGGGAACCCTAGTAAAGTGGAACCCTAGTAATAAGGGAACCCTAGTAAAATGGAACCCTCGTAATAAGGGACCCTAGTAATAAGGGAACCCTTGGGAACCCTTTTAGTCATCTCATCGGACCCTGGTTCTGATAGGACCTTACAGAACATTTATTTACTGTATGTACTACACATATTCTTCATGTAATTATTATCTCTCACACATATATATATACACACATACATATAATATGTATATGTATATACATATATATACATATATATTATATGTGTGTACATATATATAATATTGTATATATATATATGTATATATATATATACACATATATACATATATTATATATGTATGTATATATATAATATGTATATATATGTATATACATATATATATTTTATATGTGTGTATATGTACATATATATATATATAATATATGTGTATATATATGTATATATACACATATATATATATGTATATATACAAATCTATATACATATATATACACACACACACACACACACACATATATATTGACCTGATTTTGGGAAAGTCTTATTGCAAAATTGACAAGTTTATAGTAGGAAAGCCTGGTGTGTGAACTCTAAATCCTGCACGCTGTATATTAATCAGACACACAACCTTTGAGATGCAGTATCTGATTCATGCTACTTCTTCCCCATTCCTGCAATGTGTGGAGAGATCTTGCAATACCAGCATCAATAAGAAAACTAAGACAATTCCACAAAGTTCCTCTGTGTACTATAATGCATCGCATAGTTGGATAAATAAATAAGTTGTTGGATCAGAGAGCCATAAGATCTATTGAACAGAAATTCTTTTCACTTCCTGGCTAGTGTTTAGTGCTAGTTCAAACAGAGCTCAGTGCTAGTGTTTAGTGCTAGTTCAAACAGAGCTCAGTGCTAGTGTTTAGTGCTAGTTCAAGTAGAGCTCAGTGCTAGTGTTTAGTGCTAGTTCAAGCAGAGCTCAGTGCTAGTGTTTAGTGCTAGTTCAAGCAGAGCTCAGTGCTAGTGTTTAGTGCTAGTTCAAGCAGAGCTCAGTGCTAGTGTTTAGTGCTAGTTCAAGCAGAGCTCAGTGCTAGTGTTTAGTGCTAGTTCAAGCAGAGCTCAGTGCTAGTGTTTAGTGCTAGTTCAAGCAGAGCTCAGTGCTAGTGTTTAGTGCTAGTTCAAGCAGAGCTCAGTGCTAGTGTTTAGTGCTAGTTCAAGCAGAGCTCAGTGCTAGTGTTTAGTGCTAGTTCAAGCAGAGCTCAGTGCTAGTGTTTAGTGCTAGTTCAAGCAGAGCTCAGTGCTAGTGTTTAGTGCTAGTTCAAACAGAGCTCAGTGCTAGTGTTTAGTGCTAGTTCAAGCAGAGCTCAGTGCTAGTGTTTAGTGCTAGTTCAAGCAGAGCTCAGTGCTAGTGTTTAGTGCTAGTTCAAGCAGAGCTCAGTGCTAGTGTTTAGTGCTAGTTCAAGCAGAGCTCAGTGCTAGTGTTTAGTGCTAGTTCAAGCAGAGCTCAGTGCTAGTGTTTAGTGCTAGTTCAAGCAGAGCTCAGTGCTAGTGTTTAGTGCTAGTTCAAACAGAGCTCAGTGCTAGTGTTTAGTGCTAGTTCAAGCAGAGCTCAGTGCTAGTGTTTAGTGCTAGTTCAAGCAGAGCTCAGTGCTAGTGTTTAGTGCTAGTTCAAGCAGAGCTCAGTGCTAGTGTTTAGTGCTAGTTCAAGCAGAGCTCAGTGCTAGTGTTTAGTGCTAGTTCAAGCAGAGCTCAGTGCTAGTGTTTAGTGCTAGTTCAAGCAGAGCTCAGTGCTAGTGTTTAGTGCTAGTTCAAGCAGAGCTCAGTGCTAGTGTTTAGTGCTAGTTCAAGCAGAGCTCAGTGCTAGTGTTTAGTGCTAGTTCAAACAGAGCTCAGTGCTAGTGTTTAGTGCTAGTTCAAGCAGAGCTCAGTGCTAGTGTTTAGTGCTAGTTCAAGCAGAGCTCAGTGCTAGTGTTTAGTGCTAGTTCAAACAGAGCTCAGTGCTAGTGTTTAGTGCTAGTTCAAGCAGAGCTCAGTGCTAGTGTTTAGTGCTAGTTCAAGCAGAGCTCAGTGCTAGTGTTTAGTGCTAGTTCAAGCAGAGCTCAGTGCTAGTGTTTAGTGCTAGTTCAAGCAGAGCTCAGTGCTAGTGTTTAGTGCTAGTTCAAACAGAGCTCAGTGCTAGTGTTTAGTGCTAGTTCAAGCAGAGCTCAGTGCTAGTGTTTAGTGCTAGTTCAAGCAGAGCTCAGTGCTAGTGTTTAGTGCTAGTTCAAGCAGAGCTCAGTGCTAGTGTTTAGTGCTAGTTCAAGCAGAGCTCAGTGCTAGTGTTTAGTGCTAGTTCAAGCAGAGCTCAGTGCTAGTGTTTAGTGCTAGTTCAAGCAGAGCTCAGTGCTAGTGTTTAGTGTAGTTCAAGCAGAGCTCAGTGCTAGTGTTTAGTGCTAGTTCAAGCAGAGCTCAGTGCTAGTGTTTAGTGCTAGTTCAAGCAGAGCTCAGTGCTAGTGTTTAGTGATAGTTCAAGCAGAGCTCAGTGCTAGTGTTTAGTGCTAGTTCAAGCAGAGCTCAGTGCTAGTGTTTAGTGCTAGTTCAAGCAGAGCTCAGTGCTAGTGTTTAGTGCTAGTTCAAACAGAGCTCAGTGCTATGTTTAGTGCTAGTTCAAACAGAGCTCAGTGCTAGTGTTTAGTGCTAGTTCAAGCAGAGCTCAGTGCAGTGGTGGATTACAAAGGAAAAGCAGCACCTGTGTCTGGTAGCTACATATAGTCTTGGAATGCTAGTGACAAGAATGGCTTGTTGGAAAGCAGAGAAAGCCATTGCAAGATTTGGCATAAGTACGAGCTCTAGCTAGCTACTTGATGTGGTGGCAGTGTCAGTTGTCCTTCTTATCTATAGCTAGAGCTTTTCTACGAACTCCGAGAAGAACAAGCCTTAGCAAGAGTTAGCAGGCATTAGTGGTTCAGTATTTTGTCCTCTAGAAGGATGGGATGGAGCCATCGTGTTGATCCTCAGGTCAGAATCGTACTTCATGATAGTTGGCTAGCTGCATTCTTTTCCGCTCTCAGTTTAATGACAGGAAAGGATGAGATGTTCACTACGCCAGGATGGGGTGCTTGGCTGCCCTGCTATGCCAGGATGGGGTGCTTGGCTGCCCTGCTACGCCAGGATGGGGTGCTTGGCCGCCCTGTTACGCCAGGATTGGGTGCTTGGCTGCCTTGCTACGCCAGGATGGGGTGCTTGGCTGCCTTGCTACGCCAGGATGGGGTGCTTGGCTGCCTTGCTACGCCAGGATGGGGTGCTTGGCTGCCTTGCTACGCCAGTATGGGGTGCTTCGCTGCCTTGCTATGCTAGGATGGGGTGTTTGGCTGCCTTGCTGGTTGGAGTACCTGAGTCCTAGCTGTGGCAGTGTTTGAGTGCTCTGTTGTTTTTATGCTCTTTTGTGTTTAATGTTTTATTTGATACTGCTTTTGAATGTGATTTCCCCCTCACTATTACAAAGGCACTAGAATCCATCGCTATTCAGCAAGTCCTTACAAAAACACTATAATCCATCGCTATTCAGCAAGTCCTTACAAGGACACTATAATCCATCGCTATTCAGCAAGCCCTTACAAAGACACTATAATCCTTCACTATTCAGCAAGACAAGACACTAGAATCTCCTCACTGCAAAAGTTATGATTGTGGGTAAAGGTCATCGAAATAGCTCTCTGTAAGAGCTTCCCTCATTTTTAACTAGTCTGTTGGTGACTTCTACGTGGCTGAAGTTGCCACTAAGTGAGACGTGAAGAGCAAGAGGGAGACTTCTGCGAGCAACTCTGGATGCGGCAGTGGCACAAAAGCCACACATCAGCTCTACTAAGTGGTTTAGCGTGTTTCTGTGATTTATTCGCGTGAATGTTTTCCTTGGCAACTACAGTCCAGTAAAGGCCTGAGGAGGCCCACTTTTAGGCTATTTTCCTGTGGTTGGCCAGCCTAATTCTTTCAACTGTGCAGAGAAAGTTCTTCTGCTGGTTCTTGAAAATAAAACAAAAGGGAAAAAGGCACCGCACGACATATAACTAGAATTCGAATTTCTCTCGATGAATTCCCCCCCCTTCCACTAATCCAGCCACATATATATTGATTGCACAGGTATCTATCTACCTATCTCTGGTGAGCACACCTAAATCTAATGTTAGCTACATCATAAGTCGCTTAGTCCCTACAAATGTTTTAGTGAGTGATATCTCGTGCTCAAGTCTTCTCCAACCTGCAGCCATAATGAGGAAGGCTGTATTATTCACACCTACTGTATATCTATTCCTCTGGAACAGTTCATAGCACCTCTCAAGGTGATCGAATATTAAAGGCATTATTAGGATGCCATTTCCGAATTTGAATTCAGTGTGGACGCAGCCAATGAACCAAATGTGCATTTATATTTTGCTATCCAATTTGCATTGTGTGTGCTGGCAGACAAGACTATTGCAAGCCAAAATAGTAAATAAAAATAAACAATCCAACTATTGGATTAGCTTCTCTAAAAGGAAGTCAACAAGAATATTAGCCATGTACATTTGGACATCCTTGAGCCATTTGAAACCATGTACACCAATTATAATACAAATTTGAAAAGACAGTATCAAGGAGTGCAGTAGACCCCTGTTTTAAAATGGCGGAGTATCAAGAAGTGCGGTAGACCCCTGTTTTAAAATGGCAGACAAGTATCAAGGAGTGCGGTAGACCCCTGTTTTTAAATGGCGGACCAGTATCAAGAAGTGCAGTAGACCCCTGTTTTAAAATGGCAGACCAGTATCAAGGAGTGCAGTAGACCCCTGTTTTAAAATGGCAGACAAGTATCAAATGCCTTGAATCTCTGAATAGGGTGGTGGCCTCAAGTACAGTGCTAGATAACAGTAAAATTCACTTTCACCAGCACAAAACGTGTGTACTAGAGACCCATTCTTTATAATTTTACTACCAGAGGAGTCCAACTTGTCCAGTGCATTGCATTGCGACTGTTTCTCAATTCAGTAGAACACTGAGGAAAATGGTAAATGGTAAAGTTAAACAACACATAAACACACAAGTGTAGGTGCAATATTGAGCCCAGCAGCAGAGCAGCTGCTGCATGTGTTCACTGCAAGAGTTGGTTTGGAGAGAAACTTACTCTTGTGACAACTATAGCACAGACCTTCAACAAAGCCTGGTAACTACTTATGCTGCATGTGTCTATATATTATGTATATAAATACGTAGGCAAATGTGTATACTGTAGTAATAAACACAGTAATAATAACATCTGCTATTATTGGAGTTAATCATGAACAACTTCTGTTTATTTATTATTATTATTATTAATATTATTATTATTATTATTATTATTATTATTATTATTATTATTATTATTATTATTATTATTATTATTATTATTATTATTATTATTATTATTATTATTATTATTATTATTATTATTATTATTATTATTATTATTATTATTATTATTATTATTATTATTATTATTATTATTATTATTATTATATTATTATTATTATTATTATTATTATTATTATTATTATTATTATTATTATTATTATTATTATTATTATTATTATTATTATTTTATTATTATTATTATTATTATTATTATTATTATTATTATTATTATTATTATTATTACCACCACCGCCGCCACCACCATCATCATCATCATCATCATCATCATCATTATTATTATTATTATTATTATTATATTATTATTATTATATTATTATTATTATCCTTATTATTATTATTATTATTATCATCATTTATATCATCATCATTCATCATTATTGATATTGCTATTGTATTGTATTATTATTATTATTATTATTATTCATCACTCTTCCTACATATATAAATAATGTGAAAATCATTTATAAAATAATCCATAATAAGGTTGCCGGTGAGAGGGTTGAATCTGTTTGGTTATTGTGGTCCAAATTGGATGATTCTGACATCACTTGAGGTGACAGTTGGAGGGATTCCAAATGTCCATTTAAAGTTCAGTTCTGTAATCAGGGAACTCATGTTAGATCATAGTGCTACCATGCTCTACTTCATTCTTGATCAATATGTACTAGAGAGCTTTTGCATATACACACTCTTCATTTACCAAGCCATACTTGGTTCCCAGTACCTTCCCAGTGAGGTACTGGACACACAGTGTGGCATCACCACATGCTTGGGCATGGTAGGCATTAAGACAAACAACTGCCAACTCTTATGATCAGGGATGTTCACCTGTCAGATCTACCATTCATCCTCACTTATACAGTGGTCTTACTTAACACTCAAGACACTGAGTATCTTACTGAACAAGTGCCTGAAACTTGCAGTCAAAGTCTTACATTAAATTAGTAAGCATTTCAGTGTATGGGAACTAACCACAGGTCATGAAGGTCAAGCCCCTCCAGTCTAGAAATTTATAACTTCGGACGTCATGTGCATGCCAATAACTTCACATGGTGGTTCACATGGTGGAACTTCGGACGTCATGTGCATGCCAATAACTTCACATGGTGAACTTCGGACGTCATGTGCATGCCAATAACTCACATGGTAGAACTTCGGACGTCATGTGCATGCCAATAACTTCACGGTGAAGACAATAATTCTTGATTTACTATAGCTAGCTAGCTAATAACTTGCTTTCAGGGAATGATCTGTTCGTTGAGCTAATTAGATTGCAAATATATTAACATGTAATATACATGTAAGAATAGCTCCCATTGAAGTAAGTAAACAGAGGCTATGTCATGCTTACTATAAGACGAAAATTCATTCAGAAGTATATACTGTAATCTTCAAAAATGAAGTGATTCAGTGTAGTTCCGGTAAGCATAAGTGCCTGTTTTGCTTTCCTCAGCAGATGGACTTCTAGGAGCAGCAAAAATCTGGAAGAGACCGCCCATGGTTGAAGTTGAGATTGTCAGCTATTTTTTAAGCTTGCTTAACCCCCTTCAGTGGCCTGCAGCAGAGATGTACATTAATTGCAGTGCTATTATTTCATTACTTATATAGCAAGCTCCCACTTGCATGTCAAGCACACATCTTGTACTCTGCAGTTGATTTTGTAAGTGAGTGTGTTAAGGCTGGTTCATAAGATGTCGTATCGTGTCACTTTGCATTGCGTCAACATTTGTGACTGGATTCGGCGCTTCCAGCTGTTCACAATATCCTTGACAGCTGGCCTTCCTCGCACATCGAAATCGAACTTTAATCTCGAATTATGAACAACACCCTTTAAACAGGATGCTATATGGATTTTATAGTGCCATTTTTCCGAGTATGCTACTTTTCAGCTGCCCCAATTTTAAAGTTCTATTTTGAAAAAGTGTACTTGCCAAAAAAATGGAGGGGCATATTTATTCAGCTTAATATGGAGGGGGAGGGCTGTTTCCTCACTTGCCCCCCCTCCCCACACACATACACACCCACACCCTGCTAAATATGGACTTGCTGCCGTCGTCATGAACCATAGTTTTACTACTCGTTGCTTCCAAGTAAATTAGAGTTATGAATTAAAGGAAGCAATACTGGCAACAAATCAACAATGATTGATCCTCCATGGTTGCTATATAGCCCAACTAACAATGAATACTAGAAACGGGAATACTAGTAGACATATGTACTATACAGTAGACCCTTATCCCGATCCTATGACACCCAGCCCTGTTAGAAATTTCTGGATATGTGAAATAGTTATTAAACGTGATTGTGGTCAAGAAACAAGTGTACTGTCTGCTGTTTGCATGTCTCTTAACTACAGCTAAAGTGGAAGACGGTACACTCCAGGATAGTTAGACAAATCTTGGCAGCACCTGTGTCTTTAGTCACAGTTGTAGTGTTGTTTAAGTGCTAATAACAAGTATTAGCTCATTGCTGCAATGCCAGAACTTGCAATATACACGGATTCTTTGGTAGTGGGAGAGGCGGTGGCAGTAACGCTGGAGAGTCATTGCACTACGATTGGTGGCAATACTAACACCATCTGCTACCACTACTAAATGTTTTTAAGTATCTTTCATTATTCTAAAAGGTTTGTCGGAAATTATACCTTTATGTGTTGATATGTGAATAGGAGGGTGGAGCGTCTAGTTACTAGGCAACAAGCAAACCACAAGCCTCTAGACAGCCACCAGCATAATTTAACTCTTGAATTATTCATGAGAATTCATGAATGCATGTACCAGCTGGAGTCCATAAGCAAGCTAGGTGTCAAGAACAACCGTATGATTATGTGCTCAGAATTACAGTTAACTATTTTGTTGGCAGTCTCTCCTGGGAATTTGAATATCACTCCTTCGGTATCGGAAACTAGTGTGGGGAGTTTTGTGCTTCTTACCTGTGAGGCAGAAGGAGGTCCAGGCAACACCTTCACATGGGTCCGGCAGCCTGGTAACATTCTAGTGGAGAACACGTCAGTGATTAATGTCACCATTACTAATGTCACGGACGGTGGCGACTACATTTGCATGGTGCGTAATGCAGCTGGAGAAGACAACAGAACTGCCATGGTCAATGGTAATTTAAAAATAGCATATTACATATTACAAATCTTAAAAGCATAATACTATGGTTACATATTGCAAATGTTAAATAGATATTACTATGGTTACATATTACAAATGTTAAATAGCATATTACTATGGTTACATATTACAAATGTTAAATAGCCTATTACTATGGTTCATATTACAAATGTTAAATAGATATTAGTTATTACTATGGTTACATATTGTAAATGTTAAATAGAATATTACTATGGTTTACATATTACAAATGTTAAATAGATAATACTATGGTTGCATATTACAAATGTATATAGCATATTACTATGGTTACATATTACAAATGTTAAATAGCATATTTGTATGGTTACATATTATAAAAGATTCAGATGAAAATCTCTAAGTATGAAAATAGTGAAATTAGAGTTGTGTACTCGATTGCAAATAGAAACACTAATTTTCCATACATTCTTCAAGCCTCACACAGTCCCTTTACGATGATAAAATATAGCAACTGACAAAGTTCGACTTGAACCAAAGTTAGTGTAAAGTCAGCAGTTGATGATGCTTTACCACTTAAATTCAGGAGTTCCTCCGCCTTCCCACCAAAACTTTGAGAAAGTAAGTTTCAAGTTGATTATTGAGAAAGTCGTTGTAATTCAACTGAGAATTCGCTAAGAATAATAATTGCTTTTGAAATCAAAAAGTGAAGTCCAGTGAATTTTGGACAAGGGACAAAATAACTTTCTCTCAATAAATTAAAATTGGCTTCTTGATGTTTCGGCTGGAGGCTTTAGCTTTCATCGGGAATAAATTTATTCCCGATGAAGGTTATAACATCTAGCCCTCTGGCCGCAGGTTGGGGGCACCTGATTAGCCAAAACATCGACAAGCCAATTCTAAGTTGATTGTTGAGGAAGTCATCCTATTCTACTTTGTCAACTGAGAGATTGTAGAAAGTGACTAAAGATTGTGACAGTTGACAAAAGACGGAGACATGATGTTTGTTTTTATATTATTCTTCCATATTTTATTTGATTCTGTAGTGGCTCCTGCGATTGTTGCTGGTCCAGAGAGCCAGAATGTGACCGTTTTTGGGAACATCACACTGACATGCCAAGCCTCTGCACAACCCATTCCTTCCATAACTTGGTCAAAGAATGGAATGGTATTTACAAGCGGGCAGATTACTGGTGAAAGTTTGTCCTCTCAGCTGTTTATAAGTACTCTTGTCATAACCATGCCAATGGTGAATGATTCGGGGGAGTATCTCTGCACCACCAATGGTAGCTCACAGTTTCCAGCAACAAGTGATGTTGCTATTGTATTGGTACAAGGTAAGCTAAGAAGCATCATAGAGCTGTTATTAGTATCCAGGGTAAAGAGTGTGAATGGAGTCCATTTTTTCTATATTTGTTTTATAGGCACACCAGAGCAACCCCAGTCTCCAACTCTTGAAGATGTGACCTCTCGTACAGCTAACTTGACCTGGATGGAGCCCGATAGCAATAATGCCCCCATCCTAGGATACCAGGTTGCCTATATGGAACCTGAATTTGTGCAGGGGGACAGGAACAGAGTGGTCAATACCACTAAAACAATGGTTGCCATCACAGGCCTGTCTCCTGGAGTAAACTACTCCTTTACAGTGGCTGCTATAAATGAGATAGGATCATCTGTTCCGAGTGCTCCATTAGCAGTGAGGACTCTGGATGAAGGTAAAATGCAAATGATCATGAAATGTGAAGTTCCTCAGCTCATCCTTTATCTTTACAGCACCTAGTTCTGCACCTGGTAATGTATCTTTTCCTGCTGTTAACTCCACAACCATCACTGTCAGTTGGGAAGAGTTGGAGGTTGAAGATAGAAATGGAGTCATCACCATATATGAGGTGATGTACATACCTCTGGAGGACTTTGGAGGAGCTATTGGGACAATTACAACTAATGTGACTGACCTCTCTGTGCTTCTGTTGGACTTACAAGAATATGTTAACTATAACATCTCTGTCCGAGCCCACACCAGTGTTGGGGCGGGACCTTTCAGTGAGCCATTGACTGCATTGACCAGTGAAGATGGTAAGTGTTGTCAACAACAGAGCATATGATTACTCACATAATTTCCCCACTCACCAGTTCCTGCCAGTCCTCCGGAGAATGTGACGGCAAAAGCTAATTCCTCCACTACTATTGCAGTGACATGGGATGAAGTTGTTCCCATAGACCAGAATGGGATCAACACCATGTATGAGTTGATGTACACACCTCTAGAGGACTTTGGAGGAGCTATCAGGACTGGCTTAGTGAATACCACTTATCCCTACTCCTCAGTTGTGCTGACTGCTCTTGAGGAGTTTGTCTTCTATAATATTAGTGTCAGAGCTTACACTCAAGCGGGACCAGGCAGCTTCAGTTCTCCTGTAACTGAGCAAACAGATGAAGATGGTAATGTCATAATCAACTATTCAGCTATGTATGTACCCATGAATGTGATTGTAACAGTGTGCCTGTGTTATGATTAACAATGCTGACCCATTGAAAGGAATGGTCCTGCTTCATACCCCACCACCCCTTTGTTAAGTCTTAAATATAGCCGTCTATAATAGGTTTACAACATGAAGATCTATTTGAAAACTGTGAAAATAATACCTGATGGTTACTCTTGAGGAGCAACTTTGCATGTTTCATTAACTTTGGATAATATCAAGAAGCTCTTTTCTCCTTTACCTCCCCTTTTTCTCCATTTAAGCTATAGATAGATGTCTGTGGTTTAGAATAACTCTGATCTATGTAGTTCAACATTCTTAATTAGTATTGCTCTATTAACAGTTCCAACTTTTGCTTCTATTTGTAGTTCCATCAGGGAGTCCCACGATCACCAAGGCGGTGGAGGTATCACATACAGAAATTGAAGTATCCTGGAATGAAGTGGATCCAATAAATCAGAATGGGATTGTAATAATCTACGAGGTAGACTACCAGTCAGCAGAAATGTTTAGTGGATCAGTAACTGTGGATGTCGTGAACACCACCAGTACTACAATTATACTCACAAATCTCCATGAGTCTGTCCAGTACAACATAACAGTTCGTGCATATACAAGTATCGGTCCAGGACCCTTCAGCAACCATCTCCTAAGTGTTACAGAGGAAGCACGTAAGTTAAAATGGAGCAACAAATAATGGCAACAGGGGGGAAAGTGTGAACCCATTATTTTAGACTGCACCTACTTCAAGAGCCATTACTTATGATATTATGTGGTTTTCAAGGATCTTTTTTCACGGAGTTGTAATATTGGGATATAGAATAATTGCTTCTAGCTTGAAGTGGCATTGAAGTGGTTGTGGTCTGCATCTGTGTCGCCATCTTGTTTTACACCTTCCTTTGCATTCAATATTTCAACTTGTTTTAGCTACTACTAGATATAATAGTATGCACCCAACAGGGGACCTGCATGATTACATCATGTACATTCTACCATGCCTAGAGTAATTCTATACCCCATAGGGAAATGTATTGTTCTTCATGATTCTCAAAGAATTCCTGAGCATTGCACTGCATTATACCATATATATATATATGGACTAAATTGTAGGACTGGAAAACTCTAAAAAATTGCTACAATGTGATACATTTTTTGTGTTCATGCAAGTTGCTGTTGAGGAGTGGAAGTAAAGTAGTATTAGTGCTGAGCTTACCTGTGAGCTCACTGCTGGTTTCTCTCAGGTCTCATTGCAAGGTGGCAGTTCACTAGTTTGTCTCGGGGAGAAAAGTTGTTCCTGGAGCATCATGTATGGGAGTGAACCTAGCTAGCTTCATGTAGTAGACCTCAAGTGCTGGTTAAAGTGCAGTGGTGCTACAATAACTGGGAAGAAGCAGCTGATCATGTGTAAAGGTGAGCAGGCCCCTCGTAGATATCGAATTGACAGAGGTAATACTACATGACAAACTTGATGTAGCTGGGAAGCTAGCTATAGACTATTACCTGTGTTTTATCCAGTGGGGGGATGGCTACTGCCATAGGGACAACTAACCAATAAAACAGCTAGATCCCATTCAGAAACCTGAGAAGCCTTCTAGATTTTTTTTTAGTTGAAATTGTACACCGAATGAACTTTGTTGATGGCAGCTGCTGGTGGAGAAATAGCCTCCCTTTTGCCTCCTCGCTCTCCATCTCCTCTCACAACTCAAATATGTATAACAAACATACATATAGACAATGTCATAGTAGGTAAACCAGAATAGCCATATTCATAGGTGTGGTACATGGTGGTAGAGAGTGAGGCCCAACAGAATGCATGTAAACAAAATTATACAAAAGTTCAATAACATAAATAACCAGTTCTGTTGTGGACATACGAGTATCTGCTGTGTGCATCGAATATTCAGAAGAGTAATATGCTAGTTTTGTCAAACAATAAAAGAAATCATTGCTGAATGTTTGAAGCAATAGATTCTGCAGGCGGGTTCGATTTATTTTTATTAACTTTCCCAAGCAATCTTATGGTGAGAGGGTTAATATAACGAAGGTCAGTATACTTTTAATAAATAAAAGTATATTTGGAGTTCATTTTCACAGCTGGAGGGTCCTGTAAATATTTGTTGTCTACATTAGTGAACTCTCATTGCTTGTTTAAGTTCTTTTTTGACCAATAAATATATATTTATATATATATATATATATACAACATATATAATATACACAATATATATGTACAATATATATGTATAAAAAATATATATTGTATATATATTGTATATATATTTATATATATTCCCTACATAGCCAGCTGTGTAATTTAGGGCGAGCCATCCAACCATTTTCATAATGACCTCAAGATTATTATGCACATTAAGTTGCTGCAATGCGTGGGCCCAATGTCCTTCTTGAAGATGACAACAGCAGGGATTTTAGTTCCACCCCCTGTTGCACTCAAGGCATTGTGAAACCCTCTCTTCAGCACCAGTGATAGCAATTCGAATAATTTGCTCCCAATGTTGTTGTTTTCGTGCAGAAGTTGCTGAATCAAATCCGTTGAAGAACAAGGAAAACTTGATGATGAGCAGATATAATGCTTACTTGGCACTTTGTTTGATTCGTGTTGCCGATCTCATATTTTCTATAGCCATGAAGCTCTCTATATTGGAAAATGGTTCTCTAGAAATGGGTGAGCTACAGCGTATAGTCTTCTGGCACTTTTTGAAATGTGTTAGTGTGCCGCCTGTAACCTACATTCCATCGGTTCTTCCAGCTGTGCAGCCACATGAGGGGTTGCAAAGAAGCTGTGGATGTCTATTCTCTCAGCAATGTATAAAACGTTCTTAGCAACTGCCTTCAGAGCATTCTAGCTTTAGATAATAAAAGACCTCCTAGTTGACTTGTTGGCTGAAAATTGGTGCACCATGCAGTTTCCTCATCTTCTTCCCACTCCCTTATATTGGCATCAACCAAAGCATCATATTTTTATTCCACTCTCTCACTCTTTTTCAGTCAACTCCAATTTTTTTAGCAGTCAACGTGCCCTGCACATCATTCCACAACTTCTACTTTTGCAGGACACAATGTAATACTTTGGTTTCTTCCCAGCATAACTATGTACCATCTTGAATGTATAACAGCTCAGGACAGTCTTACTGCCATGTGGGATCGCATTTCGTACTCGATCACATAAACAGCCATTTTTTTGTCAGACCAAAAGTCACCTTCAATTTATTTTATATTCTCAATGAACTCTCAGTTGACGTAGTTGAATATAGTGACATTCTCAATAATCAACTTAAACTTGCTCCTGGATGTTTTGTCTGGATGCTCCATTCTTAGGACAGAGCATCTAGCCTAAGACAGAGCATCTGGGCTTAGGACAAAGCATCTAGCCTTAGGACTTGGGATAGAGCATCTAGCCTTAGGACAGAGCATCTAGCCTTAGGACAGAGCATCCAGCCTTGGGACAGAGCATCTAGCCTTGGGACAGAGCATCTACAGAGCATCTAGCCTTAGGACAGAGCATCTAGCCTTGAGTTAGGACAGAGCATCTAGCCTTGGGACAGAGCATCTAGCCTTGGAACAGAGCATCTAGCCTTGGGACAGAGCATCTAGCCTTGGGACAGAGCATCTAGCCTTGAGTTAGGACAGAGCATCTAGCCTTGGGACAGAGCATCTAGCCTTAGGACAGAGCATCTAGCTTTGAGTTAGGACAGAGCATCTGGCCTTAGGACAGAGCATCTAGCCTTAGGACAGAGCATCTAGCCTTAGAACAGAGCATCTAGCCTTAGGACAGAGCATCTAGC
This sequence comes from Cladorhizidae sp. MBARI D1340-BT2, assembly GCA_028752905.1. Classification (NCBI taxonomy): domain Eukaryota; kingdom Metazoa; phylum Porifera; class Demospongiae; order Poecilosclerida; family Cladorhizidae; species Cladorhizidae sp. MBARI D1340-BT2. Next base: position 48,523,797 of record JAQNBH010000011.1, read on the forward strand.
CTTAGGACAGAGCATCTAGCCTTGGGACAGAGCATCTAGCCTTAGGACAGAGCATCTAGCCATAGGACAGAGCATCTAGCCTTAGGACAGAGCATCTAGCCTTAGGACAGAGCATCTAGCCTTAGGACAGAGCATCTAGCCTTAGGACAGAGTATCTAGCCTTAGGACAGAGCATCTAGCCTTAGGACAGAGCATCTAGCCTTAGGACAGCCTTAGGACAGAGCATCTAGCCTTAGGACAGAGCATCTAGCCTTAGGACAGAGCATCTAGCCTTAGAACAGAGCATCTCGCCTTAGGACAGAGCATCTAGCCTTGAGTTAGGACAGAGCATCTAGTCTAAACATTGAGGAACAAATTTAAGCTGATCATGAGAAAGTCATTATGTTTTTTATGTTCTTACACCAAAATGGAAGTCTTCACAACATTTCCTTGTCACTTTGCATATCAAAGTTATTTAGCCATCAGCAGGCAAGATTGGTAACCTACTTGGCTCTAATTAGATATGACTTATATGGTCATGCTGATCCTGCACATTTTTGGCAATCTAACTTATCAAAGCTCTTAGATACCACTTAGATACCACTGAGCTACTCACAAGACCATAATTATGTTAATCAGTCATAAGTTGAAAACATATGTTGCATTCTTGTATTCTATTATAGCTATAAAGTAGGAGCTTCTGTTTGTATGCATGCATGGGTCAACAGACGAAACTTCACTTACAGAACTGGATGGACTCATGGATGGTTTTTGTAAACATTTGGTCAGGATTCAGACTTACTTGAAGCCACCATCATATGGGTGCCATACTTGGCAGTGACAGCTAGTCGGCCATTTTATTTAGGAGTATACTTGTGCATGCATTTTTGATGTTAGTGATGATAGTACACAATGCTACATGGCAACATTATTAACAAGCTACAATAGAAGTTAAAAAAACTTGACATTGCGTTTAAAACAAATGTACGTGCAACGCATGCCCCTTGTCCAAAGAAACATTGAAGAAACGTACAGTGCGTTGCTTATTGCAAATGTTCGCTGCATTATATTGCAAACGCTCGCTATGTTTTATTAAATTGTATCGCACACTCAGCACGAGGAGAGGCGCGTGCATGGACTTCCTCGTGAACAGAACAAATAAAACGGACCAAGCTCAAACTAGTTCTTTCGTGAGCGACTGCTGGAACTGTTTGTATTGGAGTTATTTCAGTACGAGTATAAGGGAAGCGTTGAGGGAAACCATGTCTGTAAGTGGTAAGTTTCCTCCTCTTACTTACTATTCTTGTTATACTAGCTATAATATCTAGTGACTTATCACCTCACTCTGCAACAAGTAGAGCCAAGCCTTTCCTTCCATCTATTAGCTCCTCTACCACCCCAGAACATACCTTGAGGCACTTCAACAGGCATGAAAGAAGATCGGACTACTGAATTGCTGTTCATGTAATAACTGTTTTTTTGGTTAATTAGTATTTCATTAATTTGCCTTTTGTTAAAAAAAGAAAAGAAGAAATTAGTCTTCTTCAACCACATCAAAGGGTCGTTATATAAATAATTAATTTATTGTTCAATGTGGTTGCCATAACTCATAAGATGATGATGATCATTTGAACATCTCCCTTCCCCCCAATTCGTACTTTTGAGACGATTTGCTCACAAGACACAATACAAGGACCAAAAACAGAATATATAGACTAGTAAATAAAAGATGAGTTCAATAATCTTAGGAATAACTTTTCTCAAATTTCTGGTACACTTGGCCACATTTACCGTTTTCCAAAACATTCTTATCCCTGCCACCAACTCTGCCTTATCCCTTGGATTCACTTCTCTCCTCACATTCCTTCAGCTCGTGCAACAAGTTTTCATTGCATTGGGAGATTCGGGAAGAGTTTTCCACTACTTGATTGAGTTTGATTCGAAGAATCCTCTTGCCAAATGAGAATTATGCTTCGGTTCTTTGTCCTGCACAAATCTATGTTCAGGGCTGGGTGCAGGCCAGCAGTGCTCTTTCTAAAACTTCTACATATGGAGGTGCCAACATGATGTCATCAAATATGCATATCCCTGTTTTCCCTTGCATGCTGAGGCCTGCCCACACGTGAACCTTGACTGCATGCTTTGCCTGTGCATTGAAGACAGAGGTTATTTCATAGCAATGGCCTTGGAAATACATCACATCTCATAACGATTTACCCACCGTAATTTAAAATTAAATTTGCAAGCTGTTTGCGGATCTTTCATTGTGATCATCATGCCTGTGGTTTGTCTGAGTCTTGTAAAGTTGGTAGACACTTGGGTAGCTGAATGAGTGAGTAATGATGCAATATGGGAAATATCCTGGATTTGTATAACTTCCACAGAACGTAGTACTGCTAAAACCCAAAATGAAATGATCTAATTAAGAGAGCAGCATTTTAACAGCCCTGTCAACCTTATAGAGTTAAGAACAAAAATATGACCTCTTGTAACCAAAAAATGCGCACCACCTCCTTACAAGATTAATGATTTCATTTCTTTGGTTTGCTCTTCGCAGGTTGACTAATTTCCTACAACAGAAGCGTCAGTGGGTTTCAGGCTGGACCGTGCATTCGTCTGTCCATAGGACGTTCTTGAACCCTCAGATGCCTCTCCCACGAATTGTCTTGCCCACTCCAACCTGTTGATCTAAAGATGGAATTGGTCTAAAGAAGGAATTGGGGTTATAATTTTATTCATATCAAGTCAACATGAAAGAAATCTGTAAATGTTATTTCATTGCGAAGGGAATGATCACTAACAGCCACTACATCAACAGGGTCGGCATTCAGGCTTCAGCATAAACGTTTGGCATTGCTAAACAGCTTAACTGAAAACAAACAAGCTTTAGTAGACCCCTCCCCCCTGAGCAAGCAAGTAGCAGCCACATGAATCTGTCCCAATTAGCATTATTAAGCCAGTCTGCCTCTGAGCTAAATTAAGTCAGTATAAAGCCTTAAACACCCCAAGCTAACAAGACTGGCATGAACCTTGTTTATGTCTTATATCAACTGGCAGTATGAGCTGCCCCGAAAAGTCCATCCCAGTAGGTTCTACATTTCTATGGTCCTTGGCAACAACGGGTAGCCATGCTACTGAGGAGCTCATGCAGCTGGTCTCATCATCAGTTTGCATTTTCTCTTCAACAATCTCTTGGATGGCTGCCATTATCTTGTGTTCCTCTCTACATGAACACCTGGCCATTGTGTAGGTTTCACTATAGCCCAGCCTTGTTGCCATCATGTCCCCCTTCTCCAAGATCTTAACAATAGTTGGTCTTCAATCCTCTAAAATGAAGATATAAAATTCTCTGCTCAACTTCAATAAACCATCTTCTCGCTAAAACTCACAAACTTCCACGACTGCCACGTGCAACTGCCTAACAATCCATTCCACCAAATAATTAATAAACATTTCGTGTGTCTAAATATTTCGTGCATCTAAAAGTTTCATGCATCTAAACATTTCGTGCATCTAAACATTTCGTGCATCTAAACATTTCATGCATCTAAACGTTTTGTGCATCTAAACTTTTCGTGCATCTAAACATTTCGTGCATCTAAACGTTCCGTGCGTCTAAACGTTTCGTGCATCTAAAAGTTTCGTGCATCTAAATGTTTCGTGTGTCTAAACATTTCGTGCCTCTAAACGTTTCGTGCATCTAAATGTTTCGTGCATCTAAAAGTTTCGTGCATCTAAATGTTTCGTGTGTCTAAACATTTTGTGCCTCTAAACATTTCGTGCATCTAAACATTTCGTGTCTCTAAATGTTTCGTTTGTCTAAACATTTTGTGCATTGTTTTTCAGACGGTTGGAAAGGGCACATGGTTGGGACGTTGCAAGTACATTGGGTTTGAATGCAACACCAAGTTTTTTTGACGTGCACTGTATGTTGGACCTCTACCTAATGCAAACAGTTTGCTAGCTAGGCAGCTTCTATCTCTACTCTATTAGAAAAAAACACTACAGTTGTTGAAAATGAGAGATTAACACGGGGTAAAGTTATCTTCGGTTGTTGTTTTTGTAATTTAAAAAAGTTGGGAAATAGTCCAAAAAAGGGTTTGGGAGAGTAAGAATAGGTGGCCAACACTGGGGGGAGGGGATTACTTCATTCCTCATTCTCATTTTATGCTCCTCTGCTAGTTAGGGAAGAGGTCTGCCATATTTTCTCCCAGGTTAGAGAGTCAACCTTCTCTATTGTTGTTTGTTTGTATTTTTCCAATGTAATTCAGGCCCAGCAAGCCCCCCGATAAATGTGGCAGCCGTGAGCCTGTCATCAACACAAGTTAAGGTGACATGGGGAGATGTTCCTCCCATAGACCAGAATGGAATAATTATTGCATATGAGGTGAAGTACACACCACTAGAGGAATTTGGAGGAGCTATTGGGACAAATTCAACTAATGTGACTGACCTCTCTGTGTTTCTGATGGAGTTACAAGAAAATGTTAACTATAACATCTCTGTCCGAGCCTACACCAGTGTTGGGGCGGGGCCTTACAGTGAGCCAGTGACTGTATTCACCAGTGAAGATGGTAAGTGTTGCTGACAACAGAGCATATGATTACTCACATAATTTCTTCCTCACTAGTTCCTGGCAGTACTCCGGAGAATGTGATGGCAACAGCTAACTCCTCCACTACTATTGCATTGACATGGGATGAAGTTATTTCCATAGACCAGAATGGAGATATTACCATGTATGAGGTGATGGTCACACCACTAGAGGACTTTGAAGGAGCTATTGGGACAAATACAACTAATGTGACTGACCTCTCTGTGCTTCTGATGGAGTTACAAGAAAATGTTAACTATAACATCTCTGTCCGAGCCTACACCAGTGTTGGGGCGGGGCCTTACAGTGAGCCAGTGACTGTATTGACCAGTGAAGATGGTAAGTGTTGCTGGCAACAGAGCATATGATTACTCACATAATTTCTTCCTCACTAGTTCCTGGCAGTCCTCCGGAGAATGTGATGGCAACAGCTAACTCCTCCACTACTATTGCATTGACATGGGATGAAGTTATTTCCATAGACCAGAATGGAGATATTACCATGTATGAGGTGATGGTCACACCACTAGAGGACTTTGAAGGAGCTATTGGGACAAATACAACTAATGTGACTGACCTCTCTGTGCTTCTGATGGATTTACAAGAAAATGTTAACTATAACATCTCTGTCCGAGCCTACACCAGTGTTGGGGTGGGGCCTTACAGTGAGCCATTGACTGTATTGACCAGTGAAGATGGTAAGTGTTGCTGACAACAGAGCATATGATTACTCACATAATTTCTTCCTCACTAGTTCCTGGCAGTCCTCCGGAGAATGTGATGGCAACAGCTAACTCCTCCACTACTATTGCATTGACATGGGATGAAGTTATTTCCATAGACCAGAATGGAGATATTACCATGTATGAGGTGATGGTCACACCACTAGAGGACTTTGAAGGAGCTATTGGGACAAATACAACTAATGTGACTGACCTCTCTGTGCTTCTGATGAAGTTACAAGAAAATGTTAACTATAACATCTCTGTCCGAGCCTACACCAGTGTTGGGGCGGGGCCTTACAGTGAGCCAGTAACTGTATTGACCAGTGAAGATGGTAAGTGTTGCTGACAACAGAGCATATGATTACTCACATAATTTCTTCCTCACTAGTTCCTGGCAGTACTCCGGAGAATGTGATGGCAACAGCTAACTCCTCCACTACTATTGCATTGACATGGGATGAAGTTATTCCCATAGACCAGAATGGAGATATTACCATGTATGAAGTGATGGTCACACCACTAGAGGACTTTGAAGGAGCTATTGGGACATATACAGCTAATGTGACGGACCTCTCTGTGCTTCTGATGGAGTTACAAGAAAATGTTAACTATAACATCTCTGTCCGAGCCTACACCAGTGTTGGGGCGGGGCCTTACAGTGAGCCAGTGACTGTATTGACCAATGAAGATGGTAAGTGTTGCTACCAAAATATATGATTACTCACATAATTTTTCTCCTCTCACCAGTTCCTGGCAGTCCTCCAGAGAATGTGACGGCAACAGCTAACTCCTCCACTACTATTGCAGTGATGTGGGATGAAGTTATTTTCATAGACCAGAATGGAGATATTACCATGTATGAGGTGGTGTACACACCTCTAGAGGTCTTTGGAGGAGCTATTGAGACAAAGACAACTAATATTTCTGATTCAGAGCTATCAGTTGTTTTGGTGGGACTGGAAGAATATGTCAACTACTCAATTTCTCTCAGAGCGTACACATCAATAGGACCTAGCTATTTCAGCAATGTTGAAGTTGAGGAAACATTTCAAGATGGTATTATGATATCTCTAGTATTTCTTGGTACTAGATATTATTATTCTTATTGTGTTTTTAGTGCCTAATGGGTTTCCACAGAACGTCAATGCAACTGTTCTCTCTTCTACATCCATCAATATAAGTTGGGAGATTGTTCCCCTAATCTTTCAAAATGGAATTATCATCACTTATGAAGTTACCCTTGAGCCTAATCTTACAATGAACACATCAAGTTTGAGTGAAACCATAGAGGGTTTGAATGCGAATTTTGTCTACAATGTGACAGTGAGAGCATTCACAAATATTGGCCCTGGCCCACCCAGCACCCCCATAGTGTCAGTCATGACACTGGAAGATTGTAAGTGGTGCATTATATAACAAAAATAAATTTTAACTATTGGGTTTTGTTGTTGTTTATTGTTTATTTCTTATTAATTATTAATTTATTTGCTATTATTTTTATATTATTTTTATTGTGTATTTTTATTTATATTTATTATTTGTTTGTTTGTTTGTTCTATTTTTATTATTTTTGTCACATCCAGGCCATGTGCTGGCCGTGTGTGCCAGGGTGTGGTTTGTGTGCCAGGGTGTGGTTTGTGTGCCAGGGTGTAGTTATCTGCTGGGATATGGTTTGTATCACATTGTGGATAGCTAGCTACAGGTAGCTCACGCGAGTATTAGCATCTCATCATTTCTCATGAATACTTATGAAAACATTGAGAGATTGAATTCGAAGTTGATTATTGAGAAGGTCATTGCAATATCTTACACATGTTTATTGCATGCAGCTCCTGGACAAGTGCCACAACCACCAGAAGTCCCTATAAATGCTACCACTGCAACCTCTGTTCTTCTCAGTTGGAATAGTCCAACCAAACCAAATGGCATTATCACAAACTATACAGTCAATCTTGTAGTCGTTGCTACAGCTACTGGGTCCAGTTCTGGAGGAGGAACGGGAAGGAGGAAGAAGAGACAGATGTCTGGGTCCATGGCAATCAATGTTGCCTGTATTGTAGGGGCGGAGAGTGGCATTAATAGAAACTTTACAGTGGATCCATCAATGACTTCTCTCAGTGTAACTGATCTGAGTGAGTTGTTTTAGAAACTCTCAAAATGTCATGTTTTGATAGCATTTTTACGTGACTTTAGCTCCCTACACTCTCTATGAGTTCAGAGTCCAAGCTCTTACTCGTGTTGGAGGAGGCAATTTCTCTTCTGCACAACAATTCAGCACTTTAGAAAGTGGTATGTGCTATATTTTGTTCATATTTACAAATAATTACACCACAAATATGGTCTGCAGTGCCAACTGCTGTGAGGAATCTTACAGCTATTGCATCAAGTTCAAGATCCCTTAGAGTTTCTTGGAGTCCTCCAATGTGCCCTAATGGAATGATCAATGATTATCTGTTGTACTACAGACAGTCAGACACTCTTCAGGTTGTCCCTGTTAGCAGCATAAATTATCTAAATGTCATCATCATTCTCCTGGAACAGAGTATTGCTGAACTTTTGCCATTTATGAATTACGCCATTCATGTTCAAGCTCGAGTGAGTACTGGTCTCTTGGGTCAGATTGAAAATGAGGTGTTAGTAAGAACTTTGAGTGATGTGGATGTAGATGTTCCTACTGCTCCTCCTACCACTTCACCATTGGAACCACCTTCTAAAAGTCAAATTACATATCTCATAGGAGACCCTACGCAGATAGACACCGGCCGAGTCATGTGAGTTGCTTGCATGGAGAGTGTAGCATAGCCCTTTAAATGTGGCAGTTGCAATATTGAGACAGGACATGTTATGCTTATGCTAAGGTAGTGTACAAAACGTGTATCAGTAAGTTTTCATCTGTGGGCTTTCTTTGTGGTCTAATCCTAGACCAGTAGCAGCTGCTCTGCCACAGATGCTCTTGGTCGTCCTTGGAATTCTTGAGCACTATATTGAAATATAACTCTATAGGAAGTAGCATGGCTAAATTAAGATCTGGCACGTTCTTTTATCTTTCCTTGTTGAGCTTGGCATCCAGCAACAGAACTAGAGGTATTAAGGGAACTGTCGAGCGTAGCTTTATATAAAATGGCTACGAACCTCATGACAAGATAAATATCTCAATAAAGCACTAGAAATTGTTGCTAGCTAGTTATAAGCTTCATAGACTAGCTGTAGTGAAAGACATTACTGGAAGTTAAGGCTTCTCCTGGCTGCAGCTGGATGGATAACTTTTCACTAGCAAATTGTATTTTACAGGTGATTTATAATTTTTAAAATGCTTCACTGTGAAAGGTAATTAATTGACTCCAGCTCCCTCACAGTTAAACAGTTAAAGGGTTAATACAACAGTCAGCATTGAGTTATTCTTATAATGCATATCTCTAGCTTGTGTGCAGTTTTGGTAGTGGTGGGTGAAGTGGACAGTGATCTTGAATTCTACAACACAGCAGGGCCTTACTCTGATGGAGCCTCCTCATACATCACAGCAGCCTGGGATGAAGAAGATGTGTATGCTGACAGAGTGCCTAATCGAATTATTGTGGGAGATGGTAAAGATTACTCTGCCACAGTTGGAAGGACCACTACTAACTACAAAAATGTGGCTCTCAGATCCAACACACAATACAGGTTCTTCACTCGCTATGACATAAGAAATGAGTTGAGCTCGGCTAATGTAAGCCTAAGAGAAATGAAGGTTTAATTGTTTGTTGTTACTGGTGTCTATGTCATTGTCACAGCCTCATAGAGTTTTTTCTGGTGTCACAAGCGTCGAGACCCGAGCACGTATGTTACCATATGCCAACTGATGTTTCTTCTGGAGATATAATATCTACTTCTACTCTTTGGATTCTACATTTTGTTGTGCAGGTTCTTCCGCAGGGGTCGTGGTTGGAGTTGTACTGGTTTTGCTTATTATATTTTTGTTGGTCATCGTAATAATTATTGTTCTCTATTGGAGGTTAGTGGTACTAGCTATAGTCATGTTTAGTCCACGTTTATGATGGACCTAACTTTATTTCTGCAGGTATCGAAATGGAGGCTTTCGACCCAATAAGAACCTTGGTGAATCTTCTAATGATGTTGAGTTAGCTCATGTTTCATTCATAGAGAATCCTGCTGTTGTAAAAGATGAAGAAGAAAGTGAGCCTAATTATGTTCTCGTGATATCAATTGATAACCTCAATATTTCACTCTACAAAACGTTTCAGCTTCTTTGCTTCTTGAACCGGTTCCAATTGCAAAATTTGGCAAATATGTAAAACAACATCACAGAGAGGACAATGAACTCTTTTCTGAGGAATACAGGGTTTGTTGGATTGACCATTACCTGAATATTGATGTGTCTTTTTGCCTTTATTGGTTACCTTCTTTCATTGTAGAGCGTGGAGCCTAAGCATTTACCAACTGTAAATAATACACAGAATCCCAATAATATTCTGAAGAACCGCTACGCAAACATCACAGCTTGTACGTTCTGTCAATGTTGCAAAATACCATAAGACGGGTTTTAGATGCGAGGTTGTAATAATTGCAAATTTCGAATTTTAGGATAAATGCAAAAAATTGGATGTGACACAGTTGATTTATAGATTATGCAAGTAATTACTCACGTGATCAATTCCCACTTCGTGCATTGAGCGTTGAAATGAAAATACCTCTACTTCAAGCCTAGTACTGGGTCTCCTAGATACTCTGAAAATGTCGTGAAAGCAAAAAAGCAGATGAGAAAGTGCTAGAGCGTGCTGTTGAGAATGGGAGTGCATCTGCTTGCAAGAAATTCGTGGCTTCACATAGGATAGGAGCGAGTGTGGTGAGATCTTTCAGTAAGAAACACTTGAACAGGAAAAGCATTTGCAGCGATGGTGGTATAGAAGCTAGGAGAAGAACTGGATCTGATGGTTCAAAAATATGAAAGCATTTTGTGCATTTGACACAGACGTTGTTACAAATCTTGTGAAGGCTGCAGCTTCGGGAATTGTCATGGCCTATGATAGGACTCTCCTCGCAGATCAATGAAATGAACACATTTTAATCAACATGGACAGCTTTACTTCTTAACAGGATTCTGTATGTGAGGCGTGAAGATACCATTCAACCCTACAGAATGTCAGAGAAGCAATTTGAGCTGCGAAGCTTTTGGACAAGATATCCAGAGTGGCTGTCCTGAGAGACATTCCTGATGGTTTGATCATCGACTTGGACCAAACTGGGATTAGATTAGTACCTTCTGGGGGATTAGACTACGGCAGCATAAGGGAGCAGAAAAGTGGAAGCAGTTGTGATAAGAGAGATATAGCAGCAACATTTCCTGATGCTAGTTTCTTGTTCATGCAGATACTGTCTTGGAAAAACAGACCAATCACACCCCATGTCTATCTTCCCAGATGGATCCAACGTCATTCATTCCCCAAGTCATTGGGCAAATGATGAAACCTGCCTGCAATCCTCAACAAGATCATCACATATGTTACTAGTGTCCGGGAAGCTTCACAGGCACCACAGCATAAAGCTGTGGCATGTTCAGAGGTCAGAAAACTGGTTCTATTACAGAGTGCTTAGAAGAGCACAATATGTTGTCGTAATGGTTCCAGCTAGGTGCACTGACCGTCTCCAACCATTGTTAGTGTTAAGAAACTCTACCAGAGGGAAAAGATCTGTTTATGGTATACTGAAGAAGGTCAAAAAAATCTTCAATGTAGGGTGGAAACAGCAGATGAAAAGGTTGACATGACCATGTCTTGATACCAAAAAAGCTGTAGCCAGGTTACTTACTCTCCTCTGTGACAAAATGAAGAAGAAAAAAGCGAACGGAATTGGGAATGTTTAGTTTGGAAACCCAAGATGTTAGTGGTTCTTGATCCATTTGCTAATTTGTGACAATTGCTTTAGTCCAGTAGTACTTGTTCTTTGTTGTTATTATAATTTAAAACTGCAATTATTGCTATGCGATTAAGTCTGTTGGAACACGCAATTAATACCCGACCTATGGTACTTGTACAGGCCCAGTTTTTAGTACAATAGCAGCTCTATATACATGTATTTATAATCGTATGTATCTAATGGCATTCCAGATGACCATTCTCGTGTGATGCTAAACCCTGTCCCAGATGAACCCAACTCTGATTATATCAATGCCAACTATTTAGATGTGAGTGTTGCCATGGAATGTACTTCTGCCTGACTCCTCCCGGGCAATCTTAACACAAGGAAATGACCATGTATTGAGCATTAACAAACTCTGTCATTGTTCATTACAGGGTTATAATTCCACGAATTGCTTTATTGCTGCACAAGGTAAGTGCTTTCTATTGTTCTATTTTATCTTTTGTTTTCTGAACTTTTTAAGAGGTATAACAAAATCTACTTGTCTCCTTTCCTGCCATTTATTTTATTTTGAGGACCCGTTCCTGCGTCTGTTAATGACTTCTGGAGAATGATTTGGGAGCAGAATGTAGAGTACATAGTCATGGTTACCAACCTCATAGAAAAGGAGAGGGTGAGCGAGCAAAGAAACATCAGCTTGAGGTCTGTAAATAAAAATGTACTCTGGTTTTCTAGGTAAAGTGTCACAAATACTGGCCTGAGATCCCTGGGAAGCCAGACTTCTATGCTCCTGTCCACATTTACATTCAAGAATCGCTTGTCCTTGCAGACTACACTATTCGCACCTTTTCTCTGCAGCAAGATGGCAACAAATCTGAGAGAATTGTCCGACAGTTTCACTTCACTGTCTGGCCTGACCATGGTGTCCCCGAGTATCCTGCACAAATCTTGCACTTTGTGCGAAAGGTCATGATGGAAAACCCAATGAAGAATGGGCCTGTGGTGGTGCACTGCAGTGCTGGAGTAGGGAGAACTGGCACGTTCATTTCCCTTTTCACTCAACTCCAGAGAATGCGTGCAGAAAAGACAGTAGATGTCTTCAACTTTGTCAGCAAGATGCGTAGTGCAAGGTGCTTTATGGTCCAAACCGAGGTAATTATATTTGAATAATGCAGTAATTTAGTGCTCTGTGCATTAATATGACAACTCATTTGTATGTGCATCAAGAAATTACATTTTAGTACTGCAAAAGCTGATTATTACACGCATAAGTGCATTCATTTGTTGCCACCATTAGTTTTATTAAATTACATTATAAAAGCATAATGAAGCATAATGAAGCACAAGCAATTTAAAGCGCCAATTTTTCTCGAGTAATTTGACTAGATTATGGCCAAGGATTTCGAAGACAGCTAGGGATTTGTTAAAGTTGGCCAATAAGCAATAATCTTCATCCATAAACTCTTCCTCATTCACACACTCGAGTTCATTCACACACTCGAGTTGTTCAACTCACTCAACTGTGATCAAATAGGTAAGTTTCTTCCGTTTTACTATCTTTGCAGTAACTTTTGCTAGTTGGAGGGATGCCTTTGTCTTTGTTGTTGCAGCCTGAGCAGTGAATTGTATTCTCACTTGATCAATAGATAGCTAGATTGTATATGTATACATATACATACACACATATATAACTGCCAATTTCTCATTCCATTATACTGATACAAATGTGCTACTACAACGTGTTCCAACAAAACAAGGACAGAAATATTGACAAAAGATGTATGAGTTTGGCTTGCAACACTCCCTTCATTATGCTATGGTACATTCCTAATCATCTGCCATTTCAAGCTGGTGGTAAGGACTCTATAGAGATTAATTAAAATATATATAATATTGTCGATCGACAGCGTGCACACAAAACCTGGTGTGTGTGCATACTTGTTAGGTGCATATAGTCTTAAATTAAGTACTAGTGGAATTCATGTTGAATTGTGTTATGAGCACATCCACTAAATCACAACTTTTGTGGTATTCCTATTGTCTAAACCCTGCGGGATATCATGATAAGAAGTGTCAATATGTCTGCTAAGCTACAGCTTCTATGGTATTTCCCATTTATGTTAGCCCTATTGGGAATCGCAGTGAGAATATGTTTCGAAATCTCACAGGCTATGCACTATCAGCACATGCTATGTACTTCCCAGTACAGGCTATGTACTTACCAGCATAGGCTATGTACTTACCTGCAGAGTCTATTTACTTATCAGCACAGGCTATGTACTCACCAGCATAAGCTATTTACTTACCAGCACAGGCTATGTACTTACCTGCAGAGGCTATTTACTTATCAGCACAGGCTATATACTTACCAGCATAGGCAATGTACTTACCTGCAGAGGCTATTTACTTACCAGCACAGGCTATGTACTTACCTGCAGAGGCTATTTACTTACCTGCAGAGGCTATTTACTTATCAGCACAGGCTATGTACTGACTAGCACAGGCTATGTACTTACCAGCACAGGCTGTGTACTTACCAGCACAGGCTATGTACTTACCAGCACAGGCTATGTACTTATTACCACAGGCTATGTACTTACCAGCACAGGCTATGTACATATCAGCACGGGCTATGTACTTACCAGCACAGGATATGTACTTATCAGCGTAGAGTAGTTAATGAAATTGAGAAATTGTATTTCTTTTCCTTTCCCTACAGGATCAGTACATCTTCATTCACGATGCACTGTTGGAAGCCATCGAGTGTGGAGTGACTGAAGTGGCTGCCAGAGACATTTCCATGCGATTCAAGAAGCTGGTCAATCCAGAATCCAGTGGGAAAAGTACAATCAGTGCCGAGTTCCAGAGAGTGTCTAGTACTATTCACAACACACCTTCCAAAAGCTTCTCCATGATGTCAGCTAACAAGGCAAAGAACAGATATAGTGACGTCAGCCTATTGCCTTGTGAGTGACTTTGTACGAGTATAATAATATTACGTTGTGCTCTTTACGTATCTATGTTCTCCATATACTATAAATGCCTTTGTTGCAGATAATAAAAGTATCATAAAACTTAGTTCAAATGCTGGAGGATCAGATTACATCAATGCCAACTACATTGATGTAAGTTTATTATGCATGCATACTTTGAAGATCATTCATAGTTTATATATGAATATATGTCAAAAGGGATATCACAAGCAGAAGGCTTACATCGCTACTCAAGGTCCACTCCCAGAAACTGTGGATGATTTTTGGAGGATGGTGTGGGAGCAGAAGACGACCACTATTGTTATGTTGACAAAGGAGAAGGAAGGTGGAAGAGTCAAGTGCCACAAATACTGGCCAGAGAAAGGAGTTTGCAGTTCATTAGATCTTCAAGTGATCCACCACTCAGAGATAGAGTACCCAGACTATGTTACTAGAGAGTTCAAATTGGTGGATACTACGGTAGGTACAGGATTATAATACAATGTTGTAAGTTAAGCCTGTTTAGTGGTCAAAAAGCTGTTGAGCATACGTATGATGTCTGACCTTTACCTATTTCTGGGTAATTTGCTAAATAGCATGCTGAATCAAGAAACAGATTAGTCGTGGCAATGCATTGGACAGTTTGATGTCTACACGGTAATAAAATTATGATGAAAGGCCATCCATATTGTATTAAGTTATGTGTGTGTGTGTGTGTTGTGTGTGTGGATAGATAGCTACATACATTCTTGAACAAAATCTTGAAAATGAATTTCACGGTTTTTAAGTGTTTTGGGATGCCTTTGCGATGGATTCAAGGCATGCTGGAAGTATTTTGGGATCAAGATAGACTGAAGTCTGTTTACGATACTAAGAAGTTGCCAAAGGTGTGTTTTAGCTGAGATATAGCAGACCTTTTGTCTGCCATTTTAACAGGTGATCAAACTGATATAGTGAGTGCCAACTGCAATCCTCAATATATTTTGACAGGTTGCAACTCTTGTTTCATTTCCTTTCCAAGCAATTTAGTTATGTAGACCATTTCTTTTCATCAACATTACGAGTCTTAACAACTTGAACTTGGCATTTCCTTCTTGAATTCCCTGAAAGGATAAAGTCAACTAACACTAAGGTAGTCATCACCATTTCGTCTTCTTCATTTCATTTACCTTCTCAGCACCATAGTGCCAAACAATGTTGGAAGCATCTATACAGTTTGTTTGCCATTTAAAAATACCGTCCTCCCTGATGCATATGTATGATTATGTACGTAGTTGGTCATCATGCATGTGCAAAATGGCAAGGAAAAGATCACCAAATATAAAGAGCCACACTACGTGTGGTGACAAACTTAAGCCCAGTGCAATATAGGTAGTCTGCGAACGGAGATGTGAGACAGATTGAGGGGGCAACTAACACCTGAGGGGGAAATTAACACCTATGGAAACAAAGGCTTGGATAAAGCAAACAGCACCGTCTAGATTGCGTAGGGAAGAAATAGAGAGCAGGAACTGCTTGCAGCAAGATAAAATGAAGGTCCTGAGAAGTGAAACACAGTGAACATGAAAGAAGAGAGCAAGAAGCATTTTAACAGCATCAACAACATTGATACAAGATGAAGGGAAATGAACATGCAAGGAGAGAGCAGGGAAAACCAGAACAGTGATATCTGGATAGGCTGCGACAAATAAGCTTGCCGGTATAGAGTGTTGTAATACAATGGTAAGTTGATACATCAACAACATAGACACCGGAGACATAATGGATATGTGAGGAAGGAGCAGAAAGCTGAATCGAGATATCTAACTGAAATGTCAGGTGTACCACCAAGAGAACCATAATATTTTTTATAGGTTACTCCTGTCGATAAAGATCACAAAAGAAAAATATTTTGTGCATTTGTGTTAAAAATATTTCACTAAGTGGATAATTTTGTGCAAATGCCTCCATTTATGTTTGTCGCATTTATTGCTACCTTACCACATGCAGGATCACTCGTCTCAGCAAGTGAAACAGTTCCAATTCAGGGACTGGCCAGAGAATCCTGAAGATGTCCCAGAGAACGGCTCAGGCCTGATTGACTTGATAGGGCAAGTGCAGAAGTGGCAGTGCAGCTCAGGAGACAACCCTATTGTTATCCATTGCAGGTATGTCCATATCTACTATACAATGGTTATCATGACAAATGAATAAAGGACATGTTGCACAAGCTGGTATGATATAGGAAGTGGTGTAAGAAATTTCATAAAGTAATAATCCACAATCTCAAGATCCAGTGCAAACAATAGCAGTCTATGTGCCAAGTTTGTAATATGTCTATTGCTTTTGTGATGGGCACACAATGGAGAATGGTGGTGATAGTGGAGTGCAGGTCAAGCAGAGGCTGCAAAGAACCAATTTTACTGCAAGTCTAGGCAGGAGTCAAGCAGGCAACCCTGCAATCACAGACGTAATTATAAATTGGCAAGGCCAGGCAGAGTTCACTTGATTTTAAGCAACTACTTTTTAAGATTCAACTAAGTATACAGATAGTATACCGACAGTATACGGATAGTATATGGATAGCTTGTGATAGCATCTTTAAATATTATGTCATTTGGTCAAAGAAGTATAGACAAGGTGTTCATATTTGTGAATGAAGGCATGTTTGTATTACACAAAAGTGTAAGTTTTTCATAATGTTTGTGTGCCATTTTCGTCCCCATACAAATCGAATCATTTAGCTCGTGACTACACTACAAAACTCACTAGTGGCAGAATTGTTTCTCGGAGAAGGACCAAGCGATCCTTTCTTTCCCACTCAACTCGTAGGAATCTTATCA
The DNA here is from genome assembly GCA_028752905.1 of Cladorhizidae sp. MBARI D1340-BT2. Classification (NCBI taxonomy): domain Eukaryota; kingdom Metazoa; phylum Porifera; class Demospongiae; order Poecilosclerida; family Cladorhizidae; species Cladorhizidae sp. MBARI D1340-BT2. The sequence continues at coordinate 48,540,748 of JAQNBH010000011.1, forward strand.
ATCTTTCACCAGTTGTGCCAGTGGATATATATGACTGGATTTTGCAAAAATACAAAACAACCTTCTGAACATGATGCAAGTGGTGCATTATTTTATATAATCTTTGGCAATCAATTTTTTTCAATTGCAGCAATGGCTAGAACTAGAACTCCCGTACTCATTTATTTGAACTCTTTGAGCAAGACTGGGTAAACTAATTTCCATAAGCCAGTGGCTGTCATGACAGGTAAGATTAGGGAGGCCAACGTACAAGTTTTTGGAAAAGCAGCCGTTAATTTGTTGTTAGTCAAGCCGCTGCAGTTGTGCTGTTGGTTAAGAGATTACTAAGCACTTCTTCCGTACTCATTTTTTATATTCATTAAACAAGGCGAGATGAATGAACTTCCACTCTGCATAAGCTTCATCTCTGTTAATGCATGGTGCGGATGGTTGTAGTGTGTGGCATGTGAGGCATCTTCTCACTGTGTTCATACCAGCTTGCACAATCATGGTCCAATTCCATCCATGGTGTAATATTCAATTGATCATGAATGCTCTTTGTTTTTATCTCAGCTAATTCTTGCATGTTCCCTGTCGTCCGTTGTAGCCTTGCTCTTGTTTCTACTTTTGCTTGAATAGCTCCTGAAGTTTTGCTCGGTCATCCTCTTCCATATCTTTTTCTAGCAGATTATATTCCAGATTCTCTCAATCATCTCTGTTTCAGTTCGGGTTTTTCCTGAATGAGCCTGTTCAACAATAAATACTCTTTCTTTGTCAGTGTTTGTAGCTCTTATGAAACACGTATTTATGATCTAAACTTGGCTGGGAGGCCGTTTGTCACACCTTGGTTGACAACCCACACTTTGGGAAGCTTTTGAAGTGCTTCTTGTAGTTAAGGAATCAGTACCAGAACACTGTGAATATGAAGTTCAGTCAAGATATCAATCAGTACACTTTTTGTCACTTCTTGCATTCACTATGTCTTAGTCTTCTGATGGTTTACTCTATGTAGTATTTCCCACAGCTACAAGGGCTGCAGTACACAACACATCAGTGTGTACTAGCTGGTAAAACATCCTTCTCTCTGCTCAGTTGTGTCCTCAGAGTTCTTCCCGATCTGAAAACAACTTTGATGTTGAACTTCCTGCAGACCCTCCTGATGTCTTATCCCAAACCATTTCCCCCATTCTGGATTGCATTTTCTTTGTACATCTTCATTCTTTCACTACATGTTCTCTGACGAAGACCCACAGTTTATGTGGTTGTTTGCTTGTAGTTAAACATCTTCATGCTCTTGAGATCAATGCACCGAATGTTTATATGAAGCATCTCATGGGTACTAATTTTGTGCACTCCTGGGGTTTCATATAGCACCCCATAGTATGTATTACTGGATAGAACTCTTGGGGGAAGCATAGTCATCGCCATACTCGCTGTGATTTCTATTTTGGCAGAGAGAATTATTATCCCAGTGCTTATGACATCCATGGTTTGAGAAGACTTTTCAGACACAGATAATTTCTGCAACCAAGATTGTTGTGACCTTAATTACGGATCACAAATGCCTAAGAGACAGAGGTCCAGTGCAGTTAGTACTCTTTCTTGTCTATACTTACGCAATAATTATAGGAAAGATCGGTCACCACTTTAAGAAGCTTATAACCAAGAACAACAAATGTAGCACAAGGGGTAACTTATAAGTGGTGGAGCATGAATCAATGGCGAGTGGGTTTATAAAAGTGTATAGTGCCTTAGTTAGTGACTCATATCTCAGTTCTGTCCAATGCGACAACCTAGCTCTTAAGGGAAGCTATGTTCCAGGATCAAATGCTCCCATTGTCTACACTGCCACTGGTGTGAAGATGTTAGGTGGGTCCATGTTGGCTGGTATACATACTTGTACCACTTCTAGCAGCATCTATACACAACCAGCTGTAGCACTAGAATGGAAATATGTATATATATATATATATATATATATATATAATTGTTAGTAATAATACATATGGCTTTTGTTATTATAATAACTGCTTCTACTACTACTACTACTAATCATTCTTGTTTGTTTGTTTATTTAGTTATGTCTTAAGCCCCCCAGAGTGTAGTGAAGCACAGAGTGTAGTGAAGCACCCTATTAAGTGCTTCCATAAAACTCCACTTAAAAAAAAATGTGGGTGATACAATACACTATTTTTAATGGTGCTCACATATATTATGTACTATTTTAGTTCAGTTACACCCATTGCCCCTTCCTCCCCCACCCCCTCCCCCCCCAAATCTGAATGAACCCTGCGCATGTGTATATCTACAAACTTCCTCATCATGCTTGCTATCCTGCACTATTTGGATAAGTGCGGCTCCGACATCTTGAGTGTATTGTTTAGTGTATTGTGTAGAGCAATTCAGCACTTATATTTATTTACTTATTCTTGTTGTTTAAGTGATGGTTGTGGAAGATCGGGGACTTACATAGCCATCAACATCCTCCTGGAGAGACTGAAGACTGAGGGTGTTGTGGATGTGTTCCACACTGTCCGTACTCTGAGATTACAACGTCCAGAAATGGTTGCAACTTTGGTATGTCATTATGTTCTTAGTAGAAATATTTACCATGAGAGCCCACATACGTACTGGTCGATAAAACCATTCTTTATTGTATCCGACCGTATTATTGATGCTGTTTAGTATTGTACACAGTAATTGTTTCTCTGTTTGTGAATCTTTAATATTGCCAACCACTGGGAATTTATAGATCTTCATTTGCTCTGTCACTTCGTATACTTTACCATATTTCATCAAATAGAGAACAGTGTTGATAATCATTTTATGATTAAAGGTTATTTTGCGGACTTGCTTAGTGGCAGGATTTTTTCCCTTTTTTCATCACTCCTGGTTATTATGCATTGGGTGTGCAAGTTGCCACGCCTGTTCTCTAGGCTGGTAATGCTTCAGCTAGTAGATTGCTCTTTCATTCTTTCATTCCCAGATTTTACCCATCAGTATCATTCTTCTCCTGACAACTGCCAAGCAACTTCTGCCATTGCTAAAGTAGCTATTTCATGTCTTTGATGCTGTGTAACTCACTATCTTTGGATCATCCACCCTTTCCATTTGAAGGATTCAAGCACCATGACTTGTTTATACACCTCTCCACCGTCATTTTTGTGTAGTAAATATATATATAGCTTTGCAGCCATGGTTATACTGTAAATTAAATTGAGCAAATAATTATGATGACCATGTTCTTTGAAGGTACATGACTGTAGCAAATGAAGATCTAATAAATAACCTGTGCAATTGCTATTTGAGGACTATTCTTCTCTATTTGATGAATGACAACATATTCAGAACTGATTCTTCATTCTTTACATTGTTTATTATCTATTAGGCACAATACCAGTTCTGCTACAAGACGGTGTTAGAGTTTTTGGATTCATTTGAACTATACTCAAATTTTAAGTAACCAGATGTAGTGTGTTTAATGATAGTGTGATGTATTATCTTCAAACGTATAATTGACATGGTGTGTATGTACAATTGCATGAGTTTACTCATTTATCAAAATGTGTGGTCTACACAAGGACCTTCCTGTTGTATTTCAAGTCAACCCAACTTATTTTTCTTTTCTTTTCTTTTGCTTTTAGTATCTGTTAGGACCTATTTTTGTTGTATATACTCTACAGACATACAATTACTTTACATTCTTTGCATGTGTGGCTTGGGATATACTACCTAAAAGTCATGCAAAAGTCGGCATGTTATGGGGCTAATTAGTATAGATGCAAGTCACATTTATCACTAACCAGTGATAAGCTCACCACACTCCTCTTCCCTTCTCCTAGGACAAGAGTATTATGTTGGTTGTGTGAGAAAGAGAATCAACATGCATCCTTGTTTTCTTTGCTGGAACGGTTCTGTACCAGTTGTGTTCTTCACATGGAAGAGGTTACCTATCGAAGTACCAATAGAGTAGTCCTCCTCATTTCATCCAGTTGCATTAAAAATCAGTGACAACAATCAAAAACATTTAGGGGAGAAATGAGAAAAGGGGCATCACATTGTTGTCCTTTTGTAGTTTGTCAGAGTCAGTACTCGTCGTAAGCACTGGCTTAGCACATAGTGGATCCTTCAGGGTCGTAAGTGCATTATCACAATCTGGCAGCCAAGTAACTTTTATTGAAACATTCTTTCTGAAAGAGGAGCTACAATGGTGGCATTGTCTTGTATATATGAACTTCCAGTAGTACCTGATCAAGCCCAAGAATGCTCAAGAGAGTGCCCTGACTTCCTTCTTTGATACCTGAATAATAAAAGAGTGCCCTGCTGCCAATCCACTCCACTATCAAACCATTCCAAACTGATAGATCATGGCATCATCCAGGAATGCTGCTGAGAGCCCAGAAAGCTTCCAGGCCTTGAATAACTCTTCAAATTAATCTTTGAAATTTGTCTGTTGCTCCTTGGAGACTGAATGGCATGACTATGAGTTGGTGATATCCACAGGGTTTCGTAAATGAGTACTATTGGTGATAAATTGTTGTGAGTAACCTTTAGTCATGTCATGTGCCGTATTGAACCTAGATTGTCCAAGATGATCCATAGTATATGCATCAGTTTCAATGATGTTGGTGCTAGTGAATACAGAATCGCATGGTACATCTCTCTTCCATACAAGGACAATTGTTGAGGACTACTCAGTGGAAGACTTCTACCATGTTGAGCATTTCCTTATTCCTTCCTTGCCGTATTCCTATATGCATAAGGTAAGCAAAGTGTGGTTTCGCTGGATGTGCTTCACCTGTTTTGATGTCATGCTGTAGGTCTGTCATGCTGTAGGTCTGTCTTACCCGGTGTGTTAGACATACTCCTTCAATAACTGCATGAGAGGTTAATTGTTACTCAGTTGGTCACTCATGGCTGGTTCAGATTGTGAAACACCAGCCTCCTAGCCAGCAAAATGTCATCAGCATTTTCTCATCCATAGGTTGTAGGGATGTTCCATTTAGTAGCATGTTGATTTGGAATACTTTGCAATGCTTGTAGTGATGATCAAAAATTGCCTGGAGAGATGCATTTCTTCATGGAGTGTGGCTCCTGCCATTCTAACCAGTGGCTGGCCCCACCTCCAGCACCTGCTCTCTGACCTCAAAGTATATAGTTTTCCTTCGCATTGCTATAGTTTTTTGGGTTGAGATTTGACAATCTCGACATCCTGGCTAGTTTCACCAGATAAGTGTTCCCTTTGAGCCTTTAACAAATCTTCTTAGCAAACATGGGAGACATTTTCATCAGATGGAGAGCTTATATGAAACTCTCATTTGCCTGCCACTTCTTGAGATGATCCAGCTGACTGAGAATTTTCTATCAAGTAAAACTTTGTTGAAGCTATGCGTATTTCTCAGGAAGCAAATAGGACGTATGCTATAAGACTTTCCTAGTCTCTCCTTTCTTTGGTGATATCCTCACAAAGCATACTTTTGAGATTCTGGTTAAATATAAATCATGGAGTGTTTTACATGCTTCAAAGCCAATACAACTCTGCCAGTAATTTGGAGATGGAAATGGTTCCTTGGTTAGTTCGGATCTTTTGAGGTGACCCAACTCTAGTAAAGAACTTCAGGAGTTCTTCTGCCACATCAGCATCAATAGGTTTCTGGTTTCATATGACCAAAATGTACTTGTTCCCCATTTGACTTGCAAGTCTAGCATCAAAAATGCCTATGGCAAGTTTCCTAAACTATTGGGGCATGAATTCTCTTTTGATTTGGCATTACTCCTTCACATTGTGGAATACTGTGGGCCAGTTAGTAATACTTGATCCTCAGACTCAAGCCAACTTGTGACATCGCGGTGGTAAAACTAACTCAATTGCTGCCGTTTGTCATTTCTCTTGTGAGGAATCCAATGATGCTGGTGCAGTCTACATTCACGATAAAATCTTATCTCACTCATATTACAACTACTATTCACATCTTGGATCTTGGCAAGAGTAGTATCCTCCCGTTGTACCTGACCACGTTCCTTCAGGGAACTAATAGGTGGTTATCATCTTGTTGAGTATATTCCCTCTAATTCTGATGCTTCTCTCTTCTTCCTTCAGGGAACTAATAGGTGGTTATCATCTTGTTGAGTATATTCCCTGTAATTCTGATGCTTCTCTCTTCCGGTCATCTGCTGTTGAATGTGGATATTGTGTAACCGATTGTTAATGCCCCAGCCACCGAGGCACAACAATGAGAACAGTATACCCACTATACTCTCCAGCAGGTATTGTTCTCCGGTAATGCTGCCACCAGAGTTCCCTCTCAATCCTAGCACAAGCTAAACAGTAAGGTTCTTAGGCCTTAAGTTAACTTTAATCAAGTCAAACTAAACACAATAGAAGTAGACTGAAATGCAGTAGCAGAAGGGAACTCCCGAGTTGGGATTGCAGAGAGCTTTAAATACCCGCCCTTACAAGAAAGGTGATGAATGTATAGACAATTGTAAAGTGATTAGAAAATCAATAGGTGTTGATGAGTTTATTGTGATGTGATTAGAAGATATGTGTTTATGTGTCTATTGTGATATGATGAACAAGTCATTGTAGCATGTTTATTAATATTAGCCATTAGGGCTTATTGTTTGATGTTCCCAATTTCTCAGGGCTGTCTTCAGCCAGTCAGGGCTGGGACCTGACACAGATCTTAATGAAACATTGAACTTAAGATCTCATCCTCCTCTGAGTTAGATGGAACGAGCATTCTTCCGACTAGAACACAGGGTTTTGTTCATCTCCAGCCACTGCAGCTCTTATCCTACCATCCTTCTCCTGGCAAGCTTTCCCAGCCTATACTAGGGTCACGACAGTGAAGCAGTGTCACAGGCACCTCCTTTCTGATGGAGGTGCTGACACACGTTCGGGCTGGTCAGTAGTGCTACCACCAGCCTGTCCCTCCAGACTGCTCAGATAGTAAAATTGGAAATATATTATTGATACTCACAATAATGGTAGGTAAGTACATAGATGAACAACCACCACAAGAACAACCACCACAAGAACAACCACCACAAGAACAACCACCACAAGAACAACCACCACAAGAACAACCACCACAAGATCTCAACTTGATTACATACTGCACTGCACAGCTCTTATAAAGAACATAGTGTGTGCACTGTTTGGTAGGTTAGCTAATCATATTCATAGCATGATATGTACTAATTACTCTCTAGCTAAGTTAAGTGAGTTTGGTTGAGCCACTGTATCTCGGGAAAGAGTGTTACCCTGTGACAAGCAGCTTTTGACTTCTGAAAAAGTCAGGCATATCACACCCATCAGCACAGGTACTGGAAGGTTGCTGGAGACAGCTACTTCAACTTCATGGTTGGCTTCTCCAGGTCCTATCTGCAATTGGCGGTAGATGCTAATGTCATTTGAGCACTGTATTGTTTTTTAACCTCCTGTTTCCTTAAGCTCTATGGGTGCATTCTGTGTCTAGAATGATGCTTTCCATCCGACCACTCCAGATCTCGAGATCCTTAGGTCTGGTTGAAGTTACTGATTCAGAGGAACAACTTTGCTATAAAGTGCCAGCCTACTTGGACAGCTGCATATTGCCCACCTACTGGCAGTTGTAGCACCTCACTTTCACTTTGTTCCACTCTGTCTTGACCTTTAGCAGCAACATAAATTCTGCTCTCTCTGGCTTTGTCTTCCTTGCTGTGGTCCGCAGCAATATGACCCAGACTTGGGCACACTTTCTGACTAGATACTTTCTTTCCTATTCTCCCTCCAAACTCTTACTGACTGCTTTATCACCTATATGATATTGTCCTCTGCCTGGTCACCAACACTCTGAGTAACATGCTTATCGACTGCTCTATGGCAACTTGTTGTGGAACTTCCTGAATGCTTTCCGGCAGTATCTCATCCACGTCTGCAGAAGGCCCACCAATCTTACTGCTATATAGCACTCCATAAGCATCACCTCTTTTACAAGAAGCCTCTCTAAATGGCTGCTAGTATTTATGTGGCTTCATTGTAAAATAAGATGTATTCAGTGCTGCATAACTAACAGCTTCATCACTAGGGATTGCAGTCTATTTATGTAGGGCTCTTCCTGTTAGATTGGGCAAGGGTGGGTAAGGATTGGTATGTTGAAAGGAGGATGGGAAGAGGGAGGGGTCTCGAGGACCTTCTCCCATCAAAGGGAGTCCTAGATCATATATTTGGCACCAGTTGTCAAGTGGACATGGCCTCAGTGGAGAGTTGGATAGAAACATTTGTATTGCAACACATGGTGATTCTATCTATCATGTATATCTATTGGCGAGTGCAATATACCTCTATCTATCTTTGCATCTATTGGGAGTGCTATATACCTCTACCTGTCTTTGGGAGCTCATGGACGGATACAGGAGGGGGCCCAGCCCCCCCTCCTAAAATGTGTTATAATGATCAAAGCTAATACTGTACAAATAGTGTCTGTCACTATAGCTTACAAGTATTAATGGTTGATCATACTGATAGTGCTTGTAATAATCAACTAACAAACTCACACTATGCATTGATGAGTTGACAGCTGCAGGGTGTGTGACATTGACAACTGGCTTGCCATTCAGTTTCTGACCCTTGACTTTCTGAGTGCAAGATGAAAAGAAGACTTATTACTGATTTCTTTGTTCCTGCCACTGGAGAGGTTGCTGAGAAAAGATGGAGACCTGATTATGACCTTTCAGTAAATCACAACCCTGGCTCAGTTGGAGGTACATGTAATGCAGTTCTTAGTGTGAAGCCAGAGCCTGAGGATTCTATTGATATCAGTGACTACCTGGAATGTGCTAGCTCACCAGAAAAAACTAAACTTGTGCTACTCAAAGAGAGATCTCGTGACAAAACTTTCAAATTTCCAGATAAAATTTATAAGGCCAAAAACAGTTCTATGGATATTTAGAAGTGGTATTGCTATTGCCAGCATGAATGGTTTAAAATCTACCCATTTCTTTCTTACTCCACTAAGGAGGATGGAATTTACTGCTGTCAAACCTGTACATGGGCAAAGAGGATCATTGTTGATAACCAAAGCTTACCAAAATTGGAAAGATGCCCGAAGCGATTTCGAGCACACTCTTGCCTTGAGTACCACAAAATGTCAGAAGCTTGCCATTTATTCAAACCTCTGAAAACCCATCGACCCGGATTGATTACTCAATATCTGAGCAAACTGCAAAAAGAATTGAGAAAAATAGGATTAATAATTAAAATGTGTATTATTTTGTAGGAGACAAGGAATTGCATTACGTGGTCACATGGAAGAGGAGGCTTCTTTGAATCCAGGGAATCTACTATCTCTAATCGACTTTCATGTAGATGCAACACTTTGAAACATGTGCACGCAATGCCAAGTATGTTTGAAAGACAGCACAAAATGAACCGTTTTGCATTAAGGATTTTATGATTATAAAAAATCAGGAAAATGGATCCTTATATGGAATTGAAGCTGATGAGGTAACCGACAAATCAAATAAGGAGCAACTTGGGATTGTCCTACGTTACACTGTAGGTACCACCACGAGTATGTAGCATGAATTACTGGAGAAGCATTGTGCTCTGAAATAATTAGATGTCTGAACTTGAAGCCTGAAAACTGCCGATGACAAACTTATGATGGTGTTTGTAAAATGGCAGGTTACCCAAATGATTGTGCAGCAAATTTCATCAAGTTTCCTCCTAAAGCCCCTTACTTCCATGTAGCCATGATCTTAATCTAGCTCTCTCAAAAGCATCATCAATACCAGAAATACACTGCATGCTATCTACAATCACTCAGCTAGTAAAGTACTCACCAAAAAGTTAGAGAAGCATATAGAGAAATACAACTCAATCAGAACGGAGAATTTGATTCCAATCAAGAAAATTAAGTTGCTTTGTACAACTCGCTGGGTCGAAAGACACACATCTTTGTTTGAATTTCATGAGCCTTTGCTCAAATGAATAGAGGACATTCGTTCAAGACAGGATTCTGACATCAGATGGGATAGCAAAACAGTAACTGAAGCAAATGGTCTCCTATGTCAGCTAACTACATCATCATTCATTGCTTCCTTTCAATGGGCCAGATATTTTTTTGGTTTTACATCATCACTAGAAACTATGCTTCAGGGAACCAGTATGGATATTATTGCAGCATACCAGCAGATTCAAGGTGTTTTGGATTTATTCAAAGATATGAGAAAAGAGCCTGAGAAGTCATTAAAAAAATGTATGCGAGTGTGCTTACAATGGCTGAAGTAGCAAATATTCAAATTTCTGTGCCTTGTAGATATGGTAAACAACCAATGAAAGTAATGTTAGTGGTGAAATTTCATATGTGTACTGGAGGCGAGCTATTTTTGTTCCTTATCTTGATAAAATGATATCTGAACTATCATCTCTATTTTGTCACTGCAACAAAGTTGCAGCACAGGTTTAGGACTTATTCCTAGTAATTTATCACAACTAACAGATAATAGTGTTGACATAATTGCAGCCTATTTTGAAGAAGACTTACCTATAATAGCAACTAGTGTTTAGCACAAGAAATCTAGCTATGGAGGAGTCTTTGTCAGGACAACGAGGAAAAACCTGATACAATTCAAGATACTTTAGAAGAAATGAATCAACGACCATTGCAGCTATTTTGCGTGTACTACATTTGATTCCTGTGACCAGTGCTTCAGTTGAGCAAAGTAATTCATCTAGTAATTCATCTTAAAATTCATCAAATCTACTCTACGCTCAACAATGAGTGAAGAAAGACTGAATGCTTTGTATGTTCACAAAGATATATATAGCTATTGACATCGATAAAGTTATTGATTTATTTGCTAACAGGAGTCCTAGATGTATTACTTAGTAGTCCATTAAATGATTAACTTTTTGGTCAAAATGATGATCTGTATTACCGTAAACTCGGGTTGTTTAGTACCTGTGGATGTTTAGCACCCATCTGGTTGTCAAGGCTGCTCTCGCTGTCATTAGAACTCTCGCTGTCATTAGAATGCATCTTTATTAAGCACTAGTTAATTTTCATTGAAGAATAACAGTGTGCATTATATAAAAAGTGCCGTTTAATAAGCGCCTGTTCGATGTTTAGTGCTGGTTTTCTTGTTGTTTCAGTTAGAAGCTTGGGCACTAAACAACCAGAGTTTACGGTATATCAACTGAATGTGTGGGTGTGTGTGTGTGTGTGTGTGCACGTGGTCATCCTTTATAGACTCCTCTCCTGGAGCTGGTAAAATGGCATTTTCGAAAATCTTTTGAGTTTGGGCATGTTTTGGGCCTGGTTTTGTGGGTGTGGCTATACCTGGGCAGCATCTAATGTTAAAGTGGCCCACCTGGAACCAAGTTAATGTTTTAAGGTTTTAATTTCCTGCAATCAACACATATATTACTTAACAAATTAACACCTGAAAACCATTAGCTGGCTGTCTAATATGGACCTGATGATGCAGGAGTAGCCATACTCAGGCCCAAGACATGCCCAAGGTCAAGAGGTTTTAAAAAAAAATATGGGTCATGCCATGGAAGCATCCCCAGGAGCAGATTCTATTGGCTGTAATTATAGATACTCTATCACTCTTGCACAGAAATATATGGGTAAGTGTCAGTGCCCACATAGCAGCCCTGATACTAGTTAATATGCTTACTTTTACATTTACGTGGGTATGCCTCCCATACTCTCCCTGATGCAAGATACTCTAAATCTCCAATATTAATGGCCCCCCCAATTCAACATTCCTGAATCCGCCCCTGTTGCTATATACCTCGATCTATCTGTGTGATATTGGGGAGACTATATAACTGTATCTATTGGTGAGTATTATATACCTCTATCTCTCCTTGTATCTATTGGGGAGTTCTGGGTACAGCACTACCAATATTGATTTGACTTTTTTTAAATGGCAAACTAAAAACAACCACTCACTTTGGCAGTTAGGTATAGCACTACCAATATTGATTTGACTTTTTTTAAATGGCAAACAAAAAACAACCACTCACTTTGGCAGCTTATTAGTTGACTTAAGCTGATTTTGATCCCCAAAGCACTAAAAGGTGCCGTGAAGGTACTAAACTTTAAGGGTGCCATGGAAGTGCTAAACTTTAAGGGTGCACTAAACTTTAAGGGTGCCGTAAAGGTTCTAAACTAAAACTGCCATGAAGATGCTAAACTACAAAAGTGCTGGTGAAGATGCTAACTTCAAGGATACCTTGAAGGTCCTAAACTACAAGGGTGCTGTGGAGTTCCTAAACCTCAAGGGTGTCGGGAAGGTGCTAAACTATAAGGGAGCTGTGAAGGTGCTAAACTATCAGGGTGCCATGAAGGTGCTCAACTTCAAGGGTGCCATAAGTGCCAAACTTCAAGGGTGCAATGAAATTGCTAAACTTCCAGCATGCCCCATGAGGGTGTTAAACTACAGGTGCCATGAAGGTACTAAACTTCAAGTGTGACATGAAGGTGCTAAACTACAAGGGTGCCGTGAAGATCCTAACTTCAAGGATGCCTGGAAAATGTTAACTTCAAAGGTACCTTGAAGGTCCTAAACTACAAGGTGCTGTGTAGGTGCTGAACTTGAAGGGTACTGTGAAGGTCCTTAAATATAATTGTGCTGTGAATGCTATTAAACCTCAAAGGTATCATGAAGGTGCTAAACTATAAGGGTGCCGTCAAGATGCTCAACTTCAAGGGTGCCGTGAAGGTGCTAAAGTTCAAGGGTGACTTCGAGGTTATCCTGCTTGATGCCCTGCTATGGTTTATTAGTCTACGCTGTGTCGTAACTAAATAACCTTATCCACACTTGCACGTGACGCCAAGCTCTCTCTCTCTAGTTTGACCACAATGGGACAACTAACAAGCCTGTCTCCTTGCCCTCCCAAGTTGACCAGGTGAGTTAACTCATATTATATTGAGAATAGCAATCAAACAGTTGAACAATTATAGTGATTCACAAAGAAAGCTCAGTCTACAATATAAATGATCCTAATACGCAAGTTTCTTGAGCTCTTAACATGTAGATGTATTCAGTTCGATCCTATCTGTCTTGTTCTTCTCAGAGAGACTCTTTTATATGGTTTCCTGACCGATCATGCATCAATCAACTTCCAATTCCTTTCAAGGTCATGTCTATGTACTTGTGGTGGCGGATCAGCCAATCAGAATTCTCCATCGAGTCAGGTCTTGAGAGCTGTGGCGTTCCTCCAGTGTTTCGAACAGGAAGATGTGGTGTCTTGTTAACCTGATGTGGGTTATGTTGCCATCTGGTGGTTTGGTATTGTTTTTACGGTAAACCTTGTTAGAGCTGTCAAGAGGCATCTCTAACAGATGTGCTAAACTTCATGAAGGTGTTAAACTACCAGGATGACATGAAGCTAGGTACAAAACTTCAAGCATGCTGTGAAGGGTGTTAAACTACCAGGATGACATGAAGCTAGGTACAAAACTTCAAGCATGCTGTGAAGGGTGCTAAACTACCAGGCTGCCATGAAGGTGCTAATCTTTAAAGGTGCCATGAAGGTACTAAACTACACGGGTGCCATGAAATGCTAACTTCAAGGTTGACTTGAAGGTCTTAAATTACAAGGGTGCTATATAGTTGCTCAATTTCAAGGGTGCCATGAAGGTGCTAAACTTCAATAGTGCCGTCAAGGTATATAGAAACTTGAAGGTTGCCATGAAGGTACTAAACCTCAAGGATACCATGAATGTGCTAAACTACAAGGGTGCCATGAGGGTACTACATTTCAAGTTTGCCATGAAAGTGCTAGATTACATATGTGCCATGAAAGCACGGGTGCCATGAGAGTGTTAAAAAACTACAAGTGGGTGATGAAGGTGCTAAACGTTCAGCATGCCTTGAAGGTGCTAAACTTAATGAGGTATAAACTTCAAGTCTGTGGTGAAGGTGCTAAACTTCATGGGTGCTGTGAATGCTATTAGGGTGCGATGAAGTTAAGATTACCCTGATGTGGTCCTTAATTTCAATGGTGCTGTGAAGGTATTAAAGTTCAAGCTTATCTTGAAAGTGCTAAACTATAAGGGTGCTGTTAAGGTGCTCAACTTCAGGGGTGCCATGAAGAGACTAAAGTTCAAGGGTGCCTTGAATGTGCTAAACTTCAAGCATTCCATGAAGGTATTAAACTACCAGGGTGACTGTTAGGGATCTGTTCTCTAGACAGATCCAGATAAACTAACAATATTATAACTCCACACTGTTCTCTAGACAGATCCAGATAAACTAACAATATTTTAACTCCACACTATATTCCACAACATCCTTAATTACCCATGAGGTCCAGGTCAGGTGAGCTTAATTACTCTACCTGACCCTTTACCTCATGACCACAACTCATTTACACTCATGACAAGCAATCAAACATAATCTAACTATAATATTCTCCTTCAGTTATGTTGTCTATGTGTTTTAGTTTTAGTTATTGTTCTGTTCGCTTGTTGGAGCTCTTCTAGGTTGGAAGATCCCCAACACTCCTCCCTCCTCTCCCAGCAGGAAGTCCATATCATCTGCTTCTTCTTTGTCGGACTCCCAGGCTTGTCTGGACAACCCATCTGCTTTCCCATTGTCCTTCCCTCGCCTGTGGATGACGTTGTAATATGGCTACAACCTCAACACCCAATGCATGAGTCATCCTCCAGAGGCCTTCATTCTTTGAAGGTACTTCAAGCATCCGTGATCTGTCACCAGTGTGAACGGCATAACCTGTTAAATAAACTTCAAAGTGCTTGATACCGTCCACAAAGGCTAGGCATTCTCTCTCGACAATAGCATAGTTCTTCTCAGCTTTCATTAATTTTCACGAGAAGTAAGCCACAGGTCGGTCCTGTTCATGTTGGTCAAACTGGCTCAAAACTGCTCCAATGCCAATCTCTGAGGCATCTGTCTGGAGTACAAATGGTATTCTATAGTCTGGACCAGTCACGACTGTATCTTTCTTCAGTTTCTCCTTGAGTAATGAGAAGGCTGCCAGGTACGGCTCTTCCCATTGTAACTTGTCTGGGTGCAATTTTCCAGTGAGATCTGTCAAAGTAGTGGCAATGTCTGCATAGTGTACAAAACGCCGGTAGTAACCAGCCAGACCGAGGAAAGCTCTTAAGTCCTTTTTCCTCTTTGGTACTTTAAAATCCTGGATGGCAGACACTTTAGCTTTATTGGGTTGCAGTTTGCCATGTCCAATTCTATGACCAAGATAGTCACAAGACGTCATGCCAAGCTGGCATTTCTCCAGCTTGATTTGCAGACCAGCCTCTGCTAGTCTCTTCAGTACCTCTCGTAGTTGTACTATGTGGTCCTCCCATTTTTCTGAGTATATGGCCAGATCATCCATGTACACAGCCATATTTCCATGTAAGTCACCAAATAACTCATTTATTTGTCTTTGAAAGGTGGCTGGGGCTCCGACTAGCACAAATGGCATCACCATGAACTCATATTTCCCAAAGTCGGTTGAGAAAGCTGTCTTCTCCCTAGAGGCTGGCTCCATTGGGACTTGCCAATACCTTCTGGGCAAGTCTAAGATCGTGATAAATTTTGCTGAGGACATTCCATCCAACAAGTCATCCACTCTTGGGATGGTGTAGTTAGAGTGTTCAACTTGCGATAACAATGCACATCCTCAGATTGCCATCCTTTTTTGGCACTAAAACAATTGGTGCAGCCAATGGAGTGTGGCTGGGTTGAATGATTCCATCCTTGAGCATCTCCTTAATCTCCTTCTGCGCAATCGGTTTCCGGGCATGTGCTAGTCGATAAGGTGGTGAACTTGATGGCAGGGCATTGTCAGCTCGCATGGTGGCATGATCTGTCCTCGCTACAGTAGTGCCACTTGCTTCCTTGTATGTTTCCAAGGCCTCCTTAATGTCTCTCTTCCTCTCTCGGCTCAGCTTTGTCTCTATGTCTGGCTGGATGTCTGGTGGAAACTCCGCTCCAGTGTTATCTGTTATCTTTTCCGTTTCTTCTGTGCTCAACCGGCAGACAGCTGATGGAGATTCCCACTTTGAGAGCATGTTAACATGGAATTCTTCCTTGCATGGGGAATAGCGATTTTGTAGGTTGGGTCGGATAACACTTCCTCAACAGCATACGGGCCCATCCACTTAGCTAGTAGTTTGTTCGTGGAAGACGGCAGCTAAACCAACACCAAGTCGCCTATGTAAGGGTGCCATCAAGGTGCTCAACTTCAAGGGTGCTGCGAGAGTGCTAAAATTCAAGGGTGCCTTGTAGGTGCCAAACTTCAAGCATTCCACGAAGGTGTTAAACCACAAGTGCGTCGTGAAGGTACTAAACTTCAAGCATGCCATGAAGGGTGCTAAACTTCAAGTGTTTCATGAAGGTAATAATCTTCAAGGGTGCCGTGAAGGCACTAAACTTCAAGCATACTTTGGTCCGAAACTGCAATGCTGCTATGAAGGTGCTAAACTTCACGGGTGCCATAAAAGTGCTTAATTTCAAGTGTGCAGTGATGGTGCTAAATTTCAACAGTTCCTTTAAGGGGGGACTATGCGTCAAAACCACATAATAGTTGTACCTATTTCTAATTGTCATAACTTTTTTTCTCTTTCGTCTACACAAGTATTTATCATACCAAAGTCTTTACTATTCTGTGTTTGTTTTTATAAAGTGTTAATACCTCTATATACATAATTTTCTCAGAAGATACATGCAGAAACATCGAGGTAACTCCAAGATATTTGTGGCAGACCTAGCTGCCTAACGATTTGAAGTCATTTACTCATAATTGGTGTATGGCTTGCTAAGGAGTGTCTCAGTGATATTCATGGAGCAAAGTTACCATGTGTTGTCATGTTCATTAGTTACACACTTACAGAGTCTGAAAAACAGATAAAAACTAGAGGGCACCTCTTCTAACCACCATCTCTTGGCAATCCTTGCAGTAAACAAAAATCTGATTCATGTTTATCACAGTGTACTAAAAGAGCTCTAAAATGACATACATAGCCAAAAAAATGAGCAAACGGTTTTAAAGTTATTCTCGCAACAAGAAATATTTCCATTAATTGTGGGAATAAGCATTCCAAGTTTGGAAAACGAAATGTTTGAGTTAGCACTGAAATAACTTGACAAAATATGTTCTTTTACAAGTTTTAGCAATTCCTTGATCTGTTTTTTTTTACTTCCGTGACTCTTGGGTTTTTCTGTGCCTATATCTACATGTAAGAAAGAAAAATATGATGAAAATTGTTAAGGAATTTTCCTTTACAGCTGAATGTTTGTGCATGTCAAAGAAATGTATGATGAAGTAGATCCACCATAACTTTGAAAGAAGCATCCTATGTCTCTAAAACTTTGGAAATAGCAAGTAGATAGATGCAACAACAGTTTGAACTGATTTCATGTGTAGTCGCCAGGGGTGTGTGTGGGGGGAGGGGGGGTGGGGGGGGAACGTACGTCAGTACCACCAAAGTATTATAAATCGCCATAAGTCTTTTTATTCCCTATTTCCTTATGCTTTGTTCCTAATGATATGTTGAATGTCTCTGCAGACATATTTTCTGGGAAGATACATCAAGATCCCTAAATAAGTTGGCCTAATGATATGTTGAATGTCTCTGCAGACATATTTTCTCGGAAGATACATCAAGATCCCTAAATCAGTTGATCTATCTTGCAGTACAATTCATAACTGTACTAATTAACAAGACCAAAGTTCCAGATTTTGTCAACTGATAGAGAAGGCCCGTATCTGCAACATGTGAACCGATTATCAATAAATGTAGTGGTTTTTCACTGGCAGGCCACCGCTTTGACAACTGGAAAATACCAGAAAAAATCCCAAACCTCACCACTTCATATCACCATAACTTGCTAATACTCAGAGTACTCAAATTTTTGGCACATATAAAAGACAGATAATTAGAAGGGCTATCCGGTGATATAAAAATTATCTATTTTGGGTGAAGTGTAGAAAAGTTATGAGCTTTACGGCAAAAAAAATATATTTTTGGGGAAAAATGAGAAACATATAGACCAAATTAGGGCAAATATCATGCAAGATGTGTCCTCTTTGTAGTTTCTTGATCTGTAGGGGGAAAAATTGTTAAGGGGGAAAAAAAGGGGAAAAAATAAATCTCGAATTTTGGAGGCATAGCCCCCCCTTAAGGTAGTAAACTTCAAGGGTGTGGTGAAGGTGCTCAACTGCCATAAGGTGGCGAAGTTCAAAGGTGCTGTGAGTGGTGCTAAACTATTAGGGTGTCAAGAAGGTGGTAAACTTCTAGGGTGCCATAAGGTGATAAACTTCAAAGGTGCCTGAATGTGCCCAGCTTCAAGGGTGCCGTGAAAGTGCTAAACTTTAAGAGTGCTGTGAAGGTGCTAAATTTCCAGAGCCTAGAAGGTGCTAAACTTAATGGGTATCATGAATGGACTAAACTTCAAGTGTGTAGTGAATGTGTTAAACCTTAAAGATGCTCTGATGGTGCAAAACTATTAGGTTGCGATGAAGTGATCAACTTTAAGGGTATCCTGATGGTCCTTAACTAATAGGGTACTGTGAAAGTATTAAACTTCAAGGTTCACTTGACGGTGCTAAACTATAAGGGTGCCGTTAAGGTGCTCAACTTCAAGGGCGCCGTGAAGCTGCTAAAGTTCAAGGGTGCCTTGAAGGTGCTAAATTTCAAGCATTTTATGAAGGTGTTATACTACCAGGGTGACTTGTGAAGGTACCAAACTTAAAGCATACTGTAAAAACACTAAACTACAAGGGTGCTGTGAAGGTGCTAAACTTCAAGCTGCTAAACTTCAAGGGTGCCGTGAAGGTGCTAAACTTCAAGGGTGTCATTAAGGTAGTAAATTTCAAGTGTGCCATGAAGCTGCCAAACTTCAAGGGTGCCACAAGGTGCTAAACTTCAAGGGTGCTGTGAAAGTGATAAATTCCAGAGTGCCGTGAAGGTAATAAACTTGTCATGAAGTTGCTAGACTACCAGGGTGCCATGAAGATGCTAGCTTCAAGGGGCTGTGTAATTTCTCAATTTAAAGGGTATTGTAAAGCTCCTGAATGTCAAGGGTGGCATTAATTAAGGTATTAAACCTCAAGGTACTGTGAACGTGCTAAACTACAAGTGTGCCGTGAAGGTGCTAAACTTCAATGGTGCCATGCAGGTGCTAAACTACAAGGGTCATGGAGGTACTACATTTCAAGTGTGCCGTGAAGGTGCTAAACTAAATGTGTGCCATGAAGGTACCAAACTTCAAGGGTGCCGTGAAGGTGTTAAACTAAAATGGCCGTGAAGATACTAAACTACAAGGGTGCTGTAAATATGCTACTTCAAGGGTGCCTTGAAGATGCTAACTTTTGAAGGTCCTAAACTACAAGGGTGCCCTGTACGTACTCAAGTTCAAGGGCACTGTGAAAGCTCTAAAGTTCAAGGGTGTCGTGAAAGTGCTAAACTACAAGTGTGCGATCAAGGTACTCAACTTCAAGAGTGCTGTGAAGGTGCTAAACTTCAAAAGTGCCATGAAAGTGCTAAACTACAAGGGTCACATAAAGATGCCAACTTCAAGTGTGCCTTGAAGATGCTAATGTCAAGGGTACCTTGAAGGTCCTAAATTACATAGGTGCCGTGTAGTTGCTCAATTTTCAGGTTACTGTGAAGGTCCTAAATGTCAAGGTTGTCATGAAGGTACTAAACCTCAAGGTTACTGTGAACGTGCTAAACTAAAAGGTTGCCATGAAGGTGCTCAACTTCAAGGGTGCCGTGAAGGTGCTAAACTTCAATGGTGCCGTGAAGGTTGAAACTTCTAGCATGTCAATGAAGTATATACTACACCTCAAGATTAGCATGAAGGTAGCTGTCGAAAATTCTCTCTCTCTCTCTGATCTGAGACTCACTTGGGTCACTCTTGTATATATATATATAGTTCATTTCGGTCTCTTCAGGTGACATGGACTGGTATGATTGGTCACAGACTTGCGGTTTGTTATCATTCCATTTTTTCCTCTTTCCCCCCCAGGCTCCACTACATCTTGTAGTCTTGTGTGTGGTCTTGCGTATTTGGTTGCAGTGGCCTTTGGTGTGTAACCTGATGTAATTATGCGGTTACTCCCAGGAGTTGTCAGACTGCTCCCTCAGAGTACTAAACTTCAAGGATGCAATGAAGGGGCTAAATTACAAAGGTGCCATGAAGGGGCCAAATTAGAAGGGTGCCATAAAGGCAAGAATGCCGTGAAGGTGCTAAACAACATGGGTGCTGTGAAAGTACTAAACTTCAAGGGTGCAGTGAAAGCACTAAACTACAAGTGTGCAATGAAGGTGCTCAACCTTAAGGGTGCTGTAAAGGTGCTAAACTTCAAGAGTGCAATGAAGGTGCTAAAATTCCAGCATGCATTGAAGGTGCTAAACATCAAGGATGTCGTTAGGGTATTAAACTTTTTGTGTGTCGTTAATGTGCTAAACTACAAGAGTGCTGAAGGTCCTAAACTATTAGGGTGCCATGAAGGTTCTCAACTTCAAAGGTACTGTGAAGGTCCATAACTTCAAGGGTACTGTGAAGGTATTAAACTTCAAGGGTATTTTGAAGGTGCTAAAATATAAAGGTGCCTTCAAGGTGCTAAACTTCAAGGGTGTCATGAAGATATTGAACTTTTTGTATGTCGTTTATGTGCTAAAGTACAAGAGTGCTCTGAAGGTGCTAAACTATTAGGGTGCCATGAAGGTGCTCAACTTCAAGAGTACACTGAAGGTCCTTAACTTCAAGGGTACTGTGAATGTATTAAACCTCAAGGGTATCGTGAAGGTGCTAAACTACCTTCTAGGTGCTCAACTTCAAAGGTGCCATGAAGGTGCTAAAGTTCAATGGTGCTTTGAAGGTGCTAAACTTCAAGCATTCCATGAAGGTGTTAAACTACAAGGGTGTTGTGAATGTACTAGACTTCAAGTATGCCATGATGTGTGCTAAACTACAAGGGTGCCATGAAGGTACAAATTATCAATGGTACCGTGAAGGTTACTTCAAGGGTTTCGTGAAGGTACTAAACAGATTTGCTAGTCCTACATGCAAAAATGTTTTGTCCCCACACTAAATAGACCAAGAAAGTATTTAAGCTTTAAGCACATGTAATGTGTTCATTAAAGAAAATAATTAATTTTATACATTTATAGACTGAAGGGGGGGGGAGGGTTTAAACCCCCAACCCCCCCCCCCCCCCCTCCCCCCCTGGATCTGCCCCTGGAACAGACCATCGACAAAGCTAGTTAACTACTTATGATGCACATATTCATGTGTATAACTGAAACATAAAACATGTGTGTGTATATGACATAGCAAGATGATTGGTTAATTCATACTGAGCTGTATGAGGCTGCTTTATTTACAGGGAAAAAGACTAATGTGAGTGAGTGAGTGAATGAATAAGTGGGTGGGTGGTGAGTGAGTAATGAGTGAGTGAAAGGGTGAGTGAGTGAGTGAGTTAGTGAGTGAGTGATTGTGTGTGAGTGAGTGAGTGAGTGAGTGAGTAAAGCATGATTACCTTGTCATTCGATGTATATTATTTTAATAGGTAAATGGTCTTTTTTTCCCTAGTCAATCCTACTAATATTTTTGGTTTTAATATATTGTCTTGTTAATTATTTTCCCAAAATTCTTGTTTATTGTTAGTTGGCGATTCTGTCCTCCTACTTCACTTTATGTTTGGTCAACTTTGATTATTGAACGATTATTGAATGATATTATATATATATATATTTAACACACACCCACACACATAATATAATAGAATAATTATAGCTATAGAACATCTCAGAGCAAAATAGATGGAGGGAGAATACGCATAAGACATAATTCAGATTATTTTGATTGAAAGTGAAAATGATTTTTTTGGTTAGCTGGCATCTCACTTTATGTTATTTAGTTTAGTTCCAGGCAATTGCACCTCCTGCCATTATCTTGTATTGGTTGTGTATTTGACTTGTGCTTGATACATTAAGTTATAATATATGTGTGGATTTAAGGTGTGAGGAGGTGAGGCTTGATATACTTATAGTTGTTACATAACAGGTGCATAAGCTCATCAGAGGGAGTCCAGTAAATATTTTTTAGGTAACAGACTAACACCAATTTACTTACTCCATATTCCATTTTGTCAAATCCTCCCTTCCTCCACCAACTCACCCACCCACAACAAAATAAAACATTTCCAGCTAGTATTGTTGATTTTAGGTGTATATATATGCACATTTAAAATTGTCAGATATACATTTTACTCAGGAAGAATGGATTTCTTGTTTATATTCTGAACGGTGATCGATTTGAATTAGGACAGGTGACCTATTTGTATTAGGACATGTAATCCCATTTGCATTAGGACAGGTAATCCCATTTGTATTAGGACAGGTGATCACATTTGTATTAGGACAGGTGATCACATTTGTATTAGGACAGGTGATCCCATTTGTATTAGGGGAAGTGGTCTCAATTGTATTAGGTCAGGTGATCCCATTTGTATTACAGGTGGTCTCATTTGTATTAGGACAGGTGATCTCATTTGCATTAGGGCAGGTGATCCCATTTGTATTAGGGCAGGTGGTCTCATTTGTATTAGGACAGTGTTAGGTAGTCTCTCCTCTCTAGCATATAACAGTCACCAAATGTTAGCTAGTCTCTCTCCCCTAGCATCTAACAGTCAAAAACTACTCTCTCTTAGTTGGTTAAAAGTTATTAGAAATTTAATCAGTTCACAACAAAAGGTCAAGTTCAAAATCTGACAACATGTGGCTGGGTCAGCCCTTTTTTTGGAGCTACCCACCCTTTACCTACACTGCCTATCATTATCTAATCAACACCTGTGTGTAGTTTAATTACCCTAGTTATACAGTTCCATATTCATAGTTAATAAATATTCTCTCTTGGTCATTAGGTTGCAAGTCTTTAGTCTTCTCTTATGTCCGGCTCTTGCAACACTCCCCCCTTCTTCCCCAGTGAGTCATTGGTGCTCCAGGCCTGGCGAGATAACCCATCCGCATTGCCATTCTCGACTCCTCTTCTGTAGATGACCGTGAAGTTGTAGGGCTGTAGTTGCAGTGCCCAGCGGGCCAGCCTGGGGATATCGGAGCGGTTAGTATGGAGATACTCCAGGGCTCGGTGGTCCATGATTACCATGAACTGGAGATAAACCTGGAAGTGCTGTATGGTTTGCACAATTGCGTGACATTCTTTATCGGTGACGGAGTACCTTTGTTGTCTTGGGAGTAACTTTTTTGAAAAGAATGCGCATGGATGGTCTACTCCCTCCTCTTCCTGGCTCAGGACAGCGCCTATTCCTCGGTCAGATGCGTCTGTCTGTAATACAAACGGCTGGTCGATTCTGGGGCACTTAAGAATTGGTCGGCTGGTGAGAGCTGATTTGAGGGCATCAAATGGCGTCTGGCATTCTCCGGACCACTTCACCTTTGTGGGTGGTGTTGCTCTGGTTGATGTTTGCATAGTCGTTGACGAACCGTCTGTAGTAGCCGGTGAGGCCAAGGAAACTCCGTACATCGGTCTTAGTTTTCGGCTGTGCGAATAGCTAGACTGCTTCGATCTTGGCATTGTCAAGTGAGACCTTGCCCCTGCCGATAATATGGCTGAAGTACTTGCATCTGGCCATGCCGATTTGGCATTTCTTCCCTTTTAGAGTTAGGCCGGCTTCCTCCAGGATTGGTCGAAGTGGGTCATGTGGTCTTCCCAGGAGCCGCTAAAGACCACAATGTCATCAAGATAGGCCCTGGCATAGTCCTGGGTGTTAGCTAGTAGGACGTCCACTAATGGCTGAAATGTGGCGGGTGCTCCTTTCAACCTGAATGGCATTCTGGTGTACTCGAATTTGCCTACTGGGGACACGAACGCCGTCTTCGGTTGGTCTTCATCTGCCACCGGTACCTGGAAGTAGCCACTGGTCATGTCGAGGGTGGTAATAAATTGAGCTGAGCCGAGGCAGTCTAACATGTCGTCTGTCCTCGGCATATGATACGGATCTGGTGTCGTCACAGCGTTTACACGGCGGTAGTCGATACATATCCTGATGGATCCATCCTTTTTGGGGACACATACCATAGGCGAGCACCGCGGACTAGACAATGGCTTGATAATACCTATCCCCAGCATCATTTTCAGTTCTGCTCTGACTGCTACATCCCAGACCTTTCGTATCCTGTATGGTGGCATCCTACTAGGTGGTGCCATTCCTGTGTCAATAGAATGTTTGATGAGAGATGTCTGGCCTGGTGTTGTCTTGAACAACTGGCGGTGTTGTTGTAGCAATCTTTTGAGTGTGTGCACTTGCTGTTCATCCAGCTGGACGCTGATTTTTGGTGGACTGTCATCTCCAATGTCCAAAGTTACCCACTATTCATCTTCGTCGACATCGTTTGGCTGGGCAATGACTGTCATGAGTACTGCCGGTAATGGTTCTTTCCAGCTCATGAGCATGCTCACATGCCATTGCTTTCGTCGTTGTCGTTTGTCAATCATGTCGATCACATATGACACTGGTGGGACTTTTTCGAGTACAGTGTACGGTCCTTGCCACTGAGCTGAAAGCTTGTCTGTTCCCGCCGGTTGAAGTACTAGAACCTGGTCTCCTGGCACAAAGGAACGTTCCCTAGCAGATTGGTCATAGCATGTCTTTGCTGTGGTCTTAGCTGTTTCTTCTTTTTGTCGGAATATTCTTGTAACCGGGCCATAGTGTCTAGGATGTGGGTGATGACTGACTGTTTCATTGTTTTGCTGGCCATCCAATGTTCATATATGGCCATGAGGGGTCCCCGGACATATCGTGCAAACATCAACTCGAATGGCCAAAAGCCAGTCGCTGCATGCGGAGAGTCTCTATAAGCAAATAGCAAGAAAGTTAGTTCTTCATCCCAATGTCGTTTTTTCTTGCAAGTTTTGGAAATCATGGACTTGAGGTACCATTGAAATGCTCTATCATGCCATTGGATTGCGGGTGGTACGGGGATGAACGGATATGTTTAATTTGGAGAGTTTGAATAGTTCTGTCAACATACCTGACACAAAGTTGCTGCCATTGTCAGTCAGGATTTCTTGTGGTATACCGAAATGGAAGAAGAGATGGAGCATTGCTGAGGCTGTTAACTCTGCATCTGGTCTGCAGAGTGGGATTGCTTCGGGATAACGGGTGGCAAAGTCCATCAATGTTAAGATGAACCTGTTGCCATTCTTGGTTCTTGGCAAGGGACCGACTATGTCTGCAGCAATTCTAGAAAAGGGCATGGCAATGGTCTGGAGCGGCATTAGTGGGGCTCTCACTTTGACCTGCTTGGCATTCTTCTGGCAGCTCTCACAGGACTGGCAGGGATCCCTGATGTCCTTGTCCATTCCTGGCCAGAAGAAGTGCCAGGCAATCTTTTGTTTTGTCTTCTCCCAACCGAGGTGGCTACCCAGAGGTGTCATGTGGGTTTTGCTGATGATGTTATTGCGGTGAGAAACTGGCAGTACAATCTGTGTGAACTCGGTGCCGAAGTCATCTAGGGTCTCTCTCATGAGGAGGTCGTGTTTTATGACAAACAATGAGTCCTCATCATCAACTTTGCTCCATTCATCCTTTAGCGATGGATCAATCTTTTGTTGCTCTCTTAAGTAGTCTTTGTCGACATGCTGTGTGTCAGCCGTAATGGCTCCGATATGCTGTTCTCTCGACTCTAGTCTCTTCCCTCATGTTGACTTCTTGGTTTGATTGTGGTCTGGCATGGTTCGACGTTGTGCAACATCACATTCGCTTGTCTCAGTTCTTTGACTCCCCCAATATCCTTTACTTTGATCATCTCTGTAGTGTAGGCGTCACTTAAAAGTACGTCCAGATGCACAACTGTTATATCTGTGCGCCTGAGTCAATTGTCGGGGAATCCCATCAATTTCGCCATTCACATACAGGTCGCCACTTGAATTGTCGTTCAGCACGACCTGGACTTGCTTTTGAGGGCATTTGGCACTGATGTGTCCCCACTCCCTGCAGTTGAAGCACTGTGGACCCTTGACGTTA
Source organism: Cladorhizidae sp. MBARI D1340-BT2 (assembly GCA_028752905.1). Taxonomy (NCBI): domain Eukaryota; kingdom Metazoa; phylum Porifera; class Demospongiae; order Poecilosclerida; family Cladorhizidae; species Cladorhizidae sp. MBARI D1340-BT2. The sequence goes on from JAQNBH010000011.1 coordinate 48,566,753, forward strand.
TCAAAATACTTCTTCAGGTAATTTTTGTCTTTCGTCTTCTGCTCCTGCAGGTAGTCTGGGGGTGGGGATGACTTCTTGTGTTCAGTGGGGATGTGTGGCCGTAGGTTATGTTGCTCAACCCATCTCTTTGACTTAAAAATCTTGTGTGGTTCCAAGCATCTTTCCAAACTATATTGCATAGCTAGGTCAGCTGCTTCTTGGTACGTGGTCGGCTTTCTGTCCCTGACCCATGTGCCTGTCTCCGGAGTGAGGAGTTCCAATAGTTTGTCAGTTAGGAGAGGATCTTTAATAGCCTCCGGTGTCTCACAACCACTCAAGTAACCTGTAAGCAGGTCATTCAGTTGGAAGGCGCAATCTTTCACTGTCTCGTTGTAGTGACCATTCTGCTTCTAGCCAACGTATCCTGTATGTGGCTTGAGTGATCCCAAAGTGGGTGAGAAAGGCGTCCTTAATCACTTTATAGTTTCCAGGGCTGAGGTCTTCTGCCTCTTTGTACGCTTGCAGGAATCACCCTGTCGGGAGTTGGTGCAAGTGGTTTGCCCAGTGGGTCTGCTCTATTTCTTCTCTCTTCATGTGCACCTCAAACCGCTGCAAGTACGTTTCAATTTTATCCTCTTTGGTGATATGCGGTAAGGGTGGATATATGTTTTGCTTCAATTGCCTTAGCAGGATCTCCATTCTTATTTCCGATTCCTTACATTGCTGCTCCAGCCGTGCCTCAACTTCTCGTTCCCGTCATTCGGACTCCTTACGTTGCTTCTCCAGCCATGCCTCAGCTTCTCGTTCCCGTCGGTCCGTATCCCGCGCCTGTTATGCCATCAGTATGGTCATCATCTGTGCCACTTGGGTCATGTCTGAGGTCGAGGTTGAAGGGTGTGGTTTGGCCATGTCAATTGGGCAGGTGAGGCTGTCACTTTCCTCCGAGTAGGGTATGGTATGCTCGGAGTCGATTACAGTGTCTTCGAAGTGCGTGTGTGTGGCACTATGATTTTCAATCTCCTTATCCACGAGATCACAGTCTCTGAGGGCGGTGTTGTACTCTGTACCTTGCCTGGTTTTTCTAGCAGATAATGAGTCAGGATTCATCCAATATTAGTGGAATTACAAGCACTTGAAACAGTCTACAATTCAATGATTGAACAACAAATCAACAGTGGTCGAACTAGCTGTAGGTTTGATCTAGCTGCCACCAAATGTTAGCTAGTCTCTCCTCTCTAGTCACCAAATGTTAGCTAGTCTCTCTCCCCTAGCATCTAACAGTCAAAGACTCTCTCTTAGTTGGCTAAAAGTTATTAGAAATTTAATCAGTTCACAACAAAAGGTCAAGTTCAAAATCTGACAACATGCAGCCCTTTTTATGGAGCTACCCACCCTTTACCTACACTGCCTATCATTATCTAATCAACACCTGTGTGTAGTTTAATTACCCTAGTTATACAGTTCCATATTCATAGTTAATAAATATTCTCTCTTGGTTATTAGGTTGCAAGTCTTTAGTCTTCTCTTATATCCGGCTCTTGCAACACTCCCCCCTTCTTCCCCAGTGAGTCATTGGTGCTCCAGGCCTGGCGAGATAACCCATCCACATTGCCATTCTCGACTCCTCTTCTGTAGATGATCGTGAAGTTGTAGGACTGTAGTTGCAGTGCCCAGTGGGCCAGCCTGGGGATATCGGAGCGGTTAGTATGGAGATACTCCAGGGCTCGGTGGTCCATGATTACCATGAACTGGAGATAAACCTGGAAGTGCTGTATGGTTTGCACAATTGCATGACATTCTTTATCGGTGACGGAGTACCTTTGTTGCCTTGGGAGTAACTTTTTTGAAAAGAATGCGCATGGATGGTCTACTCCCTCCTCTTCCTGGCTCAGGACAGCGCCTATTCCTCGGTCAGATGCATCTGTCTGTAATACAAATGGCTGGTCGATTCTGGGGCACATAAGGATTGGTCGGCTGGTGAGAGCTGATTTGAGGGCATCAAATGGCGTCTGGCATTCTCCGGACCACTTCACCTTTGTGGGTGGTGTTGCTCTGGTTGATGTTTGCATAGTTGTTGATGAACCGTCTGTAGTAGCCGGTGAGGCCAAGGAAACTCCATACATCGATCTTAGTTTTCGGCTGTGCGAATAGCTGGACTGCTTCGATCTTGGCATTGTCAAGTGAGACCTTGCCCCTGCCGATAATATGGCTGAGGTACTTGCATCTGGCCATGCCGATTTGGCATTTCTTCCCTTTTAGAGTTAGGCCGGCTTCCTCCAGGATTGGTCTAAGTGGGTCATATGGTCTTCCCAGGAGCCGCTAAAGACCACAATGTCATCAAGATAGGCCCTGGCATAGTCCTGGGTGTTAGCTAGTAGGACGTCCACTAATGGCTGAAATGTGGCGGGTGCTCCTTTCAACCTGAATGGCATTCTGGTGTACTCAAATTTGCCTACTGGGGACACGAACGCCGTCTTCGGTTGGTCTTCATCTGCCACTGGTACCTGGAAGTAGCCACTGGTCATGTCGAGGGTGGTAATAAATTGAGCTGAGCCGAGGCAGTCTAACATGTCGTCTGTCCTCGGCATGTGATACGGATCTGGTGTCGTCACAGCGTTTACACGGCGGTAGTCGATACATATCCTGATGGATCCATCCTTTTTGGGGACACATACCATAGGCGAGCACCGCGGACTAGACAATGGCTTGATAATACCTATCCCCAGCATCATTTTGTCAGGCTCTTATGTCCGGCTCTTGCAACAGACAGGTTATCTCATTTGTATTAGGGCAGTGATCCCATTTGTATTAGGACAGGTGATCCCATTTGTATTAGGACATGTGGTCTCATTTGTATTAGGGCAGTGATCCCATTTGTATTAGGACAGGTGGTCTCATTTGTATTAGGACAGGTGGTCTCATTTGTATTAGGACAGGTGATCCCATTTGTATTAGGACATGTGGTCTCATTTGGATTAGGACAGGGGGTCTCATTTGTATTAGGGCAGTGATCCCATTTGTATTAGGACAGGTGGTCTCATTTGTATTAGGACAGGTGGTCTCATTTGTATAAGGAGAAGTGATCCCATTTATATTAGGACAGGTGGTCTCATTTGTATTAGGACAGGTGGTATCATTTGTATAAGGAGAAGTGATCCCATTTGTATTAGGACAGGTGATTCCATTCTTATTCATAGCATGTGAGACTGACCTATGATTGCATATAAACAGGACATGTCAGGCCCAATATACTCGGCTTACTTTAGTTATTAATTACATTTAATGTGGAAGCATCTACATACATGTCCAGTACTAGTGATGTAGCTATACAATTATAGGTATTAAACTAAGAACACAGTCAAAGAATTCTTTTTATTTGAAGTTGGAATAATGCTCGAAAGATTCCAAAAACTCCACCACGGTCCTGAAGCAGAACTCGTATTGTGGCTGCATTGAGAAGGACAATATAACAACCACAATGACTACAACAATACCAGTACACATCGAACATTTCTCAATAGTTAACATCAGCTGGTGGACACAATGTAAGGTCAAGCTTCAGTTTGAGGCACATGTTAGGACTTCAGGGGAAAAAAGTAGATATCATCTCAACTTAAAAACATATTCATAGGACTGCTTGCAAGGTTAACTTGTCAGATCACATGACTGCTGGCAAGGTTAACTTGTCAGGTCACATGACTTGTGTGCAAGGTGAACTTTCCTGCCATCCGATTGACTTTGGCTTATCTGTCTTGACAAAAAAGCAACTAACATTGACTTTAGCTGTTGGGCTTGAGCACGCTAAGTATTTGTCTCATGTAGACCCTTTATCAATTACTAGACTTTGTTCACCATCACCACAAACTCTGTATATAGTCATAAGTAAACTCATTTACATATACCGAGCAAGAGATGATTGGTTTTCAGCTTTTCTGACAACAATGAAATTTCATTAAACTTCTAAGTGTTTTCTAATGTAATGATCATGATAAGAGCTTAAAGGTAGAAATTTCACACTCTTTCTCTGGACAGCTGTTCGTAATATGTAATTAAATATATATACCTTATTACAGCAACAATTACTTAATCCTGTTTCATTCACTATATGGGCATAGATAGGGTAATAACTAATACTCCAACTTACCAGAGTCTGTACCATTCCTGGTCTCTGCAGTCTAAGTGAACGCACAGTGTGAAAGACATCTACCAGACTTTCAGTCTTCAGTCTCTCCAGGAGGTAGCTCACTGCTATGAAGGTACCCGTAGGACCAGTACCACCGCTGTTCATAAAACACACAAAAAGTGGTATGGGTTAGTCAGCCAAATTCTGCCAGAAAAACTAAATGATGATGATATAGGTTGGTGTACATAAAATGACTTGTATGTATGAATTATATGAGATTACCATACAACTTGGTTTTTAACATGCCTGTCTCTATGCCAAAAAACCTTGCTTTAAAGCAAGTGGGTCGGTTAGCACCTATTTATGAAATTATTATTGAGTTAAAAATGTCACATCCACACCAATGCCTCAGTCTTACAGCTACACCTCATAGATTCCAATGCCAGGTAGATGTCTCAGTCTTTTGCTCCATCTAATGTCTCAGCCATGACAACTTTACTAGGAACTTTTCTGCTTTATATGGGACTGTCTATGTAACCTCTGCTTAAGCCATCTCTAGTCAACAAAACTAGTCTCTCAAACTCAAGTCTTCTTAGTCATATCATTAACCAACACATGTTGAGAACTACCTGATTGGTGTGTCTAAAATGACAGAGAGGAAAAAAGTGTATTGTGCATGCACTATAGACAATAGGAAAACTTGGAGCTTCTCAGTTGAAGGGACTTCTAAAACAAAAATAATTGGTAAAAGGACACAATGTTTAGCAGTGAGATGGATGATAACGAGGAACACTTGCAACCAAGTCATCCAAGTTTTACGAAATTTATTGTATAAATGTTGACTTACCTGCAGTGAACTATAATGGGCTTGTTCCCCGAGTTCATCTGCCATTTCTCGACTTGACCAATCAGATCGATCAAACCACTGCCATGGTTGGGAACACCCTCCATATTGTCAGGCCAATCAGTGAACTGGAAAAGCCTTACTTGTTGAGATGCCATATCCTTCTGAACAAAAGAGCAAGGAATACAATTTATTAGCTAAATGTATCAATCCCACATTGCTGATTGACTGGATATAAATTTATGCTCACCCCAATATTTATTAGAGTCAGCTCTCTGAGGACATAGTCACCATAGGGGAGGTGAGCATTGGAAATGATTTGGAAGTTCCTAAACTGGAGAGCATTACTCTCCGGCCAGTACTTGTGGCATGCCGATCTTCCTCCCTCACCTTTCATCATGACAATAGTGGTGCACTTTTGTTCCCATACCATCCTCCAGAAGTCATCTACTGTGTCAGGGAGTGGGTCTTGTGTGGCAATATAGGCGTTGTATTGATGGTATCCCTGAATAGCATTCATAGCATCAATATCAGATACTAGGACTTTTTCGATTACCAACTTAAATTGACTCACTTGAGATTTTGGATAGATGTTCTAACCTTCATCAGTGTTATTGGTCTAGCTTTCTCCAGGATTATAGCTAATGAAGGCTAGAGTGTCTAACTGAAATGTCAAGTGAGTAAGTTTGAGTTGATTATCGATAAAGTCTATATGTCAACTGAGAGTTCATTGAGAGAATATCAATATCTGTGTGGCACATGAATGCTTTCATGTGATAGTGATAATCATACATTTATGAAGCTGGCGTTGATGTAATCAGAGCAAGAAATTCCAGAGATGGAAGAGAGCCACACACGATTCTTGTCATCTGAGTATATTGTATAGTGACCAAGAGAAGGAAAAACCCCATCAATAAACACTGTAATAAATATGAGGCCAGTAACTAGGTATACTGGAGGCAAAAGTGGTGTGGTTATTTGAATAAGCAGTTTCCAACCTTACCTTTTATCTCTTTTAGAACTGGTCCACTAAGTTACTGATTTTCTTAAGGAGATGGCCAAGTAGAAGCACTTAGGCATGTTTGTAGACACAGCAGGAGTGCCTCTAGAGGGCTATTATAAGACCAGTTAACTATGCCACTGCTTTTTTTTCACGTCAAACTGTCTCTGCAGACTAGGTGACGATTCTTCCATGAAAACTCTAGGCTCGAAGGTTGCACTGCAGCTCGTCCTTCATTGCCACTCCTTAAGGAATGGAGCAGCTAAAGTGACTGTAGCTTTTTTATAGCTATATTGATAAGAAGCTCACTGTTGTACATCCAAGGCGGCATCTTGGGTCTTTCCAAAGTAAGCAATTCCGTAATCCAAGGCATCTTGAGTCTTTCAGACTGGTATATCCAGGTCATACACTTTGACCAGTGATTCTGTTAGGATGGAAGGGAGAAAGGGAGAGGGGGAAGGCAGGATTTGTGAAGTCATGGGGGAGCAAAGCAGAGACAAGGGAGTGCAAATCCCCCCTCACCCCCCTCACACTCTCACCCCGTACCCCCTCACCTCCTCGCCCCTCTCATCCTTTCACCCCTACCCCCTCACACCCCTCACACTCTCACCCCCTACCCACTCACCTCCTCACCCCTCTTATCCCTTCACCCCTATCCCCTCACTCCCCTCACACTTCACACCCTACCCCCTCACTTCCTCACCCCCTCTCATCCCTTCACCCCTACCCCCTTACCCCCCTCACACTCTCACCCTCTACCCCCTTACCCCCTACCAACTCTCTCCATTCAAAAAAAAATACGACAACAACAACAACAAACTGTATTGGCAAAAGAAAGCAAAAAGATCGAAAGGGGAGAGGAGGAAAATGGTCACAATTATGTACACCTATGGTAGCTATATGGCACCAAACAATGAACAATAGTAATAAGAATGGTCTGGAATACTTTTCTGTCGTTAACGTATTTATATATATGTATATCTACTCAAATTTGGTCAGTTAGTATAGTTAGAAAGCAATCAAATAGATGGCTAGTTTAAACTATTCAGCTTGATGTGTGAATTAGCTCACATGGTACTGCAGTGTTGTCATTGAATCTGTTCTTGAGTTTGTTGGATCTCATGTTGGCATGGGTCCTCATATCATCTTGATGGATGGTTGTGACCAGCTGGTTAAATCCCATTTCTAAATAGGTAATCCTGGTTTCTGGGTACATCATCAGCAGATCCTTGAACTGGCCTCTCAGATCTCTGGCTGAGACTTCAGTTACTCCACACTCAATAGCTTCTAGCAGGGCATCATGCAGAAACACATACTGAAGCTGTATGATCATACAAGAGAAATATTGGCAAGAAAAAAATGAAGGCCAAAAATTAATAATTGAATAATGATTATGAGCGTATTTCCAAAATGACGAAGATAATAATTAATAAAAACCCATGATGAAAATCACGATGATGTAATGTTAAAGATAATCACAAGCTGAATAAAAAGCAACCATTATAAAGTGAGCCTGTTAAGACACACAACCTAATTGCTTTAACTTTAGCTATGAGATAGGAACCCACTCATAACCATTTCTGTGTGGCTGTCAACTTACCTCTGTCTGGACCATAAAACACCTTCTGCGTCGCATGTTCTGGACAAATGTGAAGATGTTGACGTTCCCCTCATTTCTGATCCTCAGTAGCTGGCTATGGAGTGTGATGAAGGTGCCTGTTCGCCCTACACCAGCACTGCAGTGCACAACCATTGGACCAGAGTTAGGTGAGTTGCTGTAAGTCACCTTCCTCACAAAAGTGAGGAGAGAAGAGGCTTCCTCAGGGACACCATGATCAGGCCATGCAGTGTAATGGAACTGTCTGATGACCCTCTCCTCCATGGTACCCTCTAGGTGAAGGGCAAAGGTGCGGACTGTGTAGGAGGCTAGGACTAGAGCCTCATGGAGGGTTACGCTGATGCCATGGTACACCACAGTCACATTCAAGTCATCAGGCCAGTAGTCGTGGCACTTGACCTACATGCAGAGTTCAGTACCTACTTGACAAACACTGTTTGCTTTGTAGGACAACTATTTCTCAGTTCAAGTACCTTCTATTCTCAATTCACATACAAGAGAAAACACGGGGACTAAATTATGCATTTTTAAGGGTGATATCTATGATCATCCACAGAAAAGCTGAATGGACCAATACCTGGATTTCTGTAACTTTTTAACACAGGAATGCTGCTTAAGAGGACTCACTGGGTAAACAGTCAAAAGGGATTTGAAACTTTTGGGAATACATTATTCTGTCAAAAATAGTTTGCCTAAAAGCCTCCTACCTTTCCTTTCTCTACGAGGTTGGTGAGCATGACTATAGTAGTGCTACTCTGTTCCCACACCATACGCCAAAAGTCAGACACACTATCAGGAACAGGGCCTGTAGAGATATGACAGGTCAAGGATTAAAGAGAAAGTACAACAGAAAGTACTTATGATGTTTCCTCGTAACAAAGAGATGGATGAGCATGAACACCATAAAATATAGGTGCTCATGATACCTAAATATGTTTGTTGACAAGACTTCTCAGACATGGCAGATGTGCATGGCACACCATTGTGATTTGAAGGTATTGTCTTAGTACACTCTATATAGTGTACCACACCCTCCTATGTTCTTATAGTGAAGTGTAATGGTGAATGAAATGGTGTAAAATATTTTGTGTACTGGGATAAAGCACATACACTGTACTAAGTAAGGTGTATATCGCAACACATACACCTACAAAATGTCCATGCACATACACATTTATAGAGTGAATATTTACCTTGACTGGCGATGAAGGCATTCTTAGTTTGATATCCCTACAGAAACAACAAATATTATAACTTTAGAAGACAAAATGAAAGAGGAAAATTTACATCGATGTAGTTGGCATTGATGTACTCTGAGCCAGGTTTGCCAGTGTGTACAAGCACGACTTGAGAATGGTCATCTAAATGAATTATAATACAGCATGTCTTCATGATTCACATATGGCTGAGATGCTACTGAACATATTATAAGGTGTCCACCATCATTAAATGTCCATAACTTCCTGTAAAGTAGCATGGCACGGGTCATACTTTTGAATTGCTCCTCTAAAACTTTAAGTTATGTTGAGTTGCAAGGTAGGCATTCAAACATATTGTGTTTCTTGTATTCCTTGAGGGACATAATTATTGCTAAATGAACTTACAAGATGTAATGTTGACATATCTATTCTTCTCGATATTCTCTGGTCGATTGGCATTCTCAAAAGTTGGATGATGTTCAGGCTCCAGAAGCTAAATCAATATATACACCTTCATAATGTTAGAATAATGTTAAAAAACTGACTTGGTACTCCTCTGTGAAGAGATAGCCCTCATTGTTATGAAGACAGCAAATATGCTCCGCAAAGCCCTCCACTGGAATAGGATTAGTTTTGCCGGCTATATAACATTCATGAGATGATCATCATAGTCTATTTATATTTATATGAACAGGCTGATAAGATGACATTACTAGCTTACTACAAGCTGTTTCAGCTATAAGATTTTGGAATAATCCTTTTTCCTCTGCAACCTCCCTTGATTTCAGTTCCACATTGGTAATCACCTCACGTTGCTTGTTTCTTGGGAACTTGAACTTCCTATTTGCAGGAAAAAAGCAGTGGCAGGTATAAAAAAGCTTATAATTATTAAGATACAACCATTAAGCATGTAAGGTTAATGCAGTAGAATCATTCATTATGTGGCTCAAAAATACAGTTATTGTCAAACATTACAAAAGGGATATTGATTAAGATCTTACTAAACTAAAGCTACTCATCTTTGAACAACATTGAGTAGGAGACTTATCAAATGTAATACATATAATGTTGAGTTAGAAGAATGCAAATTAAACAAACAATATCTGACTCTTCCTGTGAGGCACAGCATACCTCTTGAGCATGAAGATGCAAGTCAGAACAGATATCATCATGATTACGATTAGAGCTAAAATCACTCCCACTGCCATTCCAACTAGATTATAAGAGGATCCTATATAATGGAATAGAAGTAAGTCAGTCCATAACAGAAAATAATGGATTGAACAAACTATATAGTGGAAAAATTACTTACTTGTTCTATTATATGTGAATTCTGAATATATATGGTGTGGCTACAAGAGAAAATATATACATGCAGTAATGTGAAGCAAATCTAGTACACATCATTGTGGGCACCAACAACTACTATAATATAAGAATAATTTATAAGTAAAAAATTAACACACCAATCATCATAAAAACATTACTATAATGGTGTGTACATGGTTTTAAATGGTAAAGAGATGGTTGTAGTCTACTTGGGGACAGTCTTGCTTCCTTTCCAATCTAGTTATATGTTTTGAAATAATGTTCTTTTCCCATTCAATTTTCTATTTGTGTTTCTGTAAAGTTGAGCAGTAAGTGTGAGTTTCAGAGTTTCCAGGGATTTCTAAAACTTCTTATTTTTGTGATACCCATTCCACACATCAAGACATGCTATTATGACTTATTGCTACTGTTGACTCTGTCTATGCAGACCAAGTTGTCCACTGCACAAATATCAGCACGTGCCATATGTTTTTGCTGTTGTTGACTGAACCAATGTAGGGGCTGCTTTCAAGGACTTGGTAAGAGTTGCACAGGAGAACTCCACCAAACAAACAGCAGACATTCTGGTGGAGGATTAGCTTCAGTATTCTTTGGACATCGTAAAAGTTCTCCAGAGGTGAGAATGCAGGGTATTCATGTTACAGTACAAGCTATATTGACTCAATTGTGATGATAGAACACAGCATGTGAGCTAGCTTGAATGCAACATCGCCAAAGATCACTCACTCACTACCCATGCCTTTTTACCGCTTTCGATAAACAGAGTTTTGTGGATATATATTAGAAAATTTGGAGTCCTGTTGTACTCAAGGTTTTACGAATGGACCTATAGGATGTGAGTAATGCAAGTGGAAAAACAGAGACAGAAACAAAACATGGAAACAGATCCTTGAAGATGCTTTTCCCACACCTTCTACATTTTTGGGGGCGCTGCCGATTTGCTACCTTAGCAAAAGATTCATTGTATACTGGAGTCTTTTTAATCAGCTAAAGATTCATGGTATACTGGAGTCTTTTTGATCAGCTAAAGATTCATGGTATACTGGAGTCTTTTTGATCAGCTAAAGATTCATGGTATACTGGAGTCTTTTTGATCAGCTGAAACCACCATTAGGCTGCTTAGAAACAGTTATATTGGAAACAGGAGGTGTATGTTTTTAGGGGAGGGTTGCTATCAGCCATTTTCAAGAATGCATTAAACAGAGTCTTATTGATTATTAAATAGAGATAACAAATTATAATGTAGACCACAAACATTTGAGATTTTAGAAATAATGAATAACAAATAATTATGGCTAATACAGATGAAAACAGGACAATATTGGTGCACTTTGGTATAAGTCCTCTATATGTTTGTCCTCTACGTTGGTAAATTCTTGGCTTCCTTTCTTTTACGTAGTGTCTCCCCCCCCCCCTTCCCACACTCCCTCTTATTAATGATATATTTATGTATATGGGTAGCACAGGAAATTTATAAGCCACAATATAACCACAACTACATTCCTCCCTACTATGGACATGTATGAGGTTCTACCAATATATAAATTAGTGAGTCATGGGAGAATAATACCAAACTGGTTTCTTGTGATTATCCTGAGGAGAGTGTTTCAATAAAAAGTTTGATTGTGCTCTCTGTCTTGATTAGATGCTAAGACCAGCAATTGGTGATTGCAGTTTGTTTGTTAATTGGGCACAATGATAGGATGGCAAGTGTCATCTTCCACAACTTCATCAGACTCAGCCTGACTACCAAATGATGTCAACTCCATTAAAGCACTTCTTGCAAAGACTTTAAATGATCCACATGACAATGCAAAACTCTGCATTCCTTTTAAATAAACTAAGTGGACCAAGCCTCCTCACCATGATTCCAGGTAAGTACTTAGCCCTGGGTCTGAGATTTCTTGCATTGGTTCCTGGCCATTAAAGAACTCTCTAGTCTCAGGTAGATTATAATGAGCTATCCTCCGAGAAGCTTGTTCATTTCTAAAAAATGTTAAATAGTTATATTGTTAAAATACCCAGCCAATGAGAAAGATCTAGAGGGGTCAATTTCTAACCATTAGATAATGTATGTGCAGATTATAAGGTTACAATTAGCCCTGTCCTGGGGAGTTGTTTGCTACATTCAAAGTCAGCAATCCTTCTTTGGCATATATTATAGTGATTATCAAGGAGACCACTCAGAGCGAGTGATTTTCTCGAGGATATTTTCAGTTATTGCCCAATGGCATGTCTAATTGTAAATACCGTATTTATTTGTATGGTATTCATCCTTGAATAGTGTTCCCCTTGAATAGTATTGGACCCATTATGAGGGCTGAACAAAACACTGTTCGCCCTCGAATTTATTTGAAATCTGTGCATGTCTTACATATCTGCAGCTAATTTTTAATTCCATGCTGAGAGTTGAGAAAGTCAAGAGGATTGCAGTGAAGATGAAAAAACTCGCTCCCTAAGGCTAGGAGAATTTGCAGCTGAAGCACCCGACAAATCTGAGTTCATTTCAAGCTTTAAAGTCTAGAATGTTAGGTTTCTAGCGACCTTTTCTCGGACCTCAATAATGGCAACGAAGAAGTTAATGTATAAGGACTAGCAAATTGTGGCACTTTACTGTTTTGAAATGATGGTGATAAGCTTAGTGACTTTTTTCTTCCACATTGCTTGTCATTAGTTATTTTCACAGCTTGAATGAAAGTGTGGCATTCTTTATCTACGAGCAATTACTTATGCATGGCTTTGCCACAATCCACTGATTGGTTGATTAGAAAACTATCAAGCTTGTCAGCAAACTTGCAGTGCATGGTCATCGGTGCAAATCTATAATGAAGTTGATGATGGAATTGTCTGTTTGCCTCTTTCCTATGGTAGGGGAACTGCTCCTTAGTAAGAGAGGAATCGGGAGTAAAATGAGACTTTAGTAATCTATCTTCAGGTCTTCAAAAGACTTGTTGCTCGGTAGACCAGGAGCAAGTAAATTCTTCACCATACTTTATATCTCAGGTAAGTAGCTATAATTTTTAGCATCAGCACTTTAGTAAAAAAAAGGCTCCATGTCTTTAGGATGGAATTCTTCAATGTGGATCAATAGCTAGGTCAGTTTCTGATGTCAATTATGATAATGAAAGTAGCATATTTTATATATTCCTTAGGTATTACAGACTTGTGGAGGGTCAAGGTGAGAGCCGCCTCAGATATTTTGTTGCAGATTTATTGTTACAAACAATTGTTATTTTAGGGATAACCCATTCGTATTTTTGTGGGTGAACACTTTTGTGGGTGAACACATGGGGCATATATATGCCACGTGCAGCAAATTCATATTTTTTTATTTTAATTTACCAGTTAGTGTTAAAAAAGATGGAAAAAAGGGGGGGGAAATTTCCCATCTAACTTTGCATTTAAGGATCTCTTTGATCACAAACGAATTTTTCCATCCAACACACACCAGAGGACTCACTTTACTAACCAATAAAAACAGTTCAAGTTAAAAAAAATGGCTATTAATAAGTTTTGTAGACATATAATAGGTGTAAGTCCTCTTCCTGGCCTCTCCTAGTGGAGACTGAAAGGAGGTGCTAAAGCTACAATAGCTAGCTAGTAGCTAAGCACAGCCAACTGTAAGGAAAGAGACACACCCTATTTTGTCCTTTGATTATTGAAAATAGTGTGGGCAAAAGGGGGAACATTTAGAACAAGTTTTTAATTTCATCCCTAACTGCACTGTATATATTACTATAACATGTAGCTAATACACATGACATACTTGAATTCTGTAAAGATTCTACAATTTCACATCTGGCACATGACAACTGTAATCAAGTCTTTTTCTACCACCCTTCTCATAACAAACTTTATGCACTGCCAGAAGCCATTAAAAAAATCTTAGAAAACATTTTTTTATAGCAACAATGCATACAACCAAACCTTTGGATCTAGCCATATTAACTGCAGCCCGGAGGAAGGCAAAGGCAACCATGCACATTGGAAGCTGGAGTTGGATGATGAAGAGCTAGATTCACTAGCTAGTCTACCCAATATTACTTGCCTCGATGTATGCAGATAGTGATAGCAAGCAAGCACCATTGATGAGTAACAACATTTTTACTTTAAACTTAGTGAAATATTAATGCAGACCTATACCATCCTATGCTTAATAGAAAGTCTTTAAACCGACAAAATCTTTTTGATGTCAAATTACCATGAAAGGGTTAATAAAGTAAGGGTCAAATTAACTGACTCTAGTTCACCTCATGAGGACCTCCATGATCTTCGTTCGCAATATCATATCGCACAAAGATAGAATAGTCCTGGTTAGGTTGAAGAGCCACATTAAAATAGGAAGTTTTGTCAGGGTTACCAGGAGTCCGTGCCACGTAAATGTTTCCATTCCCAACTACAAAGGGATTCATGACTTGGCCTGTATATACTGCAGTTTCATCCCATGCAGCTGCTATGTAATACGAAGCAGTTTCAGTGTAGACCCCAGCATCGTCGTATGTCTCCTTTACCACAGTATTAGAACCCAGGACAACCACGACTGCTACAAATCTGTAGAAAGATGGAGTAATTTATAAGTAAGCACCCCAACCTATTATTGCACCATGTTTGCTATTGTTGTTATTGTTATTGTTGTTGCTGTGGTGGCTATTGTTTTCTGTTTTTGTAGTAGTTGTTGTGTTCTGGTGACATGGTAAGTTTTTGATATTGTAATAGTCTATTTCACTTACATGACCCTGCCAGTGTCAATGATTGTGGGGTCTCCTATCTGAATGACGATTCGATTTTTTGTGGGGCTTGGTGTTGGTTCAGCTGTTGGTGGAGCTACAGGAACATCATCTGGGGCACTGAGTGTCCGCACCAGACGTTCTACTTCTATGGCACCAAATAATGCATTTCTTCCTGCTAATTGTCCCACCACAGCTTGTATGTGTACTGTGAAGTTAGTATAAGGAGTAAGGCCAGTGATGAGGTAAGAGTGATCACTACCAGCTGCTGCAGGAACACTGAATTTGGTGTAACCTGTGTCACTGATTGATGAAATCTGAACCATGTCACTCTGCATATAGTAGCCTTGATATCTGGTGATATTTCCAAAGGGACACACTGGAGGATTCCACATCACTCTAATGGCACTAGAACTGGTTGCATTCAACATGAAACTCTGTACTGCTTGTGGCTCTGTATTTGTGGCAAAACAACATTGATAGCAACATATATATATATAATAATACTATTGTCTATTATCAATCAACTATCACTGAACAGCAAGAATGCTTGGCTATACACTTTTAATATGATGGATACAGGATCAGGAACGGCTTGGAATGATTAACCATGCCAACCTGTAGCTCTAACACTGAAAATACATGCTTCCATTTTAAGATGATTTACTTCACATATGGTGATGACTCACGTGACTCTAATGTCCCAAACTGCCTCGGATTGGAGAAGTTTACAGAATATCCTATAGCAGTGGCTGCTTGGATTCTGAACTTGTAGAGAGTGTAGGGAGCTGTAGTAGAACGATATTGATCATGCAATACATGAACTGATATTTGATCATGCAATACATGAACTGAGCCAAGTTTGATCACTAAATAATGCAAATCAAAATTTAAAATGCAGTGGAACCTTGCTTATCTGGTCTTTATGGGCAACTTGGTCTACTAGTTTGAGGGTTAGGAGAGGGGAGGTATTTTGCATATATGGCTTCATGGTGTTGTTTAATAAAAGGTTTGTACACATTGTCTGTGAATATAGTTTATTGCCATTATAAGTTGATGCATTTCAGACTGCTTTGAAATGGCTGGAAGGCCAGTCTCATCAAACTGACCCTTGCTTATAAGAAAGTGGAGGGAAACCTCTTCCCGGAAAAGAGTACAGGACATGTAACAAACCACTCCTTGTTAAAATCTGAGTCATAAATTGCACTGTTTGTTTATGTGTGGATGACCAGCATGGAGCAACAGATACAGAGTTATGTGCAATTTGAAAGTTACAGTCACTTCTTGGTGCGACCACTGTGAGGTTCCAATGCATACCAAAAGATTAGACTACTTCTAATGGTTGTCATCTTAAAAGGAATATAGCTTACTAAGATCTGATACAGTGTACGAGGTAGTGTTGGATGTAAAGTTCCTGTTCAGGTTTTCCTTATGTCCCCTAATGCACTCGACATTGATAGGGTCTTTAGAGGTCTGCCGCTTCCTCCTTCTACTTCCCTTTCCTGACATCATCACCACCTCTATGTAAGCCTGAGGGTCACTCGAGAGGACAGCAAGGTTGATCCTGTACATGGTAATAGCTCCATTAGGATCAGTTGGAGGATCCCAATGTACAACTGCAGATGTGGAGTTTAGCATTTCATCAGCAACAGCCGGAGGTGTTCCAACTATGCCAGGACCTGAGGGAAAATATAATGTCCACATATTAAAACTGTCTATCCTAGCAGGTTATTGAGCAGGGCACACAAAGCATCTGTCAGCAAGATAATGGATACTTTATTCCAGGCAACCACTTAACAAACAAGATCCATATGCATTATTTCATATGTATTAGATGAGCCGGTGAGACAGTAGAAGTTTACAGAATAATGTTATTACTTCATTTAGATGTTGGCAATGGAAGAATATACGGGTAAGACATATCTATGATTTGTACTTAACAAATAACTAACAGTTAATTAGGTAGGCACCTAACAAAAACTAGGTGTTTATATACCTGCTTAACAAACGTGACATAGTTCATACTTACGATCTTCATTGGTCAATACAGACACTGGCTCACTGAAAGGCCCTGCCCCAACACTGGTGTAGGCTCGCACAGAGATGTTATAGTTAACATTTTCTTTTAACTCCATCAGAAGCACAGAGAGGTCAGTCAAATTAGTTGCATTTGTCCTCCTAATAGCTCCTCCAAATTCCTCTAGTGTTGTGTACTCCACCTCATATGCAATAATTATTCCATTCTGGTCTATGGGAGGAACATTTCCCCATGTCACCTCAACTTGTGTTGGTGACAGGCTCACAGCTGTCACATTTATCGGGGGGCTTGCTGGGCCTGAATTACATTGGAAAAATACAAACAAACAACAATAGAGAAGGTTGACTCTCTAACCTGGGAGAAAATATGGCAGACCTCTTCCCTAACTAGCAGAGGAGCATAAAATGAGAATGAGGAATGCAAGTAATCCCACCCCCCCAGTGTTGGCCACCTATTGTTACTCTCCCAAACCCTTTTTTGGACTATCTCCCAACTTTTTTAAACTACAAAAACAACCACCGAAGATAACTTTACCCCGTGTTAATCTCTCATTTTCAACAACTGTAGTGTTTTTTCCTAATAGAGTAGAGATAGAAGCTGCCTAGCTAGCAAACTGTTTGCATTAGGTAGAGGTCCAACATACAGTGCATGTAAAAAAAACTTGGTGTTGCATTCAAACCCAATGTACTTGCAACGTCCCAACCATGTGCCCTTTCCAACCATCTGAAAAACAATGCACAAAAGTTTAGACCAACGAAACGTTTAGAGGCACGAAATGTTTAGATGCACGAAATGTTTATAGGCACGAAATATTTAGACACACGAAACATTTAGGTGCACGAAACTTTTAGATGCACAAAACATTTAGATGCACGAAACGTTTAGAGGCACCAAATGTTTAAACACATGAAACATTTAGATGCACGAAACTTTTAGACGCATGAAACATTTAGACGAACGAAATGTTTAGATGCACGAAATGTTTAGATGCACGAAATGTTTAGATGCACGAAATGTTTAGATGCACAAAACTTTTAGATGCATGAAATATTTAGACACACGAAATGTTTATAAATTATTTGGTGGAATGGATAGTTAGGGAGTTGCACGTGGCAGTCATGGAAGGTTGTGAGTTTTAGCAAGAAGATGGTTTGCTGAAGTTGAGCAGAGAATTTTATATCTTCATTTTAGAGGATTGAAGACCAACTATTGTTAGGTTCTTGGAAAAAGGGGACATGATGGCAACAAGGCTGGGCTATAGTGAAACCTGCATAATGGCCAGGCAGTCTGGTAGAGAGGGACACAAGATAATGACAGCCGTCCAAGAGATCGTTGAAGAGAAAATTCAAACTGATGATGAGACCAGATGCATGAGCTCCTTTGTTGCCAAGGACCATTCTACAATGTAGAACCGACTGGGATGGACTTTTCGGGGCAGCTTCTACTGCCAGTTGATATGAGACATAAACAAGGTTTGTGCCAGATTGTTAGTTTAAGGTTTTATACTAACTTAATTTAGCTCAGAGGCAGACTGGCTTAATAATGCTAACTGGGACAGATTCATGTGGCTGCTACTTGCTTGCTCTAGGGGGGAGGGGTCTACTAACCTTGTTTGTTTTCAGTTAAGCTGTTTAGCAATGCCAAAAGTTTATGCTGAAGCCTGAATGCCTATCCTGTTGATGCAGTGGGTGTTAGTGATCATTCCCTTTGCAATGGAATAACATTTACAGATTTCTTTAATGTTGACTTGATATGAATAAAATTATAACCCCAATTCCTTCTTTAGACCAATTCCATCTTTAGATCAACAAGTTGGAGTGGGCAAGACAATTTGGGGGAGAGGCATCTGAGGGTTCAAGAACGTCCTATGGACAGACGAATGCACGGTCCAGCCTGAAACTCACTGACGCTTCTGTTATAGGAAAGTAGTCAACCTTCGAAGCAAACCAAAGTAATAAAATCATTAATCTTGTAAGGAGGTGGTGCACATGTTTTTTTTACAAGAGGTCATATTTTTGTTCTTACTCTATGAGGTGGAGAGGGCCATTAAAATATTGCTCTTTTAATCAATTTGGGTTTTAGCAGTACTACATTCTGTGGAAGTTATACAAATCCAGCATATTTCCCATATTGCATCATTACTCACTCACCCACCAACCCAAGTGTCTATCAACTTTACAAGACTCAGACAAACCACAGGCATGATGGTCACAATGAAATATCAGGAAACAGCTTGCATATTTAATTTTAAATTACGGAGGGTAAACATTTATGAGATGTGGTGTATTCCCAAGGCCATTGCTATGAAATAACCTCTGTCTTCAATGCACAGGCAAAGCATGCAGTCAAGGTTCACGTGTGGGGAGGCCTCAGCATCTAAGGGAAAACAGGGATATGCATATTTGATGACATCATGTGGGAACCTCTATATGTAGAAGTTTTAGAAAGAGCACTGCTGCCCTGCACCCAAGAGGTTTGCCCTGAACATAGATTTATGCAGGACAATGACCCGAAGTATACTTCTCATTTGGCAAGAGGATTCTTCGAATCAAACTCAATCAAGTAGTGGAAAACTCTGCCAGAATCTCCCAATGCAAATCCAATTGAAAACTTGTGGCACGAGCTGAAGGAATGTGAGGAGAGAAGTGAATCCGAGGGATAAGGCAGAGTTGGTGGCAGGGATAACAATGTTTTGGAAAATGGTGGATGTGGCCAAGTGTACCAGAAATTTGAGAAAAGTTATTCCTAAGATTATTGAACTCGTCTTTTTTTTACTAGTCTATATTTTCTGTTTTTGGTCCTTGTATTGTGTCATGTGAGTAAATCGTCTCAAAACTACAAATTGGGGTCAAGGGAGTTGTTAATTAAAATGATCATCATCATCTTATGAGCTATGGCAACCACATTGAAAAATAAATTAATTTATATAACGACCCTTTGATGTGGTTGAAGAAGACTAATAATAAAAAAAATTATTAACAAAAGGAAAATTAATGAAAGACTAATTAGTTATTACATGAACAGCAATTCAATTCTTGGTATGTAGTCCGATCTTCTTTCATGCCTGTTGAAGTGCCTCAAGGCATATTCTGGGGTGGTAGAGGAGCTAGTAGATGGAAGGAAAGGCTTGGCTCTACTTGTTGCAGGGCGAGGTGATAAGTCACTATATATTATAGCAAGTATAGTAAGTAAGAGGAGGAAACTTACCACTTACAGACGTGGTTTCCCTCAACGCGTCCCTTATACTTGTACTGAAATAAATCCAATACAAACAGTTCCAGCAGTTGCTCACGAAATAACTAGTTTGAGCTTGGTCCGTTTTATTTGTTCTGTTCACGAGGAAGTCCATGCACGCGCCTCTCCTCGTGCTGAGTGTGCGATACAATTTAATAAAACATAGCGAGCATTTGCAATATAATGCAGCGAACATTTGCAATAAGCAACGCACTGTACGTTTCTTCAACGTTTCACAAGGGGCACGCATTGCACTTACATTTGTTTTAAATGCAATGCCAAGTTTTTTTGCTTCTATTGTAGCTTGTTTTAATAATGTTGCCATGTAGCATTATTTGTGTACTATCATCACTAACATCAAAAATGCAAGCACAAGTATACTCCTAAATAAAATGGCCGACTAGCTGTCACTGCCAAGTATGGCACCCATATGATGGTTGCTTCAAGTCTGAATCCTGACCAAATGTTTACAAAAACCATCCATGAGTCCATCCAGTTCTGTAAGTGAAGTTTCGTCTGTTGACCCTTGCATGCATACAGAAAGAAGCTCCTACCTTATAGCTATAATAGAATTCAAGAATGCATTTATTGAACATATGTTTTCAACTTATGACTGAGATTAACATATGGTCTCGTGAGTAGCTCAGTGTTATGTAAGGAGCTTTGATAAGTTATTTTGCCAAAAATGTGCAGGATCAGCATGACCACACAGGGCCATAATCATCTAATTAGAGCCAACTAGGTTACAAAATTTGCCTGCCGATGGCTAAATAACTTTGATATGCAAAATGACAAGGAATGTTGTGAAGACTTCCATTTTTGTTAAGAACATAAAAAACATATAATGACTTTGTCATAATCAGCTTAAATTTGTCCTCGATGTTTCAGCTAGATGCTCTGTCCTAAGGCTAGATGCTCTGTCCTAAGGCTAGATGCTCTGTCCTAAGGTTATGAGCATCTAACTAAAACATCGAGGAGCAAATTTAACTACGTCAACTGAGAGTTCATTGAGAATATAAAATATAATGAAGGTGACTTTTTGTCTGACAAAAATATAGCATAGAGTACATAGTAAACTCCCACCATTCGGATTATGACAATCTGGACTAAGCTCTCATCCATGTAGCAAGCACCCACCACCTGGAATATCTATACTACACTGGTTCGAAGATTGCAATTAGGTGGGAGAAAGCTGAAGAGTTGGAAGCTTATTACCGATGACCCGCTGAAAGAGCTAGCTGAAGAATTGAAGGCTTTCAATACAATTGAAAATGGACAGAACTAAATATAGATGCTAGCTTTCTGATCCAAAACCACATCCACTCAAAATGCGATAGCACATGGCAGTAAGACTGTCCTGAGCTGTTATAAATTCAAGATGGTACATAGTCATGTTGGGAAGAAACTGGAATTACCCAGTGTCCTGCAAAAGTACAAGTTGTAGAATGATATGGCACATTGACTGCTAAACTTTTTGGAGTTGATTGTAAAGGAGTGATAGAGTGGAATGAAAATATGATGCTTTGGTTGATGCCAATATAAGGGACTGGGAAGAAGAGGAGGAAACTGCATGGTGCACCAATTTTCAGCCAACAAGTCGACTCGGAGGTCTTTCATTACCTAAAGCTAGAGTGCTCTGAAGGCAGAATTGCTAAGAAGACCTTAATATTGCTGAGTGTATAGACATCCATAGTGTCTTTGCATCCCACCATGAGGCTGCAGGGCTGGAAGAACCAATGAAATGTGGCACACTAACACATCTTAAAAAGTGCCAGAAGGCTACAAGCTGTGGCTCACCCATTTCCAGAGAACCATTTTCCATTACGGAGAGCTTCATGGCCAAGCAAAATATGAGATGGGCGACACGAATCAAACAAAGTGTCAGGTAAGCATTATATGTGCTCATCATCAAGTTTTCCTTTTTTCTTCACCGGGTATGATTCAGCATCTTCTGCCACGAAAAAAAAATGACGCTTGGAGCAAATTATTCGAATCTCTACCACTGGTGCTGAAGAGAGGGTTTCACAATGCCTTGTGTGCAAGAGGGGGTAACTAAAATCCCTGCTGTTGTCATCTTCAAGAAGGACATTGGGCCCATGCATCACAGCAGCTTAATGTGCATAATAATCTTGAGGTCATTATGAAAATGGATGGATGCCTCGCCCTAAATTACACAACTGGCTATGTAAGATAATTATATTGTATATGTATACATATATACAATATATATTTTATATATTATATATACATATATACATATATGTTGCATATATATTCTATATATATATGTTGTATATATATTCTATATATTGTGTATATATATACATACAATATATAATATATATACAATATATAATATATATTGTTATACATATTATATTGTACATATAATGTATATATATTGTATGTATATATGCAATATATAAAATGTATATTGTATATATATACAATATATAGTGTATTATTGTATATATATATAGTATTTATAAATTATTGGAAATGGAACAAGGAATGAGAGTTCACAATGTAGAGAACAATTATCTATAGATTCTTGTTTTGTATAATGCTCATTTGATGCTACTCGCAAGGTAACATCTTCTGCTATTTTCAAATTAAGCAGATCTTTGCAGCTCTTTAAAAGCAAAAAACTTTCATGAGAGAGAGTAGTCAGGAGAATGTAAACAAAATAATAGAGTTTAAGAACCTGTTTAAAGTCTATGAAATATGTCCATCCCATAACCAAGAGACATGATTACAGCAGAAAACACACCATCAAAATGTTTAAACTCTGTCTATCCAGTCACACCTATTCTTGCCATCTTTAAATTGCATAAACCCTCAAGTCTCTATGCAGCATTTTCAGTAAAATCAAGAAAAGAAAACTCTTGCAAAACAGAGAGTTGATTAAGTAGCATAGTTCATCCATGGAGCCTTGCAAAAACAGATAAAAAATACTGAAGTTAAGAAATTATTTAAGGACTTCTATAGAGCCATTTTCATGACCTTTGCCTGGATTATTGCAGTAATAGTTGTCATCTGATAATCCCGCCTCATTGCTCTAGCAAAGGATAGGGAGGTGATATGTTTGCTCTAGTAAAAGAAACCAAAGGTGGCGACTCATAGAACAAGGTCATAGATAAGGAACAAAGTAAGCCGATCTTGGGATTTAATCTGTGGCCCATTATCTACGCTTAAATTTATCTCCTCCAAACTTCCAATTATCTCCATGTTACCATTTCTGTCATTCTGGATAACACATATGAGTGAGAGCAGATTCATACACAAGGAGCTATGAAAATGAACTACAAATATAATTTTCTTTAAAAAAAAGTATACTGTCCTTCATTATATTAACCCTATCACCGTGAGATTGCTTAGAGATAATTTTTTTTTAAATTGAACCCGCCTTCAGAATCTATTGCTTCAAACATTCAGCAATGATTTCTTTTATAGTTTGACAAAACTAGCATATTACTCTTCTGAATATTCGATGCACACAGCAGATACTCGTATGTCCACAACAGAACTGGTTATTTATGTTATTGAACTTTTGTATAATTTTGTTTACATGCATTCTGTTGGGCCTCACTCTCTGCCACCATGTAACCACACCTATGAATATGGCTATTCTGGTTTACCTACTATGACATTGTCTATATGTATGTTTGTTATACATAATTGAGTTGTGAGAGGAGATGGAGAGCGAGGAGGCAAAAGGGAGGCTATTTCTCCACCAGCAACTGCCATCAACAAAGTTCATTCGGTGTACAATTTCAACTAAAAAAAAATCTAGAAGGCTTCTCAGGTTTCTGAATGGGATCTAGCTGTTTTATTGGTTAGTTGTCCCTATGGCAGTAGCCATCCCCCCACTGGATAAAACACAGGTAATAGTCTATAGCTAGCTTCCCAGCTACATCAAGTTTGTCATGTAGTATTACCTCTGTCAATTCGATATCTACGAGGCAGTGACGGAGCACACAAATTTTAAGTGGTAGGGCCAATGTTCACCTGGCCATCAAGCTATGCACAGTAACTGTAAGATGCATGAGGCTAAGGGGGGATATCACATGGAGTGCAAAAACTGAAAATCAATACCATATTGAGTAGTATAGACATAGTATTATAGCATCACACTATTTATTATTATGATTATACAGTTATTGATACTTTCCACTCTATGTTCAGAATTACTTATAAATTGATTGGCAACCTCTTTGAGATTGAGTGAATCAGTGCGCTCCTTGTGAATGTGAAGTACCATTAGGTGATTCAGTCTTTGTTGTAACATAGTATTACGAAGGTAAGTTTTAACCTACATAAAGCACTAAAGGAGTGCTCAGATTGGTTGCTGGCATGATAAGTATCAGCTTCAAAACTGTACAAACCTGATCCAGAAGTGCTCGTACCAAGAGGAAGACTTTGAAAATAGTCTCTGATGTCAAATATATTTACATTGGGGATCCAATGGTCTTCCTGACTCAAAATTGATGCCAAAAGTGAGTAACTGGGCATGCAATAGATTGGGCTTGAAATCGTCTCTGTAAAAGGTGCAAATAGACAGAAAATCTTCTTCAAAGTCAACCCCCTGACATGCTCTGCATAAAAGTTGCTCCAATTTTGAGTAAATTCTATATCCTGGTGGGTCAAAGCGATCCTTTAAACAGCTGACAATGTTATCCAGTGCTTCAAAATATATCTGGCAATAATAGAGCAAGGGACTTTCATGATACTCTCCACTTGAGAGTCCATCCTCATATCTCTGTAGAACTCTTCGCTTATGAGGTAACTGTAGTAACCAACATCTATTGATGAATCAGTTCTTGAAACTTTGTACAAAAATAAATCATACATTTCATCAGTACATAGAGACAGCAGTGTATCTACAACCATTTCTCCTACCTTTTGATCCTCATCGGCTGAAATCGCAGAGTCTTGCTAAAGTTATCATTGTGGAGGAAAATAACTTGACTGAGCAATGTACCAAACAGGAAATCAAAATGTTTCATCTGCGCAGAAACTCCTTTTATCCTAGCTCTCATCTCTGTGTCCTTTATGATTTCAAAAGCTTCATCCCACATAGCTTGTAATGCAGCATAGTTGCTGACAATGCTCGCTAGTGCATTTGCACACACAGTCCACCTCATTGGGCATAGCATTCGAATTCCTGGTGATGTCATGACACTTTCAGAATCACAAGCTTCCTTCAAAGCCCGGAAGATCCCTTCCCTTCGTGGTGAAAACTTGATCAATTTTGTTATTTCCTTCGTCATGTCAAGGACATCTCTCATTATCTTGATCTCTTTCATATTATGGTGACACATTTTTAACTTTCTTACTTAGGGAAACCCCATCATGTTGGTCTGGTCTAGCAACTAGACTGAAAATTATAACAATAAAAAATAAAATCAGCAAAAAGTGGTAGGGCCAAAGCCCTACCAGCCCTACCATGTCCTCCGTCCCTGCGAGGGGCCTGCTCACCTTTACACATGATCAGCTGCTTCTTCCCAGTTATTGTAGCACCACTGCACTTTAACCAGCACTTGAGGTCTACTACATGAAGCTAGCTAGGTTCACTCCCATACATGATGCTCCAGGAACAACTTTTCTCCCCGAGACAAACTAGTGAACTGCCACCTTGCAATGAGACCTGAGAGAAACCAGCAGTGAGCTCACAGGTAAGCTCAGCACTAATACTACTTTACTTCCACTCCTCAACAGCAACTTGCATGAACACAAAAAAATGTATCACATTGTAGCAATTTTTTAGTTTTCCAGTCCTACAATTTAGTCCATATATATATATATGGTATAATGCAGTGCAATGCTCAGGAATTCTTTGAGAATCATGAAGAACAATACATTTCCCTATGGGGTATAGAATTACTCTAGGCATGGTAGAATGTCCATGATGTAATCATGCAGGTCCCCTGTTGGGTGCATACTATATATCTAGTAGTAGCTAAAACAAGTTGAAATATTGAATGCAAAGGAAGGTGTAAAACAAGATGGCGACACAGATGCAGACCACAACCACTTCAATGCCACTTCAAGCTAGAAGCAATTATTCTATATCCCAATAATTACAACTCCGTGAAAAAAGATCCTTGAAAACCACATAATATCATAAGTAATGGCTCTTGAAGTAGGTGCGGTCTAAAATAATGGGTTCACACTTTCCCCCCTGTTGCCATTATTTGTTGCTCCATCTTAACTTACGTGCTTCCTCTGTAACACTTAGGACATGGTTGCTGAAGGGTCCTGGACCGATGCTTGTATATGCACGAACTGTTATGTTGTACTGGACAGACTCATGAAGATTTGTGAGTATAATTGTAGTATTGGTGGTGTTCACGACATCCACAGTTACTGATCCACTAAACATTTGTGCTGACTGGTAGTCTACCTCGTAGATTATTACAATCCCATTCTGATTTATTGGATCCACTTTATTCCAGGATACTTCAATTTCTGTATGTGATACCTCCACTGCCTTGGTTATCGTGGGACTCCCTGATGGAACTACAAATAGAAGCAAAAGTTGGAACTGTTAATAGAGCAATACTAATTAAGAATGTTGAACTACATAGATCAGAGTTATTCTAAACCACAGACATCTATCTATAGCTTAAATGGAGAAAAAGGGGAGGTAAAGAAGAAAAGAGCTTCTTGATATTATCCAAAGTTAATGAAACATGCAAAGTTGCTCCTCAAGAGTAACCATCAGGTATTATTTTCACAGTTTTCAAATAGATCTTCATGTTGAAAACCTATTATAGAGGCTATATTTAAGACTTAACAAAGGGGTGGCGGGGAGGACCATTCCTTTCAATGGGTCAGCATTGTTAATCATAACACAGGCACACTGTTACAATCACATTCATACGTACATACATAGCTTAATAGTTGAATATTGTAATTATGACATTACCATCTTCATCTGTTTGCTCAGTTACAGGAGAACTGAAGCTGCCTGGTCCCACTTGAGTGTAAGCTCTGACACTAATATTATAGAAGACAAACTCCTCAAGAGCAGTCAGCACAACTGAGGAGTAGGGATAAGTGGTGGTATTCACTAAGCCAGTCCTGATAGCTCCTTCAAAGTCCTCTAGAGGTGTGTACATCAACTCATACATGGTGTTGATCCCATTCTGGTCTATGGGAACAACTTCATCCCATGTCACTGCAATAGTAGTGGAGGAGTTAGCTGTTGCCGTCACATTCTCCGGAGGACTGGCAGGAACTGGTGAGTGGGGAAATTATGTGAGTAATCATATGCTCTGTTGTTGACAACACTTACCATCTTCACTGGTCAATGCAGTCAATGGCTCACTGAAAGGCCCCGCCCCAATACTGGTGTGGGCTCGGACAGAGATGTTATAGTTAACATATTCTTGTAAGTCCAACAGAAGCACAGAGAGGTCAGTTACATTAGTTTTAATTGTCCCAATAGCTCCTCCAAAGTCCTCCAGAGGTGTGTACATCACCTCATATATGGTGATGACTCCATTTCTATCTTCAACCTCCAACTCTTCCCAACTGACAGTGATGGTGGTGGAGTTAACAGCAGGAAAAGATACATTACGAGGTGCAGAACTAGGTGCTGTAAAGATAAAGGATGAGCTGAGGAACTTCACATTTCATGATCATTTGCATTTTACCTTCATCCAGAGTCCTCACTGCTATTGGAGCACTCGGAACAGATGATCCTATCTCATTCATAGCAGACACTGTAAAGGAGTAGTTTACTCCAGGAGACAGGCCTGTGATGGCAACCATTGTTTTACTGGTATTGACCACTCTGTTCCTGTCCCCCTGCACAAATTCAGGTTCCATATAGGCAACCTGGTATCCTAGGATGGGGGCATTATTGCTATCAGGCTCCATCCAGGTCAAGTTAGCTGTACGAGAGGTCACATCTTCAAGAGTTGGAGACTGAGGTTGCTCTGGTGTACCTATAAAACAAATATTGAAAAAATGGACTCCATTCACACTCTTTACCCTGGATACTAATAACAGCTCTGTGATGCTTCTTAGCTTACCTTGTACCAATACAATAGCAACATCACTTGTTGCTGGAAACTGTGAGCTACCATTGGTAGTGCAGAGATACTCCCCCGAATCATTCACCATTGGCATGGGTATGACAAGAGTACTTATAAATAGCTGAGAGGACAAACTTTCACCAGTAATCTGCCCGCTTGTAAATACCATTCCATTCTTTGACCAAGTTATGGAAGGAATGGGTTGTGCAGAGGCTTGGCATGTCAGTGTGATGTTCCCAAAAACTGTCACATTCTGGCTCTCTGGACCAGCAACAATCACGGGAGCCACTACAGAATAAAATAAAATATGGAAGAATAATATAAAAACAAACATCATGTCTCCGTCTTTTGTCAACTGTCACAATCTTTAGTCACTTTCAACAATCTCTCAGTTGACAATGTAGAATAGGATGACTTCCTCAACAATCAACTTAGAATTGGCTTGTCGATGTTTCGGCTAATTGCGTGCACCCAATCTGCGGCGCTTAGATGTTATCGCCTTCATCAGGAATAAATTTATTCCCGTTGAACGCTAAAGCCTCCAGCAGAAACGTCAAGAAGCCAATTTTAAGTTTATTGAGAAAGTTATTTTGTCCCTTGTACAAAATTCACTGGACTTCAGTTTTTTATTTTATTATTCTCAGCGAATTCTCTGTTGAATTACAATGGCTTTCTCAATAATTAACTTGAAATTTACTTTCTCAAAGTTTCGGTGGGAAGGGGGAGGAACTCCTGAATTTAAGTGGTAAAGCATCATCAACTGCTGACTTTACACTAAACTTCAGTTCAAGTTGAACTTTGTCAGTTGCTATATTTTATCATCATGAAGGGACTGTGTGAGACTTGAAGAATGTATGGATAGTTAGTGTTTCTATTGGCAATCAAGTACACAACTCCGATTTCATACTTAGAGTGTAATACTTAGTGTCATGAGATTTTAATCTATGCTATTTAACATTTGTATTATGTAACCATAGTAATATGCTTTGTAATATGTAACCATAGTAATATCTATTTAACATTTGTAATATATATGTAACCATATTAATAGCTATTTAAAATTTGTAATATGTAACGATAGTAATATGCTATAATATACATTTGTAATATGTAACCATAGTAATATGCTATATACATTTGTAATATGTAACCATAGTAATATGCCATTGAATATTTGTACCATAGTAATATGCCATTCAACATTTGTAATATGTAACCTGCTATTTTAATATGTAACCATAGTAATATCTATTTAACATTTGTAATATGTAACCATAGTAATATGCATTTAACATTTGCAATGTGTAACCATAGTAATATCTATTTAACATTTGTAATATGTAACCATAGTAATATGCATTTAACATTTGTAATATGTAACCATAGTAATATCTATTTAACATTTGTAAAATGTAACCATAGTAATATTCTATTTTAATATGTAACCATAGTAATATGCCATTCAACATTTGTAATATGTAACCATAGTAATATGCATTTAACATTTGTAATATGTAACCATAGTATTAACATTTGTAATATGTAACCATAGTAATATGCCATTCAACATTTGTAATATGTAACCATAGTAATATGCCATTCAACATTTGTAATATGTAACCATAGTAATATGCATTTAACACTTGTAATATGTATATAACCATAGTAATATGCTATATACATTTGTAATGTGTAACCATAGTAATATCTATTTAACATTAATTTTGTAATATGTAACCATAGTAATATGCATTTAACATTTGTAATATGTAACCATAGTATTAAGATTTTTAATATGTAACCATAGTAATATGCCATTCAACATTTGTAATATGTAACCATAGTAATAAATGCATTTAACATTTGTGATATGTAACCATAGTAATATGCTATATATATTTGTAATATGTAACCATAGTAATATCTATTTAACATTTGTAATGTGTAACCATAGTAATATCTATTTGTAATATGTAACCATAGTAATATGCATTTAACATTAGTAATATGTAACCGTAGTAATATGCTATATACATTTTTAATATGTAACCATAGTAATATGCTTTTAACATTTGTAATATGTAACTTAGTAATATGCTATTTTAAAATTACCATTGACCATGGCAGTTCCGTTGTCTTCTCCAGCTGCATTACGCACCATGCAAATGTAGTCGCCACCATCCGTGACATTAGTAATGGTGACATTAACCACTGACGTGTTATTCACTAGAATGTTACCAGGCTGCCGGACCCATGTGAAGGTGTTGCCCGGACCTCCTTCTGCCTCACAGGTAAGAAGCACAAAACTCCCCACACTAGTTTCCGATACCGAAGGAGTGATATTCAAATTCCCAGGAGAGACTGCCAACAAAATAGTTAACTGTAATTCTGAGCACATAATCACACTGATTGAGTTGGTTGTTCTTGACACCTAGCTTGCTTATGGACTCCAGCTGGTACATGCATTCATGAATTGTCATGAATAATTCATGAGTTAAATTATGCTGGTGGCTGTCTAGAGGCTTGTGGTTTGCTTGTTGCCTAGTAACTAGACACTCCACCCTCCCATTCACATATCAACCCATGAAGGTATAATTTCCTAACAAACCTTTTAGAATAATAAAAGATACTTAAAAACATTTAGTAGTGGTAGCAGATGGCGTTAGTATTGCCACCAATCTTAGTGCAATGACCCTGCGTTACTGCCACCACCTCTCCCACTACCAAAGAATCCGCTAAGTTTCTGGCATTGCAGCAATGAGCTAATGCATGTTATTAGCTCTTAAACAATACTGCAACTGTGACTAAAGACACAGGTGCTGCCAAGGTTTGTCTAACTATCCTGGAGTGTACCATCTTCCACTTTAGCTGTAGTTAAAATACATGCAAACAGCAGATAGTACACTTGTTTCTTGACCAAAATCATGTTTAATAACTACTTCACATATCCAGAAATTTCGTACAGGGCTGGGTGTCATAGGATTGGGATAAGTGTCTACTGTATAGTACATATTTCTACTAGTATTCCCATTTCTAGTATTCATTGTTAGTTGGCAACCATGGAGGAACAATCATTGTTGATACTTATTTTGTTACGAGTATTGCTTCCTTTAATTCATACCTTTAATTTACTTGGAAGCAATGAGTAGTAAAACTATGTTCATGCAGGTCTGTATTTATTTTGTTGTATCCATATAGACTACAAACAGTTGATGACAAGGAGATACAAAATAGAAATTTACTCTCTCATGTTCATGAGATGTTACGCCTCACATGAGTATAATAGTGATTGTAAGTCGATTTAAATGGTAGAGGTAAAGTGTCATCTAACTTGTTGGGGTCTACATGGGAACAGTCACCACACCTAATTGTGTGTGTTTATGAAACACTGAAAAAAGTATATATTATGATTGCACTGGGTTGGTAGCAATTGCATGTGGTTGCACAAATGTGCACATTTATGCATGCTGTCTAGGTGTGCTCCTGTGTTGCAAGTCATCTATATTTTTATGTTAAAATGATACTGAAATCTGCATGTTGAGATGGCTAGTATTCTACTAAAAGATGTCTACAAGCCCACTAATTGCTCAATTAATCCTTCGTACAACAAGTTCTGTAATATTTTATAAGGGATCGGTCACAAGTAGTACCTACTTCCATTACTCTCAGTTATAATTATTGAAAAAGGCTGTAAAAAATACATCTTAGCTATATGCTTCAGCTTGAATAAAGCCTTCACATATTAGCACATATAGGTATTACTTACTATGTTATTTATGAAAGATACATTTTTATCCTAAGTACTGAGAGTTAGAGTTGTTCTTACTACAGCTGAAGACACACCTAAAAGCGTACCTTGGTATCAATCACCCCCCCCCCCCCAACACACACACACACAAACATATTTACATTACTTGGCAGGTTATAAAGGTATATTCATACTGAACTGGGTAGTGTTTCTCCCTCTTTGGGGAGTTCCACAGTCCTCATATAATTAATAGAGTAGCTCTATAAGTGTGCCCTTTTTGCTATAAAAATTAGAAGTATACACTTAAGTTATATGTTGCCAAGGTTGGAATCAAAGTTTTACAAATATGTGAGGACAACAGGGTCTGAACATCATTATGTTTTTGCATGTGTAGCTGTGGTTCAGTTTAGTTGTATATGTGAGGACAACAGAGTCTGAACATCATTATGTAGTTTGCATGTGTAGCTGGTGCTTGCAGTGTGGATGTGGTTTAGTTTAGTTATATATAGGAAAGAAATCCCACAAATGATGTTTTTCATATTTGCATTTGGTAACACTTTAGGTGCATAAGTAAATAAAGAAGGAGGAAGGAAAGAAAGAAGGATGGAGGTAAGGAAGGAAGGAAGGAAGGATGGATGGAAGGATGGAAGGAAAGAAAGAAGGATGGAGGTAAGGAAGGAAGGAAGGATGGATGGAAGGATGGAAGGAAGAATGGGAAGAAGTAAGTAAGGAAGGAAGGAAGGAAGGAGGAAGGAAGGAAGGAAGGAAGGAAGAAGGAAGGAAGGAAGGAAGGAAGGAAGGATGGATAGAATGATGGAACGAAGAATGGAAAGAAGTAAGAAAGGAAGGAAGGAAGGAAAGAAGGAAGATAGGAAGAAGGAGGATGGAAGGAAGGATAAAGGAAGGAAGGAAGGTTAGTAAGGAAGGATGGAAAGAAGGAAGGAAGGAAGGAAGAAAGGAAGGAAGGAAGGAAGGAAGGAAGGAGAAAGGAAGGAAGGAAGGAAGGAAGGAAGGAAGGAAGGAAGGAAGGAAGGAAGGAAGGATGGATAGAAGGAAGGATGAAGGTAGGATGAAAGGAAGTAAGGATGGAAAGAAGGAAAGAAGGAAGGAAGGAAGGAAGGAAGGAAGGAAGGAAGGAAGGAAGGAAGGAAGGAAGGAAGGAAGGAAGGAAGGAAGGAAGGAAGGAAGGAAGGAAGGAAGGAAGGAAGGAAGGAAGGAAGGAAGGAAGGAAGGAAGGAAGGAAGGAAGGATGGAAGGAAGGAAGGAAGGAAGGAAGGAAGGAAGGAAGGAAGGAAGGAAGGAAGGAAGGAAGGAAGGAAGGAAGGAAGGATGGATGGATGGGAGGAAGTAGAAAATGAATGATAAATCAACCAAATAATAAATAAAATAAACAAGTAAAAGCAACAAACAACAAATATATTATCTTCATTAAGAATAACAATCCTACAGCTGAGCAATTCTATGCCACACCGCAAGTTTCAACTGTTCACAGCAACTTCATGATAGTGAGAGTATCAAAACAAGGACACATGATGGTCCCTCTCCTGTGGTCATCTATTGGGGCCATATAGCTTTAGTATAGGCCCACAATAAATGTTTTTTATTTAATGACATACAATAGTGCATGTATAATCTATGGAGGTACAAAATAGGCTAACATAATATGTATTTTTTATTTCTATATTAGACATGTTATTAACCTAACAGAGAAGCCTGCACATGGGTATAATCCTAATAAAACTATACAAAATCCTACATTTAATCCTGCTATCAAGTCAACACAGCCTTGATAGCAGGACAATTACAGGCTGAAATACATCCATACATGATTGATTAATCTGAGCTATATCACATTACACTATGGTAACAACTCTTTTGCATTTCACTTTGGTATGATACCTCCATCGTGTACATACCTGTGATTAGAGAAGGTGGAGATTGCTGTTCTCTAAACTCAGAGGTGTTCACCACACACCTATATGTTCCCTCATCTCCAAAGACCACAGGACTGAATGTGAGATTAGCCATTGTCTTGTTTCCCACCACCTCAAACATATCAATCTCATTCATCTTCTCCCAGGCGATTACACTAAGTGGTTTGACTTGAACCACACACATCAAGGTGACATTATCCCCTACGCTGATGAGAAGGTCTGGAGGGAAGGACACAATTTCAGGTCTCACAAAGATAATGACACTGGCAGTATCACTACCAGCTTCATTGCTAGCTGTGCAATTATACTCTCCTCCATAGCTGATATCCTCAATACTTAAGGCTAGAGTGCTGGTCACATTCTCTGTTCCACTTTTGACTGTTACTGACTGTAAATTTGGGAGAGGTCCAGTCCAAGATATGGTAAGATTTCCAAAATTAATAGCAGTGCAACTCAATGAAATGTTGGAGCTGATGTTGACAACACCAAACACCATAGGTCCACTGGTGATGGATGTTGGAGGGAGAATGGTGAGGACAGAGGAGTTTGAAGATACAGAACCAGAGCAGTTTGAATATTTTGCTGTGCAGTTGTAATTGCCCTCCAGTGAGCTGTCAGTAAGGTTGACTGTTAAGGTGCTCATGACGAGGTTGGTCTCAGGGTTGGACTTACTAATCTGAAGAGGAAGAATTTCCACTGGTCCAGTCCAGGAGATATTCACTGCTTCAATGCTATTTCTTGTAGTTATGGTGCAAGTTAACATGGCTTCAGTGTTTACAGGTACTGAAGCATCTACTGGAGAAGAATTGATCAGAGGAACTGTGGAGGGTATACAATGTTAGATATTCACTTTAATTGTACTGTACATGTAGCTACACTGGAACTTTATTAATATCTTGCACAGACTTCATTTACATTCCTAGTGAGAACCTTGTAATATCAGTAAATGGCATTGTAAGCTATTGTATCATGTCACAATCCTAGAATTGAATCATGTTGTCTTCATGATTCTTGTATAGATGAGTACCTTCAGCTATGTCGGTGCTATATAGGGCAAAGGCTAAGGTTGGAAAGAGCAATGCAAACTGACATTGATATCATCATGAGATGTAAAGCTAGGAATTTTGTGACATTCTTGACATGAAGAATCAAGCCCGTTTAG
The DNA here is from genome assembly GCA_028752905.1 of Cladorhizidae sp. MBARI D1340-BT2. Classification (NCBI taxonomy): domain Eukaryota; kingdom Metazoa; phylum Porifera; class Demospongiae; order Poecilosclerida; family Cladorhizidae; species Cladorhizidae sp. MBARI D1340-BT2. The sequence goes on from JAQNBH010000011.1 coordinate 48,601,730, forward strand.
ATTGCATATGAAGAGGTAAGAGTATTACACTTACCAATATCCACACTGGCAGTTATGATGGAAAAAATATTTATCCCATTGTCATTGGCAGCACAAGTGTACACACCGCAGAAGCTAGAATCCACAGACACTAGACTCAGTGTGGAACTATATTGTTCTTCAACTGTTTGTAGAGATATGTTCACGCTTAGTTCAGTAGTCCAAATTAATGAGAGGGTTTTATTGCTTAACAATGTTGCAATTTGATTAGAAATCGAGCACTGCAGATCAACATCATCATTCAGAGAAGCAGACACTGAGGAATTGCGAACATCCTGTGAAGGAAATGAACCTGTAGAACAAACAGAAATGAGAAAGTTACATATCTACCAGAGTTGAGGTACTATCTCCATTCCTCTGCTGCACAGTTCAATAGGGAAGCCCAATGGGAGTGGCTTTCTTTATCTCAATTTTCCTTTATGAACATGTGTAGTAAACTCAATTACACTTAAAAGGTTGATTTACAACATGCCATCCATCGACATTGCATTGCCAGCTTTGTTAGCATCACATTGCATCATTTTCAAGTTGTTACACATATGTAGTGTTGAGCATCGTGATGCTACATGTCACAATACAGCACTAGTGTTGAGCATCATGATTCTGCATGTCATAATACAGCTCTAGTGTTGAGCATCGTGATGCTGCATGTCACAATACAGAACTAGTGTTGAGCATCATGATGCTGCATGTCACTATACACCTGAATAGCTAGACATATATACAAATAAACTATACACACAAAACACCAACAATTGTATATTTTCTATGAGCATGTCCACATGATTTACTAATGGTGTGGTACAGTAGTTCAGGATCAAATTGAAGACGCGACCTATTACATCTAAATCAGGAGCTAGGGAGTTGTTTAATTGAATATGTGATTACCGAAGGTGTGAAGAGACTAAGGACAATTGTAGTTTTGGCTGTTATTGTCACCTTTTGTTTTGAAAACAGAAAATGTATCAATTTTGGGGTTTGCACGTAGCTATAGTTCATGTGTCTGTAGCTATGTCTAGCAATTTCTAAGCTCTGAATCTTCCATAGTACATTGTATAAAGTTACATCACCACATAGTTATTCACTCGTCAGAGGCAAGCAAGTATCGGGGAGAAACTATTACTCCCAATATTGATTTGAACCAACACTTTTTTTAATGGTGGATGGCAAACTATGCAAAAACATCAAAACTCATAGCTCAGCAAAAACACACATTGGCATGCCCTAATGGTGCGTGTCCTAATGGTGCATGCCGTAATGGTGCATGCCATAATGGTGCATGCCCTAATGGTGCATGCCCTAATGGTGCATGCCCTAATGGTGCATGCCCTAATGGTGCATGCCCTAATGGTGCATGCCCTAATGGTGCATGCCCTAATGGTGCATGCCCTAATGGTGCATGCCCTAATGGTGGTGGTTTCTATTTGCTATGGCCTCACCAAAGTATCACATAGAAATTGTAAGAAACCCTTGAAATACATCTTCTAGGAATGTATCTTTCCGTTCCCTCACATAACTTGCATATAATAGGTCCATTAACAATAGTTTTACTGCCAGTAGACTCCAAATCTTCTAATTTCTTGCAACAATTAATCTGTTCGGGATTTTGAAAAGAGGTTGAAAAGAGGCAGTGTTCCACAGTGACAATCGTGTCATTATCTCATTGGCTCAAAGTGGGCAAGTGACATCGGTAACGCTTATTGTCTAGCTCATGTCCTGTTTTATATTATAATTTGGTAAGATAGACATTCTCCAAAACATGTCTCAAGCTGTGCTATGCTTTATGCAGTAGAATTTGAAGTGAGTGGTCAGTTGATTTACTGACAAACAAAGTTCTTCTAACAAAAAGTAAGCAAAAACAAGTAACTAGCTCAGTCTGCTATATTTACATTACATTTGCGTGCCCTTTAGCAATTTACATGACGTAAAATGATATCTGGTATGTCTGGTTATTTCTGGAGTTCTCATATTCAAATCTTGCCAATCGTTGGAGTAATTCTTGCCAAATCCTTGAAGGAGGCTATAACTGATCCCTGGCCAACCCTATAATAAGAAACTAGAGTGCTAGGTACTTGAGTTGACAACAATTAAAGGTGGTTGGTCTATGTTTGTTGGTTTTCTGCAATTTGGTTTATCACAATATTAAACAATAAGGGGAAAAAACAGAAAAGAAAAAAACAATTAAAAAAATGTACAAACTACTCTCAGTTGTCGGAAGGCTAGGGACTAGGATTACTTTAAGGTTCCTCTTTAAATCAGCTTATTAGTTTTTGAAGGCAATGTTTCAAACGAAGTACTTCTGTCTACTTCTTCACTTGCTCATAAAATATTCTGTGAGAGGTGCAAAGTATTTCGGTTGAAATATTGGCTTCAAAAACCAAAAAGCTGATTTAACCTTTTATCATGCAGTACGCACAATAATTGTTGCATTCTCAAGTGCAAAAGCCATTATATTGGCTCTCAATGCACATGCTCAGTAACCTTTCATAATTTAGCATTTTTTCAATAATTATAACAGCACGTGGTAGAGTGATTCACGAGCTACAGTTGAAGCACAAAATCGTGTTTGTAACTTGTTTGTGGGCTTAGATACAAGCACTCAGAGTTGTGTAGTTCCATGCTTTCGTCTTTATCATATATACCAAGTAACCATCAATAACAGTATCAATACCATTCATTTTTAAAAAAATTGTAATTTCAAATATATATATACACATTTGGATCAAGATAATTTGCAATTTTACATAACTTAGTATATAGCATTAGTAGATAAGTGCATGAGGGTAAAGTTCTAACTAAAATGTTCCTGCATGTTAAGTAATGAAGCCATAAAGGGGGGTTAAAGAGAAACCTTAAAGTATGTATAATTTATTGTTAGGCAACCCTTTTCCTGCACATGTGCATATAATTAACCATCTAAGTTTCCAGATAACTGGGGTCCAAGTAATCAATGTTCAGAAGTTCAGGAGTGATGTTGGTATTAGTGAAGTAGGCATGGAGATATGAGAACGATAATTAGTGTCTGCTATATAGATAAGATCGATAATTGATTTTTATTTACTCAATTATTAAACTCAAATTTATATTGATTACTAGGCTTTGCATTTTCCAGAGTACATGCTCAAATTATATTATATATACCTAGAGGCAAGCTGAAGTCCTTCTAGGTGGATGAGAGTGGGAGTATCTATAACATGTACTCACTTATTGCCAACACAACACAGAGACAGAACCACTTAAAACCACACTACTGACACCACACTCACTGGTGCTCACCAGCATCCTCCTCCTTACCAGCTCAATTTCCTTTTCTGGGACCTACACCTGCACTGGCAGCCTCACCTCCTGCTGCCTTTCCTCACTTCTAGTAGTACCACCAGCAACTCTACCAACATCACCTTCAGCACACCCACCCACACTGAGTATTAATTGCTTACAGAGCATGAGCTAGGTAGATCTAGACTAACTTAAGCTGTAGCTACAGTTAGAGCATATATCCTTTGATTTCTTTGTGGAGTTCATGCATCATCATCTTTTAATGATAGTGCCATTCCATTAGGTCGAGTCTCTTTGTGTTTTGCAGCACCTTTAGGTCTGTAGGTAACTCACACAAAGAGGAGAAAAATAACAATGTTTTTTTGGCATCCCATGTATTTATTAAAATGCTAGCGTGGACACCAACACACATTCATTCAAATTCAAGTTTTCATAAACTGGATGCACATACTTTTTTGTGCATAATGTGGAAAGATTCTAATGTTTACAGTTTTCATGGTTAGAATACAACCAGGAAAGAGGTACCATGAACAACAGTAGAGTATACAACTTACCTTGCAGAATAATTACATCGGATTGAACAGTCACTCCTCCTGATGTGGCACTGCAGAAGTAGCTTCCTTCATCTCCCAACACAAGAGGTTTAAACGACAACATGGTAGTGTTGACTCCTACCACAGCAGTCCTGATAGATACTTGATCCACTCGTGCCCATTGGTACTGTGCAACAGGAAAGGCCTCAGCCACACACATCAAGGTTACGTTGGACCCAATATACCCGCTTGTATTCACTGGTTGAGTGATGAAGTAAGGAGTGATAAAGACAATAGTCCTGGCAGAGTCATTGCCAGCATTATTATATACCACACAACTGTATTCCCCACCAGTAGAGGCATTCACATTAGGAAGCATCAGAGTTGAAGAGGTCTCTCCAGAAATATCTGAACCATTGACCTGCCACTTGTATGAAATATCTGGACCACCCATAGCTGAACAGTTCAAGGTGATGTTGTTTTCTCTCTGGTGGGTTTGGTTTTCAGAAATCTTGGTAACCAATGGAGCCACTGTGAGGTAACCAGGTATAGCATATTCATAAGTACATATATAACGGGTTTAGCTAGTCAATAAGAAGAGTCATAAAATATACGACAAAAGGCCAAATTTATGTTTCTTTTCTGTATCTATTTGAACTTTGTTCTATGAGTCATTGAAATCACTTAAAATTGACTGTAATACAAAAGGTCATTCTCAGATCACCAGAAGAGATTTTAACAGGTTTTGTGGGCTGTTAATACTGCACACTGCATATTAGTGTGAATTGATAGCATCCAAATGTGCATCAGCATCATGAAAGGTGTTGAATCGATTCATAGTGATTCAGAGCAATAAATATAGGCAGTGAAATAATTATGCAAGTTTACTTAAACTAGAACTTTCTCCTCACTATAGGTGCATGTCGGAGTTTGGAACAGACTACATTATTATCGAGTAATAGGGCTTGAGCACTGGATTCATTTCCATTTTTGGCATAGTGTGGAAAGGCTTTAATGTTCACAGTTTCCATGGTTACAAGTACAACTGTGAATGGGTAGGAAAATACTAATAGAGCTTATATATTGAATAACCTACCTTGCAGAATAAGTGTTTTGGATTGAACAGTAACTCCTCCTGATGTGACATTGCAGAAGTAGCTTCCTTCATCTCCAAACATAAGAGGGTAGAAGGACAACACTGTAGAGTTGACTCCTTGCACTGCAGCACCGATAATTTCTCCATCTACTCGTGCCCACTTGTACAGTGGAGCAGGGAAGGCTTCTGCATGACACATCAGAGTTATGTTGGATCCATTGGACCCTCTTGTATCATCTGGTTGTGTGGTGAAGTAAGGAGAGATGAAGACAAAAGTGTTGGCAGAGTCACTGCCAGCATTATTAGACGCCACGCAACTGTACTCCCCACCAGTAGAGGCATTCACATTAGAAAGCATCAGAGTTGCAACAGTCTCTCCTGAAATATCAGTGCCATTGGCCTGCCACTTGTATAAAATATCTGGACCACCCGCAGCTGAACAGTTTAAGGTGATGTTATTTCCTCTCTGGTAGGTTTGGTTTTCAGAAATCATGGTAACCAATGGAGCCACTGTGAGTATATAACAGATAATGAATTTTATGTAAATACATATTTTTAACAAATTTATCTAGTCAATAAGAGCAGTCAGAAAAATATCTGACAAAATGGGCAAAATTCACTTTTAAATAGACACAAAATTTATACTATTTAGCATCTCCCTAAATTCTGTTCTTTGACCTGATACAATTACTGAAAATTGATCATTATACAAAATACTCCTCTCAGATCCTATAGTTTAAAGTAATTCTCATGTGGCTTAAACACCCGTTAAGACTACACACTCATTAGAGGTGCTTAATGTACATTGTTTGTGTCCACACTGAATCTGGAGGATGTATGGCTGCCATACACTTGCATTGGGCATCGGGGCAAGATGTCAGGATCATGTGTGTGTAAGTCTGACCCATTTGTTGTCTATATGCATGTTGTTGTGTATTGGAGTGTGTATCCCATTGGTTATGTTGTATGTTATCTTACCCCTTGTTGGGCAAAGGTTTGACATGCAGATGTGGGTGTTATCGTGCCCATCAGTTGGGAACATGTTTGATACAAGCAAGTGATTCCTTTGGGGACTGGGGACCATCTCCAAATTTTGGAGAACCTTGGTAATTATGGGATACATCTGATTCAGCGCCAAGGGATGTAGACTGACAGGGCAACCCAGGGACTGTAGCTAACCATCTTGCATTTTATGTGGGTGGCCGTTGCACATTACAAACTTTTTTTCTCCATCTTGTAATGAGTTACAGAGAATGCTTGGCAAGCCCGTACAATGTTAACGGTGATAAACATAGTGGTCAGTTGTTCTGTGACCAGCTCCTGACCACAAAATAGGAATATAATTATCTTTATTTTATCAATATTAGAACATGGTTATTTTTTCAAAATCGATTGCTTACAAACATTCAGCAATTGATTGTTTGATAGAGCACAAAAAGATGGCTGTAGGTAGCAAAGGTATTGGAGAGAAAGAAAGCATGTTATGTGTCACCATAAGGAGTATATATCAATTATTTCAATTTTTGTTGTAGGTTGTCCACATCTCAACGCTGCTATTTGGATGTAATTAAATTTTATTGTTTACATAAATTTTGTCCTTTGTCATTATGTACCACATTAGAAGTATATAATTTATCTACATATGATTTTGTTTATACTGTGAGAGGAGACCGAGAGCAAGGAGGCAAAGGAGATGCTAGTTCTCCAGCAGCATTGTCCATTATCAATTTTATACTTTATTCAGTGCATAATCCCAGGGTATACCTGGAAGAGCTTGCACAACTAACACCTACAGTTAGATTCCATTCACAAACCTGAGAAGCCTTCTTCATCCATGACTTTCTAGTCAGAGACCAAGTAATCACTTTCAACTGTAGGTCTATCCATCCCAACAATTTCGAATGTTGTGGTCACTTGATGTTTGCAAGGAAGCTCTACCCAGGTAAGCATGGATGCCACAATCTTCTTACCTACTCACTAGCATCATCCTCAGATGAGTCAAGAGTACCACTTCACACTAAAAAGATGACTTCTGCAAGATTTAGTTGCCATGTCATTATTGGGGTTATCAAAACCATGAATGGATGGCCTTTCAAGATTATCCCCAATCAGTAACACACTTTAAATTAGATGGGTAAATAGAACATAAAATACTCCATTTTATTATATAAAATTATGGTGATCACATGCACGTTTTTTTTTTAATTGATGAAACTTAGAATACCATAATTTATGGCACTTTTGAAGGAAAGAGAATTAAGTGCATTTTTCTGACAGTTTTACAATAATTGAGCAGCATGTGTAAGTAAAATTAAAATAATAATAAAAGTACAAAAAAAATTTGCTGAAATTTTTATAACAATATCTACACAACAAAAATAATACATTTAAACCTACATTGTATTTGGACAATAATTTATATATAGAGCAATTATGTGAGCTGGTTAGAGCTTACTATGGTCAGGCAATGTGTACTGTTCTTGGTTGTTGAAAGGGATTTGTGAAAGACTCTAGTTTAAGTTTCTGCAGAATACCTAAACCTACAAAAGGTAAGCAATTGGAGTTCTTGGAACTTGGCTAGAAACACAGTGCAGCTTTTTAGTGGCACTGTAGAAGTAATTTGGCGTAAGAATTTACATCTAGTGACACAATCTGTTCCAGGTATTTGTTTCTTGGAAGAATGTTACCAATTTTGATTAGCAACATATTGTATAAGGGAAAAAATAACATGGTGACAAACGTTAGAGATGATAGAAAAATATATAAAATTATTGGGAAAAAAGTTAGCATAACAGTAAATTTCACAATACCATATTTGATCATGTATATGCAGTATTCCAAGAGTTTAGTCAATACAAGCTCTGTCAGGTAGATCATGGTAGATCATGGTAGATACACTCTAAGATTCCAGCCGGCTTGGAGCCAGCCTGGTATTTCATTGGGACTGGAAGAAATGTGTTCAGCAGCTTTGATCCAGGTTATGTAACTAACATGGAATCAGTCACTACTTATCCAGCAAGACTTTTACATCCTTCTTAAATCCATGAACAGTACTCAGCTAATATTTATTCTCAGCTCCTTACTGTATTTTAATAATAGGATTGGCTTCTTTTCTTTCCTAGAACAAACTTTAGCAAATGATTTGCAGCTTGAACTGTTGATGCAGAAACTCCTGAAACGTACTTTAGCTGAGGCAAATATTCATTCAGTACACAAAATATTTTTCTTTTTGTAAATGTGGAGAATCGGTATGTCTAGATTCATCTGAATCACTGAGAATAAATAGAAATGGACTGCATGGGGCATCTAAATAGCTCAGGTGATCAATTCATGATCTCATTGACAATTTATGCTGGAATAAATTAGCAAACAAAACAGAACTTAAGTGTGAAATTTTGTGTGCATTTTTCACTGCATTACTATTTCCTTATACGGCAGCTTGTGCATTGGACACTCCAGTATATCACATGGCCAAGTCCAAGCAAAATGTGTGAAGAGGGCCAGGAATAATGCGATGAGATGAAGTTAAGGATAAAGACAAGCTCTGGTTGATCTATTTACTCCAGCTGATGCTTCAGATCAAGTGAATAAAAATACTTGTACATAGAGAGACATTCCTTCTTATGGCAATACAAGTCCAAACAAGGGAAATCAGACTGCTCTGAAGGAGCTAACTAGGTTTAACTAAACACTGAGGCAATGAAATCATCCAGGAACTCAGAGTTACCATGTCCCCACAAGACTGCTGAGTATGTTACATTTTAACTTTGCCCAACTCCCCTTCAAATTTCAAGCTTCATAATTTATTGTTGAATTTGTGGACATAGCTTCATGGCAACAAAGTGGCACCATTCTGGGACAAACTTCAAATCTACTTGCTTAAGGATGCGCGTTGTCATCTTACAAATACTACAACTGAGATTTAAATAATATCCTCAAGCATAGTAGCTAGCTATCGTACATTTCTTGATAAGGAGGGAAGGTCAGGTGATTATCTACATGGCAGAAATTTCAGAGATGTGCTAGTGGACAAGGTGTTTACATTTAGTGAGATTGATGTCAGCCATTTATCAGAGAGAAGAATGAAGTATGTGCCAGAGAAAAGGACCAGCTATCAACATTGGTAGGAAACCGGTTGGAGATTGTGAATATATGTGTTTAAGATATCACGTAAATTTTACCCAGATATATGTATTTTTGATGAGAAGACCTGGCACTGTGTAACATATTCAGATTATAAATATAGGTGTTAAAATAAATTGTGAGGTTCCATTAAATAGAATTTCGCTCATTACTATGAGGGAAGGTCAGAGCTTGGAACTAATGCTGTTCTAGAAACTGCTTACATGGCATAAACTAGATAGACCTAGAATAACCTAAGCTGTGTAAATTGTTATAGCTTCATTGTAGATATTGTTATGGCCACTATACACGGTGAAATGGATCATCATTATTGATGATGCACCTCTCCTTCAGGTCGATTGTCTTACTGTTCTGCAGTAAAATTCTTAACAACTTTTTTGCTGCATGTGCTGTTTATTGAAATTCTATATGGACACCACCAACATATTGATTTTAGGTTTTTATGGACTGGATGCACTTTTTAACATGCTTCCATAATATGGAAAGATTCTAATGTTTGCTGTTTTCATGGTTAGAATACAACCAGGAAAGAGGTACCATGAACAACAGTAGAGTATACAACTTACCTTGCAGAATAATTACATCGGATTGAACAGTCACTCCTCCTGATGTGGCACTGCAGAAGTAGCTTCCTTCATCTCCCAACACAAGAGGTTTAAACGACAACATGGTAGTGTTGACTCCTACCACAGCAGTCCTGATAGATACTTGATCCACTCGTGCCCATTGGTACTGTGCAACAGGAAAGGCCTCAGCCACACACATCAAGGTTACGTTGGACCCAATATACCCGCTTGTATTCACTGGTTGAGTGATGAAGTAAGGAGTGATAAAGACAATAGTCCTGGCAGAGTCATTGCCAGCATTATTATATACCACACAACTGTATTCCCCACCAGTAGAGGCATTCACATTAGGAAGCATCAGAGTTGAAGAGGTCTCTCCAGAAATATCTGAACCATTGACCTGCCACTTGTATGAAATATCTGGACCACCCATAGCTGAACAGTTCAAGGTGATGTTGTTTTCTCTCTGGTGGGTTTGGTTTTCAGAAATCTTGGTAACCAATGGAGCCACTGTGAGGTAACCAGGTATAGCATATTCATAAGTACATATATAACGGGTTTAGCTAGTCAATAAGAAGAGTCATAAAATATACGACAAAAGGCCAAATTTATGTTTCTTTTCTGTATCTATTTGAACTTTGTTCTATGAGTCATTGAAATCACTTAAAATTGACTGTAATACAAAAGGTCATTCTCAGATCACCAGAAGAGATTTTAACAGGTTTTGTGGGCTGTTAATACTGCACACTGCATATTAGTGTGAATTGATAGAATCCAAATGTGCATCAGCATCATGAAAGGTGTTGAATCGATTCATAGTGATTCAGAGCAATAAATATAGGCAGTGAAATAATTATGCAAGTTTACTTAAACTAGAACTTTCTCCTCACTATAGGTGCATGTCGGAGTTTGGAACAGACTACATTATTATCGAGTAATAGGGCTTGAGCACTGGATTCATTTCCATTTTTGGCATAGTGTGGAAAGGCTTTAATGTTCACAGTTTCCATGGTTACAAGTACAACTGTGAATGGGTAGGAAAAGACTAATAGAGCTTATATATTGAATAACCTACCTTGCAGAATAAGTGTTTTGGATTGAACAGTAACTCCTCCTGATGTGACATTGCAGAAGTAGCTTCCTTCATCTCCAAACATAAGAGGGTAGAAGGACAACACTGTAGAGTTGACTCCTTGCACTGCAGCACCGATAATTTCTCCATCTACTCGTGCCCACTTGTACAGTGGAGCAGGGAAGGCTTCTGCATGACACATCAGAGTTATGTTGGATCCATTGGACCCTCTTGTATCATCTGGTTGTGTGGTGAAGTAAGGAGAGATGAAGACAAAAGTGTTGGCAGAGTCACTGCCAGCATTATTAGACGCCACGCAACTGTACTCCCCACCAGTAGAGGCATTCACATTAGAAAGCATCAGAGTTGCAACAGTCTCTCCTGAAATATCAGTGCCATTGGCCTGCCACTTGTATAAAATATCTGGACCACCCGCAGCTGAACAGTTTAAGGTGATGTTATTTCCTCTCTGGTAGGTTTGGTTTTCAGAAATCATGGTAACCAATGGAGCCACTGTGAGTATATAACAGATAATGAATTTTATGTAAATACATATTTTTAACAAATTTATCTAGTCAATAAGAGCAGTCAGAAAAATATCTGACAAAATGGGCAAAATTCACTTTTAAATAGACACAAAATTTATACTATTTAGCATCTCCCTAAATTCTGTTCTTTGACCTGATACAATTACTGAAAATTGATCATTATACAAAATACTCCTCTCAGATCCTATAGTTTAAAGTAATTCTCATGTGGCTTAAACACCCGTTAAGACTACACACTCATTAGAGGTGCTTAATGTACATTGTTTGTGTCCACACTGAATCTGGAGGATGTATGGCTGCCATACACTTGCATTGGGCATCGGGGCAAGATGTCAGGATCATGTGTGTGTAAGTCTGACCCATTTGTTGTCTATATGCATGTTGTTGTGTATTGGAGTGTGTATCCCATTGGTTATGTTGTATGTTATCTTACCCCTTGTTGGGCAAAGGTTTGACATGCAGATGTGGGTGTTATCGTGCCCATCAGTTGGGAACATGTTTGATACAAGCAAGTGATTCCTTTGGGGACTGGGGACCATCTCCAAATTTTGGAGAACCTTGGTAATTATGGGATACATCTGATTCAGCGCCAAGGGATGTAGACTGACAGGGCAACCCAGGGACTGTAGCTAACCATCTTGCATTTTATGTGGGTGGCCGTTGCACATTACAAACTTTTTTTCTCCATCTTGTAATGAGTTACAGAGAATGCTTGGCAAGCCCGTACAATGTTAACGGTGATAAACATAGTGGTCAGTTGTTCTGTGACCAGCTCCTGACCACAAAATAGGAATATAATTATCTTTATTTTATCAATATTAGAACATGGTTATTTTTTCAAAATCGATTGCTTACAAACATTCAGCAATTGATTGTTTGATAGAGCACAAAAAGATGGCTGTAGGTAGCAAAGGTATTGGAGAGAAAGAAAGCATGTTATGTGTCACCATAAGGAGTATATATCAATTATTTCAATTTTTGTTGTAGGTTGTCCACATCTCAACGCTGCTATTTGGATGTTATTGAATTTTATTGTTTACATAAATTTGGTCCTTTGTCATTATGTACCACATAGAAGAATATAATTTATCTACATATGATTTTGTTTATACTGTGAGAGGAGACCAAGAGCAAGGAGGCAAAGGAGATGCTAGTTCTCCAGCACCATTGTCCATTATCAATTTTATACTTTCTTTATTCAGTGCATAATCCCAGGGTATACCTGGAAGAGCTTGCACAACTAACACCTACAGGTAGATTCCATTCACAAACCTGAGAAGCCTTCTTCATCCATGACTTTCTAGTCAGAGACCAAGTAATCACTTTCAACTGTAGGTCTATCCATCCCAACAATTTCGAATGTTGTGGTCACTTGATGTTTGCAAGGAAGCTCTACCCAGGTAAGCATGGATGCCACAATCTTCTTACCTACTCACTAGCATCATCCTCAGATGAGTCAAGAGTACCACTTCACACTAAAAAGATGACTTCTGCAAGATTTAGTTGCCATGTCATTATTGGGGTTATCAAAACCATGAATGGATGGCCTTTCAAGATTATCCCCAATCTGTAACACACTTTAAATTAGATGGGTAAATAGAACATAAAAGACTCCATTTTATTATATAAAATTATGGTGATCACATGCACGTTTTTTTTTTAATTGATGAAACTTAGAATACCATAATTTATGGCACTTTTGAAGGCAAGAGAATTAAGTGCATTTTTCTGAAAGTTTTACAATAATTGAGCAGCATGTGTAAGTAAAATTAAAATAATAATAAAAGTACAAAAAAAATTTGCTGAAGTTTTTATAACAATATCTACACAACAAAAATAATACATTTAAACCTACATTGTATTTGGACAATAATTTATATATAGAGCAATTATGTGAGCTGGTTAGAGCTTACTATGGTCAGGCAATGTGTACTGTTCTTGGTTGTTGAAAGGGATTTGTGAAAGACTCTAGTTTAAGTTTCTGCAGAATACCTAAACCTACAACAGGTAAGCAATTGGAGTTCTTGGAACTTGGCTAGAAACACAGTGCAGCTTTTTAGTGGCACTGTAGAAGTAATTTGGCGTAAGAATTTACATCTAGTGACACAATCTGTTCCAAGTATTTGTTTCTTGGAAGAATGTTACCAATTTTCATTAGCAACATATTGTATAAGGGAAAAAATAACATGGTGACAAACGTTAGAGATGATAGAAAAATATATAAAATTATTGGGGAAAAAGTTAGCGTAACAGTAAATTTCACAATACCATATTTGATCATGTATATGCAGTATTCCAAGAGTTTAGTCAATACAAGCTCTGTCAGGTAGATCATGGTAGATACACTCTAAGATTCCAGCCGGCTTGGAGCCAGCCTGGTATTTCATTGGGACTGGAAGAAATGTGTTCAGCAGCTTTGATCCAGGTTATGTAACTAACATGGAATCAGTCACTACTTATCCAGCAAGACTTTTACATCCTTCTTAAATCCATGAACAGTACTCAGCTAATATTTATTCTCAGCTCCTTACTGTATTTTAATAATAGGATTGGCTTCTTTTCTCTCCTAGAACAAACTTTAGCAAATGATTTGCAGCTTGAACTGTTGATGCAGAAACTCCTGAAACGTACTTTAGCTGAGGCAAATATTCATTCAGTACACAAAATATTTTTCTTTTTGTAAATGTGGAGAATTGGTATGTCTAGATTCATCTGAATCACTGAGAATAAATCGAAATGGACTGCATGGGGCATCTAAATAGCTCAGGTGATCAATTCATGATCTCATTGACAATTTATGCTGGAATAAATTAGCAAACAAAACAGAACTTAAGTGTGAAATTTTGTGTGCATTTTTCACTGCATTACTATTTCCTTATACGGCAGCTTGTACATTGGACACTCCAGTATATCACATGGCCAAGTCCAAGCAAAATGTGTGAAGAGGGCCAGGAATAATGCGATGAGATGAAGTTAAGGATAAAGACAAGCTCTGGTTGATCTATTTACTCCAGCTGATGCTTCAGATCAAGTGAATAAAAATACTTGTACATAGAGAGACATTCCTTCTTATGGCAATACAAGTCCAAACAAGGGAAATCAGACTGCTCTGAAGGAGCTAACTAGGTTTAACTAAACACTGAGGCAATGAAATCATCCAGGAACTCAGAGTTACCATGTCCCCACAAGACTGCTGAGTATGTTACATTTTAACTTTGCCCAACTCCCCTTCAAATTTCAAGCTTCATAATTTATTGTTGAATTTGTGGACATAGCTTCATGGCAACAAAGTGGCACCATTCTGGGACAAACTTCAAATCTACTTGCTTAAGGATGCGCGTTGTCATCTTACAAATACTACAACTGAGATTTAAATAATATCCTCAAGCATAGTAGCTAGCTATCGTACATTTCTTGATAAGGAGGGAAGGTCAGGTGATTATCTACATGGCAGAAATTTCAGAGATGTGCTAGTGGACAAGGTGTTTACATTTAGTGAGATTGATGTCAGCCATTTATCAGAGAGAAGAATGAAGTATGTGCCAGAGAAAAGGACCAGCTATCAACATTGGTAGGAAACCGGTTGGAGATTGTGAATATATGTGTTTAAGATATCACGTAAATTTTACCCAGATATATGTATTTTTGATGAGAAGACCTGGCACTGTGTAACATAATTCAGATTATAAATATAGGTGTTAAAATAAATTGTGAGATTCCATTAAATAGAATTTCGCTCATCACTATGAGGGAAGGTCAGAGCTTGGAACTAATGCTGTTCTAGAAACTGCTTACATGGCATAAACTAGATAGACCTAGAATAACCTAAGCTGTGTAAATTGTTATAGCTTCATTGTAGATATTGTTATGGCCACTATACACGGTGAAATGGATCATCATTATTGATGATGCACCTCTCCTTCAGGTCGATTGTCTTACTGTTCTGCAGTAAAATTCTTAACAACTTTTTTGCTGCATGTGCTGTTTATTGAAATTCTATATGGACACCACCAACATATTGATTTTAGGTTTTTATGGACTGGATGCACTTTTTAACATGCTTCCATAATATGGAAAGATTCTAATGTTTGCTGTTTTCATGGTTAGAATACAACCAGGAAAGAGGTACCATGAACAACAGTAGAGTATACAACTTACCTTGCAGAATAATTACATCGGATTGAACAGTCACTCCTCCTGATGTGGCACTGCAGAAGTAGCTTCCTTCATCTCCCAACACAAGAGGTTTAAACGACAACATGGTAGTGTTGACTCCTACCACAGCAGTCCTGATAGATACTTGATCCACTCGTGCCCATTGGTACTGTGCAACAGGAAAGGCCTCAGCCACACACATCAAGGTTACGTTGGACCCAATATACCCGCTTGTATTCACTGGTTGAGTGATGAAGTAAGGAGTGATAAAGACAATAGTCCTGGCAGAGTCATTGCCAGCATTATTATATACCACACAATTGTATTCCCCACCAGTAGAGGCATTCACATTAGGAAGCATCAGAGTTGAAGAGGTCTCTCCAGAAATATCTGAACCATTGACCTGCCACTTGTATGAAATATCTGGACCACCCATAGCTGAACAGTTCAAGGTGATGTTGTTTTCTCTCTGGTGGGTTTGGTTTTCAGAAATCTTGGTAACCAATGGAGCCACTGTGAGGTAACCAGGTATAGCATATTCATAAGTACATATATAACGGGTTTAGCTAGTCAATAAGAAGAGTCATAAAATATACGACAAAAGGCCAAATTTATGTTTCTTTTCTGTATCTATTTGAACTTTGTTCTATGAGTCATTGAAATCACTTAAAATTGACTGTAATACAAAAGGTCATTCTCAGATCACCAGAAGAGATTTTAACAGGTTTTGTGGGCTGTTAATACTGCACACTGCATATTAGTGTGAATTGATAGAATCCAAATGTGCATCAGCATCATGAAAGGTGTTGAATCGATTCATAGTGATTCAGAGCAATAAATATAGGCAGTGAAATAATTATGCAAGTTTACTTAAACTAGAACTTTCTCCTCACTATAGGTGCATGTCGGAGTTTGGAACAGACTACATTATTATCGAGTAATAGGGCTTGAGCACTGGATTCATTTCCATTTTTGGCATAGTGTGGAAAGGCTTTAATGTTCACAGTTTCCATGGTTACAAGTACAACTGTGAATGGGTAGGAAAAGACTAATAGAGCTTATATATTGAATAACCTACCTTGCAGAATAAGTGTTTTGGATTGAACAGTAACTCCTCCTGATGTGACATTGCAGAAGTAGCTTCCTTCATCTCCAAACATAAGAGGGTAGAAGGACAACACTGTAGAGTTGACTCCTTGCACTGCAGCACCGATAATTTCTCCATCTACTCGTGCCCACTTGTACAGTGGAGCAGGGAAGGCTTCTGCATGACACATCAGAGTTATGTTGGATCCATTGGACCCTCTTGTATCATCTGGTTGAGTGGTGAAGTAAGGAGAGATGAAGACAAAAGTGTTGGCAGAGTCACTGCCAGCATTATTAGACGCCACGCAACTGTACTCCCCACCAGTAGAGGCATTCACATTAGAAAGCATCAGAGTTGCAACAGTCTCTCCTGAAATATCAGTGCCATTGGCCTGCCACTTGTATAAAATATCTGGACCACCCGCAGCTGAACAGTTTAAGGTGATGTTATTTCCTCTCTGGTAGGTTTGGTTTTCAGAAATCATGGTAACCAATGGAGCCACTGTGAGTATATAACAGATAATGAATTTTATGTAAATACATATTTTTAACAAATTTATCTAGTCAATAAGAGCAGTCAGAAAAATATCTGACAAAATGGGCAAAATTCACTTTTAAATAGACACAAAATTTATACTATTTAGCATCTCCCTAAATTCTGTTCTTTGACCTGATACAATTACTGAAAATTGATCATTATACAAAATACTCCTCTCAGATCCTATAGTTTAAAGTAATTCTCATGTGGCTTAAACACCCGTTAAGACTACACACTCATTAGAGGTGCTTAATGTACATTGTTTGTGTCCACACTGAATCTGGAGGATGTATGGCTGCCATACACTTGCATTGGGCATCGGGGCAAGATGTCAGGATCATGTGTGTGTAAGTCTGACCCATTTGTTGTCTATATGCATGTTGTTGTGTATTGGAGTGTGTATCCCATTGGTTATGTTGTATGTTATCTTACCCCTTGTTGGGCAAAGGTTTGACATGCAGATGTGGGTGTTATCGTGCCCATCAGTTGGGAACATGTTTGATACAAGCAAGTGATTCCTTTGGGGACTGGGGACCATCTCCAAATTTTGGAGAACCTTGGTAATTATGGGATACATCTGATTCAGCGCCAAGGGATGTAGACTGACAGGGCAACCCAGGGACTGTAGCTAACCATCTTGCATTTTATGTGGGTGGCCGTTGCACATTACAAACTTTTTTCCTCCATCTTGTAATGAGTTACAGAGAATGCTTGGCAAGCCCGTACAATGTTAACGGTGATAAACATAGTGGTCAGTTGTTCTGTGACCAGCTCCTGACCACAAAATAGGAATATAATTATCTTTATTTTATCAATATTAGAACATGGTTATTTTTTCAAAATCGATTGCTTACAAACATTCAGCAATTGATTGTTTGATAGAGCACAAAAAGATGGCTGTAGGTAGCAAAGGTATTGGAGAGAAAGAAAGCATGTTATGTGTCATCATAAGGAGTATATATTAATTATTTCAATTTTTGTTGTAGGTTGTCCACATCTCAACGCTGCTATTTGGATGTAATTAAATTTTATTGTTTACATAAATTTTGTCCTTTGTCATTATGTACCACATTAGAAGTATATAATTTATCTACATATGATTTTGTTTATACTGTGAGAGGAGACCGAGAGCAAGGAGGCAAAGGAGATGCTAGTTCTCCAGCAGCATTGTCCATTATCAATTTTATACTTTATTCAGTGCATAATCCCAGGGTATACCTGGAAGAGCTTGCACAACTAACAACTACAGTTAGATTCCATTCACAAACCTGAGAAGCCTTCTTCATCCATGACTTTCTAGTCAGAGACCAAGTAATCACTTTCAACTGCTAGTCTATCCATGTCCCAACAATTTCGAATGTTGTGGTCACTTGATGTTCGCAAGGAAGCTCTACCCAGGTAAGCATGGATGCCACAATCTTCTTAGCTACTCACTAGCGTCATCCTCAGATGATTCAAGAGTACCACCTCACACTAAAAAGATGACTTCTGCAAGATTTAGTTGCCATGTCATTTTTGGGGTTATCAAAACCATGAATGGATGGCCTTTCAAGATTAACCCCTTTGGTTACCAATCAGTAACACACTTTAAATTAGATGGGTAAATAGAACATAAAATACTCCATTTTATTATATAAAATTATGGTGATCACATGCACGTTTTTTTTAATTGATGAAACTTAGAATACCATATGGTACTTTTGAAGGCGAGAGAATTAAGTGCATTTTTCTGACAGTTTTACAATAATTGAGCAGCTACTGAGCATGTGTAAGTAAAATAATAATAATAATAATAAAAGTACAAAAAAAATTTGCTGACATTTTTTATAACAATATCTACACAACAAAAATAATACATTTAAACCTACATTGTATTTGGACAATAATTTATATATAGATCAATTATGTGACAAACTCCAGCTGGTTAGAGCTTACTATGGTCAGGCAATGTGTACTGTTCTTGGTTGTTGAAAGGGATTTGTGAAAGACTCTAGTTTAAGTTTCTGCAGAATACCTAAACCTACAAAAGGTAAGCAATTGGAGTTCTTGGAACTTGGCTAGAAACACAGTGCAGCTTTTTAGTGGCACTGTAGAAGTAATTTGGCATAAGAATTTACATCTAGGGACAAAATCTGTTCCAGGTATTTGTTTCTTGGAAGAATGTTACCAATTTTGATTAACAACGTATTGTATAAGGGAAAAAAGAACATGGTGACAAACGTTTAGAGAGAAAAATTTATGGGAAAAAAGTTAGCTTAACAGTAAATTTCACAGTAGCATATTTGATAATGTATATATGCAGTATTCCAAGAGTTTAGTCAATACAAGCTCTGTCAGGTAGATCATGGTAGATACACTCTAAGATTCCAGCTGGTTTGGAGCCAGGCTGGTATTTCATTGGGACTGGAAGAAATGTGTTCAGCAGCTTTGATCCAGTTATGTAACTAACATGGAATCAGTCACTACTTATCCAGCAAGACTTTTACATCCTTCTTAAATCCATGAACAGTTACTCAACTAATATTTATTCTCATCTCCTTACTGTATTTTAATAATAGGATTGGCCTCTTTTCTTTCCTAGAACAAACTTTAGCAAATGATTTGCAGCTTGAACTGTTGATGCAGAAACTCCTGAAACATACTTTAGCTGAGGCAAATATTCATTCAGTACACAAAATATTTTTCTTTTTGTAAATGTGGAGAATTGGTATGTCTAGATTCATCTGAATCACTGAGAATAAATAGAAATGGACTGCATGGGGCATCTAAATAGCTCAGGTGATCAATTCATGATCTCATTGACAATTTATGCTGGAATAAATTAGCAAACAAAACAGAACTTAAGGGTGAAATTTTGTGTGCATTTTTCACTGCATTACTATTTCCTTATACGGCAGCTTGTACATTGGACACTCCAGTATATCACATGGCCATGTCCAAGCAAAATGTGTGAAGAGGGCCAGGAATAATGCGATGAGATGAAGTTAAGGATAAAGACAAGCTCTGGTTGATCTAATTACTCCAGCTGATGCTTCAGATCAAGTGAATAAAAATACTTGTACATAGAGAGACATTCCTTCTTATGGCAATACAAGTCCAAACAAGGGAAATCAGACTGCTCTGAAGGAGCTAACTAGGTTTAACTAAACACTGACGCAATGAAATCATCCAGGAACTCAGAGTTACCATGTCCCCACAAGACTGCTGAGTATGTTACATTTTAACTTTGCCCAACTCCCCTTCAAATTTCAAGCTTCATAATTTATTGTTGAGTTTGTGGACATAGCTTCATGGCAACAAAGTGGCACCATTCTGACTGTTTTCAGGATTTTGTGGGACAAACTTCAAATCTACTTGCTTAAGGATGCACGTTGTCATCTTACAAATACTACAACTGAGATTTAAATAATAACCTCAAGCATAGTAGCTAGCTATCGTACATTTCTTGACAAGGAGGAAAGGTCAGGTGATTATCTACATGGCAGAAATTTCATAGATGTGCTAGTGGACAAGGTGTTTACATTTAGTGAGATTGATGTCAGCCATTTATCAGAGAGAAGAATGAAGTATGCACCAGAGAAAAGGACCAGCTATCAACATTGGTAGGAAACCGGTTGGAGATTGTAAATATATGTGTTTAAGATATCACATCTTAGGTAAATTTTACCCAGGTATATGTATTTTTGATGAGGAGACCTGGCACTGTGTAACATATTCAGATTATAAATATAGGTGTTAAAATAAATTGTGAGATTCCATTAAATAGAATTTCGCTCATCACTGTGAGGGAAAGTCAGAGCTTGGAACTAATGCTGTTCTAGAAACTGCTTACATGGCATAAACTAGATAGACTTAGAATAACCTAAGCTGTATAAATTGTTATAGCTTCATTGTAAATATTGTTATGGCCACCGTACACGGTGAAATGGATCATCATTATTGATGATGCACCTCTCCTTCAGGTCGATTGTCTTACTGTTCTGCAGAAAAATTCTTAACAACTTTTTTTCTGCATGTGCTGTTTATTGAAATTCTATATGGACACCACCAACATATTGATTTTAGGTTTTTATGGGCTGGATGCACTTTTTAACATGCTTCCATAATATTCTAATGTTTGCTATTTTCATGTTTAGAATACAACCAGGAAAGAGGTACGATGAACAACTACAACTTACCTTGCAGAATAATTACATCGGATTGAACAGTCACTCCTCCTGATGTGGCATTGCAGAAGTAGCTTCCTTCATCTCCCAACACAAGAGGTTTAAACGACAACATGGTAGTGGTGGCTCCTACCACAGCAGTCTTGATAGATACTTGATCCACTCGTGCCCATTGGTACTGTGCAACAGGAAAGGCCTCAGCCACACACATCAAGGTTACGTTGGACCCAATATACCCGCTTGTATTCACTGGTTGAGTGATGAAGTAAGGAGTGATAAAGACAATAGTCCTGGCAGAGTCATTGCCAGCATTATTATATACCACACAACTGTATTCCCCACCAGTAGAGGCATTCACATTAGGAAGCATCAGAGTTGAAGAGGTCTCTCCAGAAATATCTGAACCATTGACCTGCCACTTGTATGAAATATCTGGACCACCCATAGCTGAACAGTTCAAGGTGATGTTGTTTTCTCTCTGGTGGGTTTGGTTTTCAGAAATCTTGGTAACCAATGGAGCCACTGTGAGGTAACCAGGTATAGCATATTCATAAGTACATATATAACGGGTTTAGCTAGTCAATAAGAAGAGTCATAAAATATACGACAAAAGGCCAAATTTATGTTTCTTTTCTGTATCTATTTGAACTTTGTTCTATGAGTCATTGAAATCACTTAAAATTGACTGTAATACAAAAGGTCATTCTCAGATCACCAGAAGAGATTTTAACAGGTTTTGTGGGCTGTTAATACTGCACACTGCATATTAGTGTGAATTGATAGAATCCAAATGTGCATCAGCATCATGAAAGGTGTTGAATCGATTCATAGTGATTCAGAGCAATAAATATAGGCAGTGAAATAATTATGCAAGTTTACTTAAACTAGAACTTTCTCCTCACTATAGGTGCATGTCGGAGTTTGGAACAGACTACATTATTATCGAGTAATAGGGCTTGAGCACTGGATTCATTTCCATTTTTGGCATAGTGTGGAAAGGCTTTAATGTTCACAGTTTCCATGGTTACAAGTACAACTGTGAATGGGTAGGAAAAGACTAATAGAGCTTATATATTGAATAACCTACCTTGCAGAATAAGTGTTTTGGATTGAACAGTAACTCCTCCTGATGTGACATTGCAGAAGTAGCTTCCTTCATCTCCAAACATAAGAGGGTAGAAGGACAACACTGTAGAGTTGACTCCTTGCACTGCAGCACCGATAATTTCTCCATCTACTCGTGCCCACTTGTACAGTGGAGCAGGGAAGGCTTCTGCATGACACATCAGAGTTATGTTGGATCCATTGGACCCTCTTGTATCATCTGGTTGAGTGGTGAAGTAAGGAGAGATGAAGACAAAAGTGTTGGCAGAGTCACTGCCAGCATTATTAGACGCCACGCAACTGTACTCCCCACCAGTAGAGGCATTCACATTAGAAAGCATCAGAGTTGCAACAGTCTCTCCTGAAATATCAGTGCCATTGGCCTGCCACTTGTATAAAATATCTGGACCACCCGCAGCTGAACAGTTTAAGGTGATGTTATTTCCTCTCTGGTAGGTTTGGTTTTCAGAAATCATGGTAACCAATGGAGCCACTGTGAGTATATAACAGATAATGAATTTTATGTAAATACATATTTTTAACAAATTTATCTAGTCAATAAGAGCAGTCAGAAAAATATCTGACAAAATGGGCAAAATTCACTTTTAAATAGACACAAAATTTATACTATTTAGCATCTCCCTAAATTCTGTTCTTTGACCTGATACAATTACTGAAAATTGATCATTATACAAAATACTCCTCTCAGATCCTATAGTTTAAAGTAATTCTCATGTGGCTTAAACACCCGTTAAGACTACACACTCATTAGAGGTGCTTAATGTACATTGTTTGTGTCCACACTGAATCTGGAGGATGTATGGCTGCCATACACTTGCATTGGGCATCGGGGCAAGATGTCAGGATCATGTGTGTGTAAGTCTGACCCATTTGTTGTCTATATGCATGTTGTTGTGTATTGGAGTGTGTATCCCATTGGTTATGTTGTATGTTATCTTACCCCTTGTTGGGCAAAGGTTTGACATGCAGATGTGGGTGTTATCGTGCCCATCAGTTGGGCACATGTTTGATACAAGCAAGTGATTCCTTTGGGGACTGGGGACCATCTCCAAATTTTGGAGAACCTTGGCAATTATGGGATACATCTGATTCAGCGCCAAGGGATGTAGACTGACAGGGCAACCCAGGGACTGTAGCTAACCATCTTGCATTTTATGTGGGTGGCCGTTGCACATTACAAACTTTTTCCCTCCATCTTGTAATGAGTTACAGAGAATGCTTGGCAAGCCCGTACAATGTTAACGGTGATAAACATAGTGGTCAGTTGTTCTGTGACCAGCTCCTGACCACAAAATAGGAATATAATTATCTTTATTTTATCAATATTAGAACATGGTTATTTTTTCAAAATCGATTGCTTACAAACATTCAGCAATTGATTGTTTGATAGAGCACAAAAAGATGGCTGTAGGTAGCAAAGGTATTGGAGAGAAAGAAAGCATGTTATGTGTCATCATAAAGGAGTATATATTAATTATTTCAATTTTTGTTGTAGGTTGTCCACATCTCAACGCTGCTATTTGGATGTAATTAAATTTTATTGTTTACATAAATTTTGTCCTTTGTCATTATGTACCACATAGAAGTATATAATTTATCTACATATGATTTTGTTTATACTGTGAGAGGAGACCGAGAGCAAGGAGGCAAAGGAGATGCTAGTTCTCCAGCAGCATTGTCCATTATCAATTTTATACTTTATTCAGTGCATAATCCCAGGGTATACCTGGAAGAGCTTGCACAACTAACAACTACAGTTAGATTCCATTCACAAACCTGAGAAGCCTTCTTCATCCATGACTTTCTAGTCAGAGACCAAGTAATCACTTTCAACTGCTAGTCTATCCATGTCCCAACAATTTCGAATGTTGTGGTCACTTGATGTTCGCAAGGAAGCTCTACCCAGGTAAGCATGGATGCCACAATCTTCTTAGCTACTCACTAGCGTCATCCTCAGATGATTCAAGAGTACCACCTCACACTAAAAAGATGACTTCTGCAAGATTTAGTTGCCATGTCATTTTTGGGGTTATCAAAACCATGAATGGATGGCCTTTCAAGATTATCCCCTTTGGTTACCAATCAGTAACACACTTTAAATTAGATGGGTAAATAGAACATAAAATACTCCATTTTATTATATAAAATTATGGTGATCACATGCACGTTTTTTTAAATTGATGAAACTTAGAATACCATATGTTACTTTTGAAGGCGAGAGAATTAAGTGCATTTTTCTGACAGTTTTACAATAATTGAGCAGCTACTGAGCATGTGTAAGTAAAATAATAATAATAATAATAAAAGTACAAAAAAAATTTGCTGACATTTTTTATAACAATATCTACACAACAAAAATAATACATTTAAACCTACATTGTATTTGGACAATAATTTATATATAGATCAATTATGTGACAAACTCCAGCTGGTTAGAGCTTACTATGGTCAGGCAATGTGTACTGTTCTTGGTTGTTGAAAGGGATTTGTGAAAGACTCTAGTGTAAGTTTCTGCAGAATACCTAAACCTACAAAAGGTAAGCAATTGGAGTTCTTGGAACTTGGCTAGAAACACATTGCAGCTTTTTAGTGGCACTGTAGAAGTAATTTGGCATAAGAATTTACATCTAGGGACAAAATCTGTTCCAGGTATTTGTTTCTTGGAAGAATGTTACCAATTTTGATTAACAACGTATTGTATAAGGGAAAAGAGAACATGGTGACAAACGTTTAGAGAGAAAAATTTATGGGAAAAAAGTTAGCTTAACAGTAAATTTCACAGTAGCATATTTGATAATGTATATATGCAGTATTCCAAGAGTTTAGTCAATACAAGCTCTGTCAGGTAGATCATGGTAGATACACTCTAAGATTCCAGCTGGTTTGGAGCCAGGCTGGTATTTCATTGGGACTGGAAGAAATGTGTTCAGCAGCTTTGATCCAGTTATGTAACTAACATGGAATCAGTCACTACTTATCCAGCAAGACTTTTACATCCTTCTTAAATCCATGAACAGTTACTCAACTAATATTTATTCTCATCTCCTTACTGTATTTTAATAATAGGATTGGCCTCTTTTCTTTCCTAGAACAAACTTTAGCAAATGATTTGCAGCTTGAACTGTTGATGCAGAAACTCCTGAAACATACTTTAGCTGAGGCAAATATTCATTCAGTACACAAAATATTTTTCTTTTTGTAAATGTGGAGAATTGGTATGTCTAGATTCATCTGAATCACTGAGAATAAATAGAAATGGACTGCATGGGGCATCTAAATAGCTCAGGTGATCAATTCATGATCTCATTGACAATTTATGCTGGAATAAATTAGCAAACAAAACAGAACTTAAGGGTGAAATTTTGTGTGCATTTTTCACTGCATTACTATTTCCTTATACGGCAGCTTGTACATTGGACACTCCAGTATATCACATGGCCATGTCCAAGCAAAATGTGTGAAGAGGGCCAGGAATAATGCGATGAGATGAAGTTAAGGATAAAGACAAGCTCTGGTTGATCTAATTACTCCAGCTGATGCTTCAGATCAAGTGAATAAAAATACTTGTACATAGAGAGACATTCCTTCTTATGGCAATACAAGTCCAAACAAGGGAAATCAGACTGCTCTGAAGGAGCTAACTAGGTTTAACTAAACACTGACGCAATGAAATCATCCAGGAACTCAGAGTTACCATGTCCCCACAAGACTGCTGAGTATGTTACATTTTAACTTTGCTCAACTCCCCTTCAAATTTCAAGCTTCATAATTTATTGTTGAGTTTGTGGACATAGCTTCATGGCAACAAAGTGGCACCATTCTGACTGTTTTCAGGATTTTGTGGGACAAACTTCAAATCTACTTGCTTAAGGATGCACGTTGTCATCTTACAAATACTACAACTGAGATTTAAATAATAACCTCAAGCATAGTAGCTAGCTATCGTACATTTCTTGACAAGGAGGAAAGGTCAGGTGATTATCTACATGGCAGAAATTTCATAGATGTGCTAGTGGACAAGGTGTTTACATTTAGTGAGATTGATGTCAGCCATTTATCAGAGAGAAGAATGAAGTATGCACCAGAGAAAAGGACCAGCTATCAACATTGGTAGGAAACCGGTTGGAGATTGTGAATATATGTGTTTAAGATATCACATCTTAGGTAAATTTTACCCAGGTATATGTATTTTTGATGAGGAGACCTGGCACTGTGTAACATATTCAGATTGTAAATATAGGTGTTAAAATAAATTGTGAGATGCCATTAAATAGAATTTCGCTCATCACTGTGAGGGAAAGTCAGAGCTTGGAACTAATGCTGTTCTAGAAACTGCTTACATGGCATAAACTAGATAGACCTAGAATAACCTAAGCTGTATAAATTGTTATAGCTTCATTGTAAATATTGTTATGGCCACCGTACACGGTGAAATGGATCATCATTATTGATGATGCACCTCTCCTTCAGGTCGATTGTCTTACTGTTCTGCAGTAAAATTCTTAACAACTTTTTTGCTGCATGTGCTGTTTATTGAAATTCTATATGGACACCACCAACATATTGATTTTAGGTTTTTATGGGCTGGATGCACTTTTTAACATGCTTCCACAATATTCTAATGTTTGCTATTTTCATGTTTAGAATACAACCAGGAAAGAGGTACCATGAACAACAGTAGAGTATACAACTTACCTTGCAGAATAATTACATCGGATTGAACAGTCACTCCTCCTGATGTGGCATTGCAGAAGTAGCTTCCTTCATCTCCCAACACAAGAGGTTTAAACGACAACATGGTAGTGGTGGCTCCTACCACAGCAGTCTTGATAGATACTTGATCCACTCGTGCCCATTGGTACTGTGCAACAGGAAAGGCCTCAGCCACACACATCAAGGTTACGTTGGACCCAATATACCCGCTTGTATTCACTGGTTGAGTGATGAAGTAAGGAGTGATAAAGACAATAGTCCTGGCAGAGTCATTTCCAGCATTATTATATACCACACAACTGTATTCCCCACCAGTAGAGGCATTCACATTAGGAAGCATCAGAGTTGAAGAGGTCTCTCCAGAAATATCTGAACCATTGACCTGCCACTTGTATGAAATATCCGGACCACCCACAGCTGAACAGTTCAAGGTGATGTTGTTTTCTCTCTGGTGGGTTTGGTTTTCAGAAATCTTGGTAACCAATGGAGCCACTGTGAGGTAACCAGGTATAGCATATTCATAAGTACATATATAACGGGTTTAGCTAGTCAATAAGAAGAGTCATAAAATATACGACAAAAGGCCAAATTTATGTTTCTTTTCTGTATCTATTTGAACTTTGTTCTATGAGTCATTGAAATCACTTAAAATTGACTGTAATACAAAAGGTCATTCTCAGATCACCAGAAGAGATTTTAACAGGTTTTGTGGGCTGTTAATACTGCACACTGCATATTAGTGTGAATTGATAGCATCCAAATGTGCATCAGCATCATGAAAGGTGTTGAATCGATTCATAGTGATTCAGAGCAATAAATATAGGCAGTGAAATAATTATGCAAGTTTACTTAAACTAGAACTTTCTTCTTACTATAGCTGCATGTCGGAGTTTGGAACAGACTACATTATTATCGAGTAATAGGGCTTGAGCACTGGATTCATTTCCATTTTTGGCATAGTGTGGAAAGGCTTTTATGTTCACAGTTTCCATGGTTACAAGTACAACCTGTGAATGGGTAGGAAAAGACTAATAGAGCTTATATATTGAATAACCTACCTTGCAGAATAATTGTTTTGGATTGAACAGTAACTCCTCCTGATGTGACATTGCAGAAGTAGCTTCCTTCATCTCCAAACATAAGAGGGTTGAAGGACAACACTGTAGAGTTGACTCCTTGCACTGTAGCACTGATAATTTCTCCATCTACTTGTGCCCACTTGTACTGTGGAGCAGGAAAGGCTTCTGCATGACACATCAGAGTTATGTTGGATCCATTGGACCCTCTTGTATCCTCTGGTTGAGTGGTGAAGTAAGGAGAGATAAAGATACTAGTGCTCGCAAAACCATTACTAGCCTTATCAGACACCACACAACTGTACTGCCCACCAGTAGAGGCATTCACATTAGAAAGCATCAGAGTTGCAGAGGTCTCTCCAGAAATATCCATGCCATTGGCCTGCCACTTGTAAGAAATATCTGCACCACCCACAGCTGAACAGTTTAAGGTGATGTTATTTCCTCTCTGGTAGGTTTGGTTTTCAGAAATCATGGGAACCAATGGAGCCACTGTGAGGTAACCAGGTATAACATATTCAACATATGTAAATAATTTTGTAACAGGTCAATACTAGTCTGCAGCTAACTTATTAGGAATGCAAATGAGCTTAGCAAAGATTGTGCTGAGCTTCTGCTGAGTTATATACAGAGCTATTTCTATTGTTGGGTACGATAATATCAATGATTAAGAGTGTGGTTTCATTGCTAGGATATTTTAGAGAAATATTTTCTCCGCACAAACAATGTTTAATAACCAGAACAGTTCACTCTAAGTTACCACAGATGTTATCAGTAGTAATGGAATCCTTAGGAGCTTGGCAGGTCAATACACACATTCCTTCATTGACAAAGTTACAGCAGTCAGTAGCATTTGCGCCAGTGCACTCACTCAATCCAGTACATGAGGTAGCACAGGCTGCAAACACATGAAGGTAAGACAGATAGTCAATAACAATTTCACCAAATGGTATATCTTATGTATAAGAACATACGTAGGCCATGGTGGTTTAAAAGAATAGTTCTCGGCAATATTGTTACATTTTTATAACCTTTGCTTTACCTCCAAAGGAAAAGTGTCTTACAGGTCAGCTTGTGTTTGTAATTTTGTGATCTAGTCATCTTACTATTGCAGTGAGTCTTCTCATCTGTATCATTTTGAATGCAGCTGGCACAGTCTCTCCTGGTAGTTGTACTCAGGTTGGCATCTGGAAACATACCTGAGGAATCTTGTTCTCCATCATCATAGTCGTTGCTCCATGATCCATTGACACATTGGAAATCAAGTTGCAATGTAACTGAAGAAGATATTATGTCAAAATAAATATGCAATTTACTGGTGCATTATGAGTTACAACATTATATTCTCCAAGTAATATTACATTATAGTACCTGATACCAGCCAATATGATGGCCACTTGTTACATCCTATATACTGTCACAAGCTGTGCTAAGCTAGTAGACCAGCACACCTAAAAAACCATAAAAATCTTTAAATTTATCTTGACGATTTTGTCGTTTTCTATCTCTGCTCTTCACAACTGGCATACAATAGTACAACAGTTTTAGTGCCAATAACTCTTCTTAATTGTGGAAGGAAAAGGAATGGGTAGTGATTTCACAATGTAAAGTTTGTGAACTCAACTTTACTGTATGTGCTGTATTATAGCTTTAAGCATGTATAGTATTCTGTAGTTGCATTTGTTTATAATTGAACCATTGAGTGGGAAGTTGATTTATTGAGAATCTCAGCTACTCATATATTAAAAAGCGTAAGTAAAAGGAACTATACAGTAACATAACAGTTTCTGATGTAACAGGTATTCCATACTATGATTCTTGCATGTAGTAATAGAATAACATTTACTCGCAATGAACTCTTGACATAATAACATTTACTCTGTTTGCTTAGTTCTTGAGTTATCCTGTGCAACTATTAGCATGTATGAAAAGGAGGCTGTAGCTGATTCTCTGCCAAGATTATTCACAGTACAAAAATAGGCATCATGATATAAGAATTGTGTACATGTCATGAAAAAACATATTTTAATCAAGTGTTATAAAACTTAGAAGAGCATTGTCATGATTACAATGAGACATGCAGTGTCTGTAAGTCTGGCATGATATTGCGACATCCACTATATTTTAAGACCTCATTTTGTTTTACAGCAGGTAGTGGCTCTCTTTGTGGTTGCATGCTAAAAATGGGTTGTGGTGATGATAATATCTACCCTAAACTAATAACTAAACTCATATCTCTACTATCAAAGCTACTTCCTAAAATCCTTTATGATTGAAGTGCATATCTCTTTCTAACAGCTATACATCAGTGAGGTGGCTGTGGCTCCAGAGTAACATTCATATCAAGTAACACATCAATCTCCCTCATCAACTTCCGAAGGTAAATCCTCCGAGTCTGTTTCTCCTTGCATATTTATGCAGTTCTGCAGCTTTTCCTGCCAGTAGAGATTCACCAATGACTGTTCCCTGGCTTTTCTTCTTAATAAACCAATAGAGGGATTGTTCTAGCTTATTTGCCTTAGCTAGCTTTTCTGGATCTCCTCACATCTTGATTGTCAAGTGTGTATTAGGATACTACTTCAACTTTTTCTAATTCTTCTTTAGGTTGCTCATCACAGACTTTCTTACTCCATATTCCTCATGTCTATCTTGATCGACTCCTTTAGCCTGGGAGACCAAACCCCAGCTTCGAGCGAATCGACAAAACAATCCTTTTTCTACTTTCATTTCTAGACTGTACCATCCTTTTTTCTCTCTTGTTCTAAAGCTTTCCGGCAAAATGAAAAATGAAACAAAAAACAGTTGATGAAAGATGTGCAATGGCACCTTTGAACCTGCCCTATTGTGATAATCTGAGTCTTGGACAGTTGAGGGACAGGTATGTGAGTATCTACTATACAAGAAGCTTAGAAAATGAACAACACCGGAACTGGAGTTGAAGATATTCAGTGTTGAGACTGATGCTCATCTGATATAGCTCACAAGATTTCCACAGCTGACTGACTGACTATAATATATATAGTAACAGAGAATAGAAACGAGACAAAAATGTTTTATTTATCAGTTTAAGTCTGAAAAGGGGGAAGTGATCACATACTCATTGGGACGTCAACCATTTAGAACTCATTTTACAATATACACTAATATTTTTACACTTTTATAAAATTTGGTTGAATAAATTGAAAGGCAAACGATCCTCTAAATTTTGGGGTCTACATGGGTACTTTCTAGTTGCCTTTCTTTTTTATTACATTTTCGTCTTGTGTATATAACTGTTGAACAGGAAATATGTGGATGCCTTCAGGTTGCAATTTGTTCATTATCGACTTGAAGACCAAAGTATATCAGTATAAATGTTGGCAATAAAAGGAAAAAGCTGGAAATTTACCATATTTTTTAATTAATTAAAAAAAAAAAAACAGAAAGCAGTTTTCTGCACAAAATAAAGGAGACTGCAATGTTGTAATCTTAATATATTTGAAAACGGTTGATTATTTACCACGTTATATCACAGTGCTTAATTAACATAAAAATATGAGACGAGAGCAAACATAATTATTACAAGACAAAATAAATTTAAAACCCCCAAAATAAAAAACCCAAAATATAATAGATTGACAAGTCAAAAAGAAACCAAAAAAGAATAGACAGCAAACATTTACATGACCCTTTACCTATTAATATAATGAACACAGATATTACAAAAAGAGTATTATACGTGATATTGGTCTTCATGATAGAGGGTCCTCTAGTGTTTCTTGTCTACATTGGTAAACTTTTTTCCCATTTTTTTGACTAATTGTATTTTTTTTTATAACTGTCTTGTTTCCATATGTTTTGTTTAATCGAGCAGCCCCCTAGCTATATGGAAGTACTCAGCACATTATAATACATGAATTAACTAACCATTATTTACAATGTTTAGTACTACACAGCATATGTCTACAAATACAAATACAAACACGCATTAAAAGTAGTTATCTGGTAAGTTGAAGGTCTGTTCTGCTACTACTTCTGACATTTATGACCTTTTGCTGCTATTTGGGTTGGTGCTGAATTGATAGATAGATAGGTAAAGGATCTTCATTATGAAATTACAAGCTTTTAACAATTTTAAGGCTGCTAATTTATACATTGCGAAGAATTCAAAGCATGCTCAAAGTGTTTTGAGAGTCAAAATCAACTGAAGTTGCTGCTTATGCTGTTTTAACTGAGATATAAGTTGTTCCTTTTCTCTGCCATTTTATAATAGGTATCAATCTGATATAGAGAGAGCTATCGCATGCCCCAGTTATGTCAGAGAGTGCGTTAGTCTCTCTCTATAATGGCAGATGTTAAAACACACACAAAAAATGAAACTCATGTGTCAGCTAAAGCTACTTTGGGATAGTCTTGGCATCTGATCATGTATACACGCACTTTTGAGCCGAACTGAGTAGTTGATTCAGCAGATGCTGCACACTCTGTTAAAGATGTGAACAATCATTGGTTTACTGAGAAGCTTGGTCTTGTAACAATAGTAAACAGCATACAGCTTCAACAAAACCTGGTAAATTGCTTGTCATCTATTGTATGTGCATGTGTACTTTAGTAATGCATGTGGTAAAGAATAACATCTTCTGTGATTGTTTATTTTGGAGCTATCTTGAGTGAGTTTCAAAGTATCCATCTCTCGATGCATCTTCTCTGTTTTCCCCCTCACAAACTTGTGTACAATAACCCACGATAACAACTGCACTGCCAGATGACTATGACTACTAATTTTTGATAAAAATATGTTAGTGAGGATTGTCATGCAGGTAAAATGTGTTGACCCAGTCTAACTAGCTAACATGCTATATTATAAGCAGAACAAGTAACCACTTATTTGATTTGCTGAGAATATTGTCCCACTGTGTCATTTGGTTTGTGAGTTCTCTTGTGCAACTGTCACCAAGTCTTGAAAGTGGCAGTAGCTAGCAGAAGTGGTTGACTTTACAACAACCAATCACTATAATGGGGTAGAATTTGTGCTAATTTGTGGTGAAAGAAGAATAAAAGCCTTTTGCACTTTTCTGATGTTTAGCTCTCCCACGCCATGCTAGTGAAGGTGGCTATAGCTGATCTCTATCAAGGGGCGACTAACATAATAGGGTTGACTTGTTAAAAAGGGAAAGGAAATAGCACTGTATCCATTTAGGCATATTCTATTGGACAAACTATTGCCATTGAAAGTCATATAGACCAATATATTTACAATGGTTTGTGGTCTTGATCTCAATGGCAAAGTGTACTATTGACTGTTTTGGTCTTCATTGGTTCAATCTTGTTTCCTCTCTTTTGAC
The DNA here is from genome assembly GCA_028752905.1 of Cladorhizidae sp. MBARI D1340-BT2. Lineage (NCBI taxonomy): Eukaryota > Metazoa > Porifera > Demospongiae > Poecilosclerida > Cladorhizidae > Cladorhizidae sp. MBARI D1340-BT2. The sequence goes on from JAQNBH010000011.1 coordinate 48,635,186, forward strand.
ATGTTGAAAAGTGGTGGAACCAGGAGAAAAGTTTGGGCAGGAGGTTAAATTATGCATATGTAGTCTTACACAGCAAGACCCTTTGCCAATCAATAACAGCAATCAGTAAAGTGTGTCTTAAAATGAAATGTCAAACTTTACAAGTGGTTTATATAATCCCCTCTCACTCGCATTTAGAGTCTAAATCCCTAAATGAGAGCAAGAAAGTCTAGCTTGGCAGAGCTAATATTATACATTGTGTACGTTTTCACATATTCTGGCTCAAATAAATACATATTCACATATTCTAATATACTTATCAATTGTTGTTATCAAATTCATACTTTCATGCTCAGTATTTTGTTATTGCTTAATTGATATCCACTTCAGCTCCTCTGCAAGCAATATATTGGCTAGCACAGATACTCCCTAATAATACAGTTGATGAAGTTCCAGCTACAGCTGCTGCAGATATGACCAAAGAGTCTTAGACAGCTGCTCTAGCCCCAGCCCTAGCCCCAGCCCTAGCCCTAGCCCTAGCCCCAGACCTAGCCCTAGCCATAGTCCTAGCCCTATCCCTAGCCCTAGCCTTAGCCCCAGCCAGTTAGACAGCTCTTGCTTAGTTTTTACTTTGGTTTTATTACTTCAGTTCCTAGCTCCTACTCTTAGGTAAGGGTCATCAGACATCACATGCTCCACTGTGCATTCTATGATCATCTGCTCACCTGTATAAGTGCAATGGTGTGGACCTATGGTGATTTGTGAGCTCTGTAGCAGGAAGAATTAATCTGTGAGTTATGAACTTTTTTAAAGTAAAAAATAAAGACATATATCAGGTATGTGGTGATATTAACTATTTTTCAAAAAGATTACTACAGCACAGAAACTTGTTTGACTCAAACATATCCAAACCAGGCTAGTTATGTAGCTGTAGAGTTACTTTTAGTGGCGTAAATTCATGTTTACCGACTGCTCCATTCTTTGATTTAAAAATGCAGCTGCTGAATCAGCTGCTGCTAACATCTGCAAACTTATTTTTGAAATTGAAACTAAAGATTGAGATGATGATTACTACTCATCTCCTTGTTTATGTTTGTTTATCAACATGAGGATATAAAGTTCACACCAAAACACACATTGGCAGCTGTTGAGAAAGGAAAAGAGAAGAACGTTATACAAGGGTTAATCTTTCAGTTTACTGCTGTAGATGTTGGATCCTTTTTAAAAGTGTTTTAGTCTCCTTACACTTTGTATTATTATACTACAGCCCATTCTCTATACCAGAAGATTGCAGATCTCCTCAGGATGTGCTGTTTTCTTGATAAGTTACATGATTTTGAAATCTCCATACCAAGAGTGCAAATAACGTAGCTACTCTTTCCAAGATTAGCATCCATTTGCATGTGTATATAGATATTATATCCTCCTATTTGTATCCACACATACTCACACACATACGACCACATGCATGCACAAACACGCACACACACACACACAAACACACAAACCACACACACACACACACCAAGTAGCCATTTGCTATGTATCATCTGCACATATGCCAGGTAGTTAGCCATGACAGATAGTTGCAATGATAACCATACCAGGTTCAAACTTTCCAAGTATCATTTACTTCTACACAAAATTCCCACGATCTCATGATTTGACATCACGATCTCATGATTTGACAT